>OZ034968.1:46103852-46131352 GCA_964030785.1 Siderastrea siderea
ATTGACTTTGGTTCTTTGCTGGTCAACCCTACGCTGGAGGGCAAGTTTCAGCTTACCATCCAGAACTCAAACGAAGGGCTCTCATCTTCCTTAGCGTTAGAGCCCCTCAACAAACCTAAAAAAATAGGTACGATTGATATTTGGCTTCAAGCCTTTCACGTGTTTGTGGGTATCTATGCCAGTCGCTACCCCAATGAAGCCCCAGGACTCATGAAGTATGGGTCCACCATCCAAGATCTCGCGGCTCGTGGCCACAACTGGCGTTTCTATGATGAGAATTTTAGGTTTTTGCGCCAGTCCCAAGCCACTTGCCTGCCTTGGGGGACTGTGCACTGGGAGCTTTGGCTTCGTTCTCAGAGCAACTTTAGGAAACCGCCGGCCTCAGTAAATAATGTTAAGTCGTTTTCCCCCATAAGTGTCCCCAGGGGTTACTGCTTTAAATATCATCGGGGTGGCGACTGTGCTGGCTGCTCGTTAAAACATACATGCTGTAAATGCGATGGGACTCACCGGGCTCTTCATTGTAATCTTCGTGGCTCCAGAGGAAATCCCAAATTGCCCTCCCCGGTGCGAGGAGGCAATAAGTCTCCTAGCAGATCAACCTTGCCCCAGGCCAACCCAACCTCCCATGCCAACACCCGTAAAAATTAGTAACTTACTTTTATTTCTTTCTGGGTATGACAATTCAATCATGCAATATTTAGCGAATGGTTTTATGAGGGGTTTTCCCTTAAATTACGAGGGAACCCGGTTTTCGTGTCAGTCTAACAATTTACTATCTGCTATCCAAAATCCCACTGCCGTGGATGCTAAACTTGCTAAAGAGCTGGTCGCTCATAGGCTTGCCGGTCCCTTTTCTTCGCCACCTTTTCCAGTGTTTCGTGTCTCCCCTCTGGGTTTAGTTCCCAAGAAAGTTGAAGGAGAATTCCGTTTGATTCACCACCTTTCATTTCCTAAGGGTTCATCGTTGAATGATGGAATTCCGACAGACCACACAAGTGTTTCCTATGCCACAGTTGAAGATGCCATTCGGCGCATCAAGACTGTAGGCCCTGGTTGTTTTCTGGCAAAGACTGATATCAAAAATGCTTTTCGAATAATTCCTATTCGCCCTCAGGATTATAATCTCCTCAGAATATGTTGGCGAGGATTATATATTTATGACCGGTGTATGCCTATGGGTTGCTCAAGCTCTTGTAAAACATTTGAGATATTTTCAACTGCGATTGAATGGATTGCCCAGAATAAGTTGCATATAACTCATATTTTGCATTTGTTAGATGACTTTTTAATAATTTCTCCAAGGGAGGAACTATGTCAGAAACAATTGGATTTATTTTTTATGCTCTGTAGCTATTTGGGCATTCCCATGGCACCTGAGAAAACAGTTGGCCCATCCCAAATTATTTCTTTTGCTGGCATTGAGCTCGATTCCATATTGATGGAGGCCCGGTTGCCACAAGAAAAGTTAGATAAGTGTCAAACTCTTATTTCTGCATTTCTTACGCGCCGCAAGGTCAGCCTGCAGGAAATTCAGTCCTTAACAGGATTACTTAATTTTGCCTGTTCCGTTGTTGTTCCTGGTAGGGCCTTTTTACGCCGTCTGATTGACCTTACAATTGGTGTTAGGCGCCCTCACTTCCAAATTAGGTTGTCTAGGGAGGTGAAAGCAGATTTAAATGTTTGGCAAAAATTTCTGTCGGGTTTTAATGGTCGTTCATTTTTTCTCTCTGATGATTGGCATGATTCTCATCAACTCCAACTGTATACCGATGCTTCTGGCACCCTTGGTTTTGGCGCTGTTTTTCGTAAAAATTGGTGCTATGGGGAATGGCCTGATAGCTGGAGGCTTCGCAATATTGCATTTTTAGAATTTTATCCTATTGTGTTAAGTTTGCACCTGTGGGGACATGAGATGAAAAACCGCAGAGTTTTGTTCTTTACCGACAATGAGGCCTTAGTACATGTCATTAATAAACAGTCTTGTCGGGATAAAGACTTGATGTTCTTTGTTCGTGAACTGGTGCTGGTTTGTTTGCGTCACAATGTACACTTCAAAGCTAAGCATATTCCGGGTCTACACAACAAATTAGCTGATTCGTTGTCTCGGTTACAATTGCAGACATTCAGGCAGCTGGCACCAGCTCACATGCATCCATTCCCCACAGAGATCCCTCAACATCTGCACCCACTCAATTGGCATCGATAGCCTCGTATCTGCTGCGTTCAAGTCTTCAGCCCTCGTCTATACCCACATATCAGCGTGCTTGGAAACTTTTTCATCAGTTCTATAATTCAGTATCCCAACACCCCTTTTTTGCCCTTCCTATCTCACCATCTGTCATGGCCTTGTTCATAGCTTATTTGTATAATGCTAGTTATGCCCCATCCACTGTAAATACTTATACCTCTGCCCTTGGCTATAGTCATAAGTTAATGGGTTTTTCTGACCCCTCCAAAGTTTTTTATGTCTCCCAAATGCTTAAGGGGTATGGGAAAGTGGGCTTTCGCCTCGATTCTCGTCTTCCCATTACACTTCCTATATTAGACAAGCTTGTTGCTGTTGCATCTTCTCTTGAAGGTTCAGCATATCAAATACTTCAATTTCAAGCTATGTGCTCACTGGCTTTTTATGCCTTTTTACGCATTGGAGAAATAACCTCAGTTTCTAAGCGGGGCGCTCCTTCCCCTCTCCAACTTTATCAGCTCACCAAATTGGTAAATGCTGCCGGTGAATTGACTGCATTTAAGTTGACATTTGGCAATTTTAAACATAGTTATAACGAGCGCCCATTTTCAGTGGTGGTTTCCCGTCACCCTCATTCTTGTCCGGTTGATTTATTGTACAAGTATTTAGCCTTGCGAGGCTCAGGCCCAGGCCCTATTTTTATTACAGTGGATGGGTTGCCCGTTTCTCGATCATATTTTTCTCAACGCCTTTCAGCTGCTGTTCAGCTTTGCGGTCTGGCTCCGTCCCATTATAAGGGCCATAGTTTTCGCATAGGGGCTGCCTCCCATGCAGCAGATCGAGGTTTGTCTGATGCCCAAATTCGTGCGTTAGGTCGTTGGAAATCAAACGCTTTCCAGCGTTACATAAGGATACCTAGCCTCGCATCTCAGTTTGTTGTATTATACCAGACCTTTATGTAGGGAGTAGCAGGGTGGGTTATGTTTGCAGGGGCGGCTTTCCTACCTTGTTGCCCCTTGTTTGCTTAGTTGACCTGGGTGCATAAAATTTTACTATGGGCAAGTGGTGCAGTAATTAATTTATTTCACAGACATGTCGAGGTGGCAGGGCGGGTTAAGTTTGCATGGGCGGCTGTCCCGCCTTGTTGCCCCTCATGTGCTTTTGTTGGCCTGGGTGCATGGGGTTTAATAAATGAGCTAGTGATATTGTAATTTAATTATTTTTAGACAAGCAATGGGCAGCAAGGCGGGTTAAGTTTGCATGGGCGGCTGTCCCGCCTTGTTGCCCCTCATGTGCTTTGTTGATCTGGGTGCATGGGGTTTAATAAATGAGCTAGTGGTATTGTATTTTAATTAACTTTTCAGACAAGCAAGGGGGCAGCAGGGCGGGCTAAGCTGGCATGGGCAGCTGTCCAGCCTTGTTGCCTCTTTTTTACTTTGTTGGCTTGGGTTAATATAGGTAGGTTTCACACAGTCATGTCATTTCTTTTTTAGTCATAAAAGGGGGCAGCAGGGCGGGCTAAGTTTGCATGGGCGGCTTTCCTACCTTGCTGCCCCCCCCCCCCCACCCCACATGTAATTCATTGGCTGGGGTGTACATTTAACAGGTATAATTCCAGTCGAGTGGCATGATAATGTCACTTAACGTCGTATTGTTCGTTTCTATCATGCAATGGGCATGGGGTGCCTGAGTCATATATGCAAATTATAACTGTTGTATATTTTTGTTTCAAGTAATCTTGGGTCATCAGCGTGTGTACAGTTTGCATGGGCGGCTGTATCTCACCTGTTGGACACTCGTTCAATTAATTTCAATGGGTGGTTTTGTTGTGCTGCTTCCCTTTTGAGGCATAAAAATTTTATTATTAAGACATTGCTTTAAGATTCTCCATCAGTCTCGGTTATTTATTTTCACCTATGTGGCTTCAGTTTGCTTGGGCTGCTGTTGCCTTATCGGCTATCTGCCTTGAGGGAGTCTTGTTTGTTGTGCTGCTCTTGCCTGGGGTGGGGCAGCATATGTGACCATATGCTTTTGGCGATTTTAGTGCCCACACCTTTACTGGGCCAAACTACTTATAAAAGATTGTTAAGGATATTGGATGTTTAAATAAAAGCGGCTATGGGCCTTTGCCCATAGCCATATTAGTCCAATCATTTGTTGTGTTTTATTTAAGCCCAGTAAACAGAGCTCAGGCAAGGCAGCACTGGGGGTGTTCTTTTAGGGTAAAGGAAAAGGGCATAAAATGCATTAATAATTAGTTTACGCTTGTACCGGTTTTCAACTAAGGCTTAATTTTGCTAACATGAACAAATATAAATTTTTTCGTCAAAAGTCCTCACAAACACAAATCAATTCTTTTAGTTATTAAACACACACATGGGTCTTTGGTGCTTTATAATCGAGAAAGTAACAAGTTGCAGCCCGTGTTTAAGTAAAAAAGTCACAAGCCTTACTTCAATAAATCTTTGCTTGTGCGAGGTGAGAAAATACATCTTATTAAACTCATTCAATTAAAAAAGTCACAAGTCGATAGTGCTATTGTTTGTCACTAACCAATCCACGAGTGATAAAAAAAATTAATGCCGTTGTTTGATCCTACAATGTGTATAAAAGGCACAGAAAATTCAATCAATACTCATTCGATCATTCGACGGACAATTCACGACTCACTAAAATCTCACAATGGCTTTTCAATTCTCCGACAAATGTATTACTTGTCATGAACCAGTCAGACCCCGCCAAGAAGGAATTCAGTGCGATGGGTGTGGTTACTGGAATCATCGTACCTGTGGTACTGGTAAGTTCTTTATTTCCGCTGTAACTTGTATTAATTCTCTTAGCAATTTAACTGCTTTATACGTTACGTTTCTACTTAGACAAAAAGTATAACGTACCTTCCTCCTTCTTAAAACAGGAATATCTCGCCGAGATTATTGGAAAGCAGTCCACGAGGAATTCAACCTAGCCTGGTGGTGCAGCACCTGCTTTACCTATGATGAGCCTCCAGTTTTCGAAAGCACCAAAATTGAAGATGGTAAGTGGAACTTATTATTTTTGTTCACTTAAAGATTGAGATGTAGACTTCTGCAAATTCAGTTATGTATAAAACAGTGAGTGCTCAGAAAACTTAATCAAACAAACAAAGTATCAGGGCATAATCAAACCAGAGTTGTGTCTTAAACAGTTCCTTAAATTTGTCTTTTTTCTTCTTTTGCAGAGTCTTTGAGTCCCATGGCATGGAGGAGCCAGATGTACTACGAGATGTAACTCCACCAGGATTTGAAAGTATCAGTCACAATGGTAAGTGGGAAGTAAGAAACTTGTTTGTGTTTGTTATAACCTCAACTCTAAATCCTAGAAAAAGTGTCATAATGCTAGAGGTATTAAAATTTGTCTTCTTTTTCTTCTTATTTAGAACCGTTAACGCACATTAATGAATCTTCCATGGAGGATGTTCAGCATTATTTCACAGTACTCCACCTCCAGATGGTATCAGTCATAATGGTAAGTGGGACGTTAGTGGATTCTTTGTGTTTTGCGCTAATTCTCTTATACGGCTTACTCGAAGTGTTTGCTTGGAGTTCGTACAAACAGAGTCACGCTAATATATTACTAATGTTAGTCTTCTAAATATTAAGCTTTTTAATTTTATTTCTTCCCTTTTTCAGAGTCAAGGACACCCATGGTGGAATCTTCAATCGAAGAGCCTGTCATGAGAGATACCACGCTGCAGCACCAAAACCGTGACCAAGTAACATTTCAGCTGGTGGAAGAAGGAAGCAAGTGCCGGAAAACAAAACTAGTTGACAGCCTCAGTTACAGCTACAACGTCTGGTCTAAGCGGGCGTATGCAACGTACTGGCAGTGTAGGGTCTGTCCAAGAGGAAATGCGTGCAAGGCTACGGTGATCCAAAGAGACGGCAACTTCCATTCCGGAGAAAACGCTCATAACCATCCAGCAGAAGCAGGGGCGATGACCACGGCAAGGATCGTTAAATTAGTGAAAGAGAAAGCACTAGAGGACAAATTCAGGACTGCTTCAGCAATAGTGGAGGAGGTATATGTACACTACACCTTAAGAACTCACAAGAACTCGCTTATGTCGTAAGAATATTATTAAATTTTCGAATTGTGTCGTAATAATTTCATATTCTAAACATTCTACGATGAAAGATTGCTGAATTGTTAACACTTTTTCCTTTCCCTTTTCTTTTCCAGGTCTTGTTGAATGAATTGAATGACGCTCGCTGTCCAGCGCTCCCTAAGCCCAAACATATGGCTCGAGCTGCAAACCGCCTTCGGCAGAAAGTCCAACCTGAGGATCCTAAGGACCTCGACTTCGAACTGGTGGAAGACTGTTTACCAGAAGGATTAGTCTACGCGAGAGAAAGAAGACATCTCATGTTCGCTACAGATGAACAGTTAGCAACCCTTGCCAAAGCCAAGTCTTGGTACATTGATGGTACCTTCAAGTTAGTGCAGAGACCATTCCAGCAGCTGTTAACAGTCAACGCATTCGTGCGATCAGGCGAACACGCGAAACAAGTACCACTAGTGTTTGTTTTGATGTCAGGGAAGAGCGAGAAATACTACAAAAAGGTAGTTATCTATTGCATTTTTAGGTATCCTACAAAGACTATAGCATAGCATTGTAAATTTGCTACCATGGCTAACATCATTTGTTTTTATCTGTCCTAAATCAGATAATGAAGAAAATAATCCGCCTCCTCCCAGTTCAACCACCGTCCAGCAGGTTACCCTCGACTTCGAAAAGGCCATGTGGAAAGCGCTGAGATCAGTCCTACCAGCAGTTCAGTTTCAAGGCTGCGTATTTCACTGGACACAGGCCCTGTGGAGGAAGGTTAGTTCATAGCAAAGTATCCTGTTAGTTAAATGCTGAAAGAAATAGTGACTTCACATAAAGATGTGACTAAATGGATAATATTGCAATATTCAATGAATGATTAAGTACCAAATTCTGATTTGACTAGAAAAAAGTATCTCGCCTTATTAACTCTCGTCAAACCACTAAACTTTACCCTTTTTTCTACAACAGGTGCAAGAGCTCGGCCTCCAAACAGCGTATACCAACAAAAACGCTGTTTACCAGTACATTAGAAAACTAATGGCCCTCCCGTTCCTGCCACACCACGAAATTAGACCAATGTTCGTGCGACTCAGCGTCCAGGCAGAGTCCCAGCCCCTCCGAAATCTGCTTGCATACATCAAGGAGCAGTGGATAGAGAGTACCGTCTTCCCCTCCAAAGATTGGAGTGTTTACCAGCAACCAATCCAAACGAACAACGACATAGAGGGGTGGCACAACGCTCTGAACCGCCGAGCCGGTGGCCAATGCCGATTGCAGTTCTACTTACTGATTGAACTCCTGTATCATGAAGCAAGGCTTACATCTATTACCGTCAAGCTCGTGCCAGAAAAGAAGTTGAAGAGGATGCAAAGGAAGAAGTACAGGCAGCTACAAAAGAAATTGTTTGACGGCTGGGAACAGTATCAGAATGGCCAGAAAAACGCTGCTCAACTACTCTGATACTGCTCCCACCTGAATGGTCCAGCTCGTAGCCGGTAAATCTGCATTAAGACAGTGGCACAGACTTTGCATCGAAAAAGAAATCACATAGGCTCACGAAGTTTTGAAGAGATCTCACCAACAAGACTTGCAAATAGGCTAGCTGGCTTGTATCATTTAAAAGTTAGAAATAAGTTTGATAGCACTTGTTATGATTAAAAATAATTTAATATGGCATATGTAAAGTAAATATTTTGAAGTGTAAGCTTAAATAAAAAAGCAGAAGAAATACTGGATTCTTCAAGTTTGTTCAGGGGGGGGGGGTGACTCTTTTGTTTCCAGTTGTTTATTCGTGACCGACTCATCGCTGCCAGTATGACGTCACACGGCAACGAGAGAGCGCTGTTCAGTTTTACGCGGGATTGAGTTTAGGTGCGCCACGGCAGAGGTCAAGAAAGGATTAGATTTATTGCTTTTATAGCTACTGTTCGCTAATTCCTCGTAAGTGTGTACTCTTTTAAATTTTTACTGCCTGTGTGTCAAATTTGTTTCTTGTTTTGTGTTCCCGTAATCCTGTAATTTGGTTTATTTTTTGAACGGGACAAACCGCGGGACCGCCATTTTGCTTCCGGGACAAGCGAAGTCCGTTTAAAACATCCACCTTTTTACTACACAGTTTGCTTCAGAAAGCTTCATAATAGGAGGTTTTACTACTTGATTATCAACGTTTAATTTCACCGTCGTTCTGTGTCGCTTGGCCAAGCCGATATCCACGTCTTTCCGTTTGAGTGCGAAGGTGTTGCTTTCGTCTAAAATTTGTTAACTTATTGCTCATGCCTTGGCGAACTTCTTCAGTTGGCTGGTGTAAATTCTCTTTCCAGGTTCTTTTGTTTTCTTTTCACTAGCTTACTGTGGTGTACTTCGTCGGTTCCTGTTAAAATCTGTTGGATTTTGTGGCTTTTGCTGGCCGTGTTGATTCTTTCATTTCAGTGCTTGTATATATAATTTAGAGGGGTCCTCAGTGTTGCTTGAGTTTGCTTTTTATTGCAGTTGTGCCTGGCTTTGCTTTTCTTACTTCGCTATTTTATTTTAGTTATCAAAGTAAACAATACAATAAAACTGGAAAATCCAAAAAAAAAATTTGAGTAATTTAAGAAAGAAAAATTAATTAGTTTTAGTACTGTACAGAATTTTTAGGTGAAAGGTACTTTTTAAAAAAGTACAGTAAAATATCACTTAAGGTTATTTAATAAAGAATTATTATTTAAGGTTATTTTAATAAAGAAATATTATTAAATATAGTCAGAAGCATATCAAGGTCATATGCTTCTAATATAGTTTACTGTAAGAAACAAACAACCAATTATAATTTAATAATTAGTCTTTGTATTGTAAAAATTAATTAGGTGAAAGGAACTTTTTTTAAAAAAAAGTACAGTAAAATATTATTTAAGGTTATTTAATAAAGAATTATTATTTAAGGTTATTTTAATAAAGAAATATTTATTAAATTTAGTTTACTGTAAGAAACAAACAAACAATTATAATTTAATAATTAGCTTTAGTATTGTAAAAATTAATTAGGTGAAAGGTACTTTTTTTAAAAAAAGGACAGTAAAATGTTATTTAAGGTTATTTAATGAAAGAAATTCAATAAAGGGAACAATAAAAATCAATGATGAATAATTATTTTGCAATTTTTATATTTATTGTGACTGTACTTTTAGTGTATGATTTTCATTTTGACATAACCTGGCTTTTTCCAGTACAGTGTCATCAAATTGTGTGCATGGTGGCAACTGCCATGCGTTGCCATGTTGTAATAGGTGTCATTGCGCAAGCCTTCCCAAAGCTTTCAAGGCTTCCCTGCAGTATTTACATTCCATTTACTGACAAATCCAAATCACAAGCCACTGGAGAATCAAATGTGCTCCAAAATCAAATAACAACAAAGTTGAGTGTGCTTGGAAAGTATTCCCCCCTTGTGTTATCCTTGTTTTTACTACAGTATAAAGTAAGACAAGTGCACAACCCTGACCTGAACAATTTATTTTCTGCCATGTTTTCTTTCTTTGTAATTACCATCACCCTCATAACCCCCTTTTGCTGGGAAATGGTATACAAAACATGTTATTACCAAATTTTGAAGTATCATAAAGGAATAAACTATTCACTGGAACTTCTACTATTTCCTGGTGTCATCATATTAAGGATGTGTTTGTCTCTGCTTGAGCCAGTTTATAATTTGTGCTTACAAGCTAAGCCAGTTCATAAATTCTCTTTGGTGCAATATGTATGGAGCCTTGCATCAAAATTCTTTCTTCCCACTATTATGCTCACATTTGTCCTTTTCTTCCATTGCATTATTTTCAACCCTGATAGTCAAAATCTGCTAGTGGACCACAAACTTAATTCTGTTCTTGTTTATGTTGTAGCAATTGCTCTTCTAATGGTGGTATCTGTTCTTCCCTATTCTATATTTGTGGTGTCATTTGTGGTGATTACAGTAGCAATGGGGGAGAGTTTTGATGCAAGCTCAAGAGATCCCATAGAAATGCCCCTAGTTTTCCCTTTTCTGTACATCATTCTTGGTATAATGTTGGGGTATTCATGTTTACAATCTATTGAATTTCAGCACCCAGGCTCTCTCTTGAGTTTAGTTTTGAGGTCAAAAAGGTTTGTGATTTCTATTTCACTTGTGGATATAACAGGAAAGCCACATTCCTTTATGTTTGCACCATATGCTACTACCACTGATTTGAGAGCACAAATTAATTTAAAACTGAACATAAGAAGTGATTCATACTGGCTGTCAAGTAGTGGCAAACCTTTAAATGAATTCGTTCCACTGAAAGAAATAACTGGAACTGTTTTCATGAACGGCCGGTTAATTGGAGGTGTACAGTGCTGTATTAAGGGGTGTGACAAGGAGGCAGGTTTACGAAAATTCCACAGTATGATTGGACAATATGAATTAAAATGCAGTCCTCATGATCTTACTGATCTTGAGAACATTAAAAATCTAAGGGTGTGTGACAAACATTACAACACTTTGCCAAGCAGAGGACATAAACCCTCAAGAGGAAAAAAATCATCCAAATCAAAATCCAGGAGCAATGCCCAACTTGGCACTCTCAAAGTAACTCCTTGCAGTGTCTCTTGTTCACAATGCAAGAAAGAGGTCTGTCTTTCAAGTGACAAGATCTGCAATAAACACAATATAACAATATTTAATACTGAGTTTACAGTGGCATGTAACTTTTTAGATGAAGCAGTTGAAAGCAGAACTGAATTTCATAGTGATCTTTATAAATCTATAGATTCTCCTCCTGATGGCTCAACCATAAGTTACATATGCATGTCCTGTCAGCCTTTTTTTCTCAATGCTGTAAAATTAGAAGATCAATACAAAAAAGCCCAGTCAATGTTTGAGGAACAACAAGGACATTCAAACCTTGTAACTGAGCCCTGCAAACAAGACTTGCAGGATAAACTTGAGAACTGTACTCCCAGTACCAGTTCAAATGATAACAAAGTCAGTGAATCTGAGAAATGTAATTCTCTTCC
The DNA here is from genome assembly GCA_964030785.1 of Siderastrea siderea. Lineage (NCBI taxonomy): Eukaryota > Metazoa > Cnidaria > Anthozoa > Scleractinia > Rhizangiidae > Siderastrea > Siderastrea siderea. The sequence goes on from OZ034968.1 coordinate 46,115,135, forward strand.
ATCAAAGTTACAAGCAGGGATTTTTACAGAGGGATTGTCTCAGCTTTTGAAAAATTTGAATGGGAAATCCCCCTCAGAGCCCCAGCATGCATATGTATGTACATATACAATGTTTCAATCTGTTCTTTCAGATATTTATCCATGGAGATTGTCATTTGTGCATTCCAAAACAACCTGTGACAATCTTAAGGTTGTCCTTTCAAAACAAAACACATCAAATGGGAGAGAAATATCTAACTGGAAGGAAATGGCCTTTTTCCTTCCAACCAATATCTCAGTAGCAACAAATGACATCTGTCAGTTTACTGTACAAATCATGGGGAACCAAGTGTATAATGGCAAACTCCCCCCCAACATGTTTCAGTCAAACATATTTAAATCTGCCATGAATCTAATAATCAAAACAGTTGATGACTTACGTGTTTGCCCTGGTATTACTGATCCCACATTGATTGATACTGCTGAAAGAAAGCAGACAGACACTTTTTTATATTATGTCGACAGTCGGGGATCAGATATGGATGGAAATGTTACTAAGTGCATTAGAAGTACAACTTGTTCATACAAATTAACTGCCAAATCAAGAGTAAGATGCCAACAATGCCAAAATTTGCTCCGCTCTAACTTGCGTTTCCTAACAAAAAAAAGTGAATCTTCTTCTCAGTCCAAAACAGCTCACAATTCTCATGCCAAATTTAGCAGTCTTTCTCATGCTGAACTAAGACTTAGGGCCAATAACCTACACAAAATGGTTGCCCAGAGCCAAAGAAAGGCAAAACGGTATTATCTTTTGTACCAAAAAGAAAAGCAAAAAAACCTAAGCGCTCCCAAAAATTACAACCCCACCTCTTCAGATCTAGCTAACTTGATGGATATTGCCATAACAAACCAGTGGCTGACTGAAAATTCAGTGTTGTATGCCCTTCTTACTGATACTTTGAAATCATTAAAGTGTCAGGAGGAGGAATTTGCTAGGCATGGGAAAGTAACAAAAAACAAACAGAAGCCACACCCCAAAGGGATGAGATATAATCCCCTTGTAATAAAATGGAGCTGCATGATAGCCAGCAAGTGTCGTAAAACAGGATATGATGTTGTACGTAGCATTCTCCCCATTCCAAGCTGGGAAACAGCCAAGTCATACAGGCAGGCAGCTAGTAAAACAACCCCAATTTCCGAACAAAATCTTGCACTAATGGTACAGGAAATGACAAGAAGGGGTTGCAAGGGAATAGGAGGTATCCATTGGGATGAGATGAGCATAAAAGAAGGAATTGTGCTTTGTAAAAGAACGGGAGAATTGGTTGGATTTGAAGACTTAAATATTGACCGTGAACTCAATATGAACCCAAATGATTTAAACAATGAAAAAGAGGACAATGACGTTCACAATTTCCCAGAATCCAGTGATTCAGATGCCTCATCCACTGTATCTGACCAGGAATCTAGTCCTAGTTCATGTACCACAGATGATGACATTGAACTAATCCCATCTAGTACAAAAGCAAAACTCATCTGCCAATTCTTCTATTCTTCAATAGAGGGGGATTTTTCATGGCCAGTTGCTTCTTTTCCATTAAATAAAATAAATCATAAAATTCTCTCTTCACTTGTTTGGCAAGTATGTGAGGCTATTGGCAGTCTTCATCTTGAAAATGAAAAAAAAATTGAAATTATCTATGGTGTTTCTGATGGCTCAACATATTCTCATGCATTTTTTAGCAGAGCAGGAGCACAAAATTGGGTAACATATAATCCTTTTAACGACAATAAACCAATTTGGTGGCTATCCCCATATGCTAAAAAAACTAAGAAACTTCATTGTTAATCCTGACAGGCACCTTGAGATGCAAGGCAAAAAAATTATGCTGGATCATTTGATACCAGTTGTCAAACACCACCTAACAAAGTTAAACTGGAAACATATCAAGTTAACCCCTCGAACAAAAATGTGTAAAAAGAGCTGTTACTGTTTGCTCTCTTGATGTGGCACTAGACATCCTGAAGGGTCCTTTCCCCCCTGAGGATACAATTGCAACACGCACATACTTAAAACAATGCCACAATTTGTTTAGAATATTTAATAATACAGAACTTGACCCTTTATGCTATAAACAGCTACTTTCTATAATGTTTTGGTTTGACAGCTGGTACCAGGAGACAAAACAGACAACTGCGCAGGCAAGTGGCAGTCTCAAAGACCACTGGAAAAAATTTATTCCTCGTCTTACATTAGAGGAACCATTAGAGCTTTCTTGGGGGTGGTTCAGTATGTGCAGATGCATTATCCAGAATTGCACATCATTCCAAAGTCCATGTGCCAGGATGATGTGGAAAATTACTTTTCACTTCAAAGGGCAAGGGTTTCAGGAGGAAAACCAACCACTTTACAGTTTTTTGAGTCTTCAGCTACCCTCGAAACAGAACTACTGGTATCATCTGAAATGAAAGACCTGAAGGGAACCTGTGGTTCTTATGATTGGGCTGCTCTTCCTAATCTTGTTTCATTACCCCTATCAAAACCAAAATTAACATGTGAAAATACAAATAGCTTTACTGAAAAAGATGGCTGGGAATTGTGTTCTACTGAGTTAAACTCTGGAAGTGCCACTGAAGACATCGGCCATGGGAATTTGATGAAAACTTTCATGATGCAGCAGAAAAAATGCAGATATCAAGGCATGTTAAACAGACTGTAGAATATATTGATCTATTTTCACCTACTACAGTTCTTCAAACTTTCCAGCCCCTACTAACTGCTCTGCATGCAAGTGAGAACCATAGACATGTAGCCCTGTTTGCTAGAAAACTTGACTTTTTTTTGAGAACACATTTCTTTACTGGAAACTGGTCTTATGCCTCACTTCAAGAAGCAATAAAAAAAATTAAGAGTGAAAAGGCATTATGCTTTTACTGGAAAAAACTCTTGAGAGAAATCCACATTCCAGAATCCCAAATTAAATTATCTACTGATGTTCTTTCTGCTTTTGTCAGAAAGTTTTCCAAGAGAAGGTGTGTTACCTATTTAGCCAAAGATGGGCTTTCACCCCTCCATGAAGAAGATGAATCAGCCATAAGACAAATGTTGAAAAAATTAAAAAAAAACAGATGAACAAAAGAAAGCTGAAACAAATGCAGGTGCAACAGATATTTGTTTTCGTTGCCATAAGCAAGGTCACTGGGCTGCTGATTGTCTAGAAGGACATGAAGAAGAGTGGCTGACCAAACAAAAGTGTTTTCAATGTGGCCAACAGGGCCACTTAAAATCTGTATGTCCTAAAAAATTTGAAGACCAAAAAAATCCCAAGACTACAATTATGCAAAACAAACCTCCCACTGTGAAGAAGACATGGTACCATGCTGGCATATCACTGCCAAGGCTATTAAGTACTTTATCACAAAAAAGTCTGGATCATTTCCAATGTTACAAACCAATTTCCAGTACAGCCAGTAATGATCCAAAATACTTTAAACAAAGAAGCACCAAGTGGTTTGAGGTCCGTAAGGGTATAATAAATGCCAGCAAGGCTGCAACAGCCCTTGGATGGTACGGAAAAAAGGCAATGACTGATTACTGGAATCAACTATCAAATGATTTGCATGGCTCACAAAATGAAGCAGTTGATCATGAATCAAATCTGGCTATGTTGTGGGGCTCTATGAATGAGCACAGTGCTCTAGTTACATACCTAAAGAAATTCTTTTCTCAAAGCAAACATGGAGCCACTGTTAAAGAAACTGGAATTTGGTTCTTAAAGAACAGCAATAATCAAAACTGGCTAGGTTCTTCCTCAGATGGCATCATAGAGGAAAATGGCAAACTAACAACTGTCCTAGAGATGAAATGTCCTTTTATGGGTGGCAAACCAGTTCCATACAAAAAGGTTTGTGTAAACCACATCCCTCAAATTATGTTACAAATGTGTTGTACGTCAACGCAGCAATGTCACTACATTGTATGGACACCTGTTGGTACTAAAGTGTTCCTTATTGAGCGAGATGATAAATATCTGGAATTACTTTTGAATTACTTATACAAATTTTGGAATCTTGCTGCTGGTGAAACAGAACCAGCATGGCATGAAGATGTTTTTGGTTTAAAGCAAATGAGTATGCAAATTGCTGCAAAAAGTCCTTGCATATGTTTCACGTCTAATTCTCTTATTACCCCTGACATTCTCTCCAATGACAACATTAAGAAGTTTGAATATAACACCAAACCCTTAAAGCAAACAACAGTTACACGAAAGTGTCAGGGTTGCAAAGATGAGGAATGGAAGTGCAAACTCAACCCATGCGAGGTACGAAGAAAAAGAGCATTAAATTCAGTTAATTCACAGCAAATGTCATACCAATCGTACAAGTATGGTTCAAATGGAATACATAACAGCTGTCATCAAGACACTTTCCTTGAATTGATTTATCATAGTTTCAAACGCCATTTTGATTGCTCTTTAAATACGAAACTAACAGAAGGCTTGAAACAGCTACTTGAAGCTTTTGTGTTGAGGGAGAAAGGTAAATTTCACGAAAGTAAAATGACACTGTGGAAGTGGTTGAGAGATAAGACAGAAAGTGGGTTTACATATTATGCATATGGAAAAGAAGCCTCTCTCATCTCCATTATCTACAGGCTTCTAGAATCAATGCCTGGTGAACTTCGAGACACATTTTCAATCAAAACAAATTATTCATACACTTGTGGAAAGGACAAAAGCCACAATTCATGTCGCAGTTTCACTCATAGTGTGTTTCCAATTTCCACTGATGATGTTTTAGAAACACACCTCTTCTTAAACTCAAATGACTTTGATGTTATTCAAGTGATAAAACACAAATTGACATTAAATGATTTTACACCAGCATCAAAATGCTCTGTCCTGACAAAAATTGATGGAAATGATACATGTACCAGTGATTCTGAATGCACGGTCAATTATAATCCCAACACATGTGGTGCAACACTGCTGGGTTCAACGAGTGTAACAAACACACCTGATATTTTCTTTGTAGGGTACACACACAACTCTTCTAAGGGGTATACTCCAAACCTAGGCAAGGGAAACACCACAATTGAAGTCAACAACTGTACATACAGATTGTCCGGTATTGTTTACTTAAAATCACATCACTACTGGTGCGAGGTGTATTCTACTCAAAAACACTTAAAAAAGGGATGGTTTGCCTATAATGGTTTATGGAATAATGGCAAAGCAACCTTTGTTGGTGTAAAGCCATTATTTTTAGAAAAGGAGAGTTTGTATCTTTTAATGTTTGAACAAAGCAAAACAAAGCATCCTACAATCTTAAGCAATCCTTGTGTTACTTTTTACAAGTCCATTCATTCAAATAATCAAGAAATCATTAAGGAAATTGTTCAGCAACATAAATGGCTGCTGTCCTTAAGTGACAATAAAGCAAAACTGGCAAACATTAAAGCAATTCTACAGTATCACAATATCCCTATGAAATTAAATGAGGCTAACTGAAATTTAGGCAAGGTTAAACTCGAGACAATACTGGTGGGCCAGCGGTTGCTCTCCTGAACTTGGGGCGGTCTTAGGGTTTTATCAGGGGCTTCAGTTATTTTACAGCTCTCCCGTGGAGGTCAAGCCATTTTACTCGCGTGTTCTTTCGAGCAGGACGGCCGATTCGCCTTTTCTCTCCCGTGGAGGTCAAGCCATTTTACTCGCGTGTTCTTTCGAGCAGGACGGCCGATTCGCCTTTTCTTTCACTTGTTTGAGACCCATTGTAGTATTTTCGTGTCGTGCTCTACTTCTGGTACCGATAATTATGGCTGCCCGCTCCACTAATAACAGTTCGCAGGCGCTGTTCGATTCTCCAGTTGCAGTCTCTACAGTCGAGCCTGGGTTGCAGATATCGCCGCCCGTTGCTGCCTCTGCGGATCCTTCCCATGCAGGACAAGCTTCGTTTCTCTCGCCAGAATTGGTGGCATTGATCCACCAAGCTGCTCAGTCGGCCGTGGCAGCCGAGCGGGCCAACCAAGCTCCAGCGGTTCCTTCACAAACTTTGCAGGCACCAGTCGCAAGCACGAGCGTAAACGGGGGCGTTCCTTCATCCAGTTCGCCGCCCGTGGAGCAATATTCGCCAAGTTCTTCGGCGGGGCCTTCATCCTCAGGTAGGCCAGTTTCTTCTTTTATTGTGCCATCCTTTGTTTCTTCGTTTGCTGCCCCGGTCATGTCCATCGCGTCGCTGGCGCCCAGTATGGCCAACCCAGCGCTCGGAACCTCTCGTAATTTGGCGGTTTCAAGTGTTGTTCAGCCCTCGAGCAAGGCCGATCAACCGTTCGTTGTCGGGCCAGGATTCTCTCCGGTCCCCGCTAAGCTGGTGGCACAGATCGTGGCCGGAAAATTCGTCGATTTAAACGAACTGCTGTCGGCAAATTTACAACTAAAGCAGCCTGAACCGCAGCTCTCGTTGGACGGCCGTTTGGTCTTGACGACTCCGCCGAAAAAACCCCGCCGTCGCATCGAGGATATTGCCACGTGGTTGGAGGCATTCGCGATCTTTTCCCTGATTGTGGTCTCTCATTTCCCACATCGGTGGAGGGATTTACTTCAGTATCAACTGCTCATCCTCCGGACGCATCGCCATTTCAGCGGTCGTGTGTGGCTCTCATACGATCAGGCCTTTCGTGAGCACGCGGCGGCCACAGGGCTCACCGACTGGTCGTGCATGAACGCTCAACTCTTTAACTTTCACGCGGCTGGCTCTACGACCCGTTCCTCCCCTTCTTCTGACACGTCTGACTGGGAGCCTTCAGGATCTTCCAGCAGTCTGGTCGAATGCAAGTCATGGAACAGGGGCCGCTGCTCTGCCCCTCAGGCCATTTGCAGATACGCTCATCGCTGCACGGTGTGTTCCGGATCTCACCGCGCGGTTGCATGTTCCAGCTCGACTTCCAGGAACAAGCGGGAAGACGGAAAGCGGCGCTCCTCTTCCCCCGTGGCAGTGGGCTCCTCGTCATCTAGCAAGTCTCGTCGCTCCTAATCCCCCCCTATTTTGTTTTTTGATCTGTTTAGTTTGAGTGACAGTGCACAAGCTAGCGAGTATTGTTGCATTTATAGGTTGTTCTTGCTAGAATTTTCTGGGCGGACTCTGACTGACATGTATTTCACTTAGCTCCTGTACTAGTTTGATTTTGACGGTGTCCGTAGTTCACTTGTTATGAACTGGCAGGAATCGCTATTAGTTCGTTCCGCCTTGTTTACTTTTCTGACCTCTGTGTTTAGTTTATTAAATTTGGGTTGCTTAGAGTATGTGTCTCTCGTTTCTTCCCTCCAGCTCCACTTCCCTTTCCGCCAGTATCAGTGGTCAGTCCCCTCAGCATGGCAGAGTTTTCAAGGGAATTGGCCGGGCACCCTGACCAAACTGCGGTATCTTATGTCCTTGAAGGCCTAAGTAATGGTTTTCGGCTGGGGTTTCACCCCACTCGTCGGCTGAAGTCTGCCAAGCGGAATAAACCCTCTGCCTGGCAACACGCGTCGGTGATTGATGACTATCTGGCTAATGAGGTCGCTCTCCATCGGGTGGTGGGCCCCTTTGCTTCCCCTCCGTTGCCAAATCTACATGTCAGCAGCTTTGGGGTAATACCTAAAAAAGGCCAGCCCGGTAAGTGGCGTCTTATCATTGATTTGTCCTCCCCCCGCGGCGCCAGCGTCAATGATGGCATCAACGCTGAAGAATTTTCCATGCACTACATAAAGGTGGATCAGATTATCCGCATGGTCTCCCAGTATGGGCCAGGCGCCTTAATGGCCAAATTTGATGTTGAGGCAGCCTATCGTAATATCGCAGTACATCCGGACGATCACTTCCTTTTAGGTATGAAGTGGCGAGGGAAGTATTTCGTCGACCTAGCCCTCCCCTTTGGTCTCCGATCGGCGCCATTTATTTTCAATTCAGTGGCAGAGATGGTGGAATGGATTCTCTTGAATAGACATCACCTGTCTGATCTTCTGCACTACCTAGACGACTTCATCACCGCCGGGCCTCCTAATTCCACTCAATGCTCTCATAATCTGCTAACTGCTCAGTCAGTCTGCCGAAAGTTAGGCCTTCCTCTTCACCCGGGCAAATGTGTGGGCCCTGCCACCTGCCTTGTCGTGCTGGGGATCGAACTGGATTCCTTAGAACAGTCTGCCCGGCTCCCTGAGGATAAACTGGCTGCTGTTAGGGAACTAATATCTTCGTGGCGTGGCCGGAGGTGGTGTTCCAGGACCCAGTTGGAATCGCTTATTGGCCATCTTCACCACGCTGCCAAAGTAGTTTGGCCCGGCCGCACCTTCCTTCGGCGTATGATCAACCTCCTAAGCTGTTTTCGGCGTCGGGATCACCCCATCCGTCTGAACTCCGAATTCCATCTGGACCTTCAATGGTGGGATGAATTCCTTTCCTCCTGGCATGGCGTGAGCTTTTGGCTCTTTCCAGGTATGGCAGCTTCTTCTGACGTGGAGGTCACCTCGGACGCTGCAGGCTCCCTCGGGTTTGGAGCCTATTTCAGGAGCGAATGGTTTAGTGGTGCGTGGGCCCCGTGCCAAGCGGGGTGTTCCATCGCCTATAAAGAATTGTTCCCCATAGTGATCGCTGCTTTCATCTGGGGTCCGCAGTGGTCCCGTCAGCACATCTTGTTCCGTTCTGATAACGAGGCAGTCGTGCACATTTTGGTGACTAGAACTTCCAGAACGGTAGATCTAATGTTTCTCTTGCGTAAGCTGCTTTTGGCAGCGGCTCGTTTCAACTTTACGTTTACGGCGCAGCATGTATCTGGTACTCACAATACAATCGCTGATGCGTTGTCTCGCTTCCATTGGCAGGATTTCAGGCGCCTCGCCCCAGAAGCTCAACCAGACCCTGTGACAGTTCCCATTCAGTTGTGGCAGGACTTGATCAGCCCACTCTTGAGGCAGAGTGCCAGCAGTTGTTAAAGGAGGGCTTGGCTCCCACTACTCGTAGTACTTACTCGTCTGGTCAGAAGAGGTTTATTGAATTTTGCACACACCTTGGAAAACTGGGGCCGGATGGCTCGCCCTGTCCAGCTGAGGAATGGACGCTCTGCCTGTTTGTGACTCATTTGGCTCAGTCAGTTCAGCACTCTACGATAAAAGTCTACTTGTCAGCTGTCCGTGCGCTTCACATCGAACGGGGCCTCCCAGACCCCCTAGTGGATTGCTTTAGGCTGCAGAGAGTGCTTCGTGGTGTTAAGCGTTCCAGGGGTGATGCAAAATCGGTCCGTCACCCCGTCACCGACCATACGCTTTTAATTATTTTCAAGGCGCTGGACATGAACATCCCCGACCACCGCATGTTCTGGGCAGCATGCAATTTAGCATACTTTGGGTTCCTTCGTTCTTCAGAATTTACGGTCCCTAATATGGCCAGCTTCTCCAAAGAGTCGCACTTGAGTCTGGCTGATATCGCGATTGACTCCTATGAATCTCCGTCGTGTCTACGCCTTCACCTTAAGGCATCGAAGACTGACCCTTTTCGTAAGGGTTGTTTTATTCACATCGGCAAAGGCAATTTTCCGCTGTGTGCTATTCACTCCCTCATGACGTATCTGAATGATAGGGGGGATAAGGAAGGCCCCCTCTTTCTGTACCAAGATGGCCGATCTCTATCTCGAGCATCTCTTACTGATTGGCTGCGCAGGATTTTATCCGCCGCTGGTGTCCCGGGAACTTTCTCGAGCCATAGCTTTCGTATAGGGGCGGCAACGGTAGCAGCCCGCAATGGGATACCTGATCACCTTATTCAGGCTTTAGGCCGCTGGTCCAGCAACGCCTATCAACTGTACATCCGGACGCCATCTGAAACACTCGCGAGGCTTTCCAGCCATCTGGCTTAGCTCCTGACGCGCGGCATTCTCGGGGCTCAGCTGTGAGAGACTTTCTGGCAAGCGCCAGATTAGCCAGACCTGTTCCGCGGCTGCAACAGGTGCCTTTCGATTTTCACGTCCGTGATTCGTGGCCTCAGGGCTCGCCTAGCCTAGGTCTGCCCCATCCCGCAGCAGTGGCGGTGGGGGGGGGCCCGTTAACGCGCTCAGTCAATGTCATCTCGGCTGTGACTGCCTTCAGGCAATAAACAGACCATAACTGCTCTCGGACGTCGGTTCTCTTCTCTGGCAGTGTAACGGACGTGCTTGTTTTCCGTTCAGCATCGGATGTCTCGTCTTCCGTGTAGCTGGTCTGCGTGTGGCTCATGTTGCAGGAGTCAATTGGTATTTTCCAGTGGTAGGGCTTTTAGTCATCTCCTTTGGTGAGCAAGTCCTTTTTTTTGTTAATTTAGTTCTGTGGGGTTGGTGCTTGAATACTCTGGTGGAACCCGGTCCCTTTGACACTCCTGTGAGCGGGCCCGTTGTTCTCCAAGCACCTCGGAGTCATATCTGGGTGGTTGCCGCTCACAGGGTTGTCATGGTTACCTGTCGCGCTTGCTGGCGGCTTCCACATAGACTCAGGCACCATCCCCACACTCATCTATTGGTGATGAGTTTAAATGAGGCTAACTGAAATTTAGGCAAGGTTAAACTCGAGACAATACTGGTGGGCCAGCGGTTGCTCTCCTGAACTTGGGGCGGTCTTAGGGTTTTATCAGGGGCTTCAGTTATTTTACAGCTCTCCCGTGGAGGTCAAGCCATTTTACTCGCGTGTTCTTTCGAGCAGGACGGCCGATTCGCCTTTTCTTTCCCACCCTCCCTTTCCCATCGGTGAGTATCGGTAAGTATTTAGTGTTGCCTTTCCACTGAGTTTCTCTCAGTGTGACGGTGCCTGGTGGTTGCCGCTCACAGGGTTGTCATGGTTACCTGTCGCGCTTGCTGGCGGCTTCCACATAGACTCAGGCACCATCCCCACACTCATCTATTGGTGATGAGTTTAAATATGAAAATTGCTGACCTAAGTGACCTTCTGTTACAGCATTGTAACACCACAACAACTGTACCTATAACATTTGTATCTGATTTTAGTATTGATAATTATACCGAGGCTTCTAAGAGAGACAATTTCAGTCAAAATGAACTAGCTGATTTTGTGCCTGCAACTTTCATTAATGACTCAAATATGATTACATTGGTACAAGCAGGGGAAGATATTTCCGAAACAAACAATTTAAAACGACGCGATTTAACCCCTGTAAAACAAGGATATACACCAGAAAGGCATCCCACAAAAAAACAGAAATCTCAACCAAGGGTAACAGAAACAACAAGTTGTGTTGACGAAAATTCACACGAATCTATTAGTGAACCCCGATTTAGTTATTTAAATCCTTTAAGGACATCCTTTAAAGAAATGGTTTATGCCCTGCAGGAAGAAAGCAATTTCTCTTCTAACGAAAGTGATAATGTTGATGTGGAGCATGGGAGAGGAACATCCCCTGCATAAGTCAGAATAATTTTTATTTTATACAGCTGGAAGAACCAACTGAAAATGAAAAGCAACTGATACAAAGGAAACTGTTCATGGCTGAATCATTTGACTTTTACTATGATTTTAAATGGTAATGATTTTCATGAACTGTGTAGTTCCTCACTGGCTACCCCCAATGCATGGCTCCTACACAAACATTAAAAGTGGATTTTACAATTTTACAGTCTAAAGAAAATACATACTTCCACAAAATTCCAAGAGTAGTATTTAATCTTAAATTGTGACAGTTGCACTAGCAAAGTTATATGGCAAGAAAGAAATTTCAATATAATACTGTATTAAGTTCAGATTTCTCACCTGTGTACCATGAAGTCTTGACTAAAGCAGCTCCTTCCCCTCAGCCGCTCGGATGTTCAACTTTGAGGGGAAAGACGTGAAGATCCACAAATGCTTAAAGTCTGATACTCCACATACATAAAGAACAATATATCCTGTGCCAAACCTCCTATTTCTGTTACAAGACAACGTAAATTCGCTATGCAGTGACCCTCGAAAGCGCGACCTGTTGACAGATTTCCTCGAACATTCTACACTTGGAGAGCGAGTTTCAGTTAATTTAAAAAATAATCTATCATCTGATCTACCAGAAAAATACCAAAAAAGAGTCGGTTATCTTCCCAATTGTCTCTGCATTTTTGACTTTAGTAAATGAAGGAATGTAAGCGAGGAAAATGCCACATTTGTAGATCGTCCTACGATTGCCACTTCGCCCGCCATCTTGAAAACCACTAGCGCAAAGCGTGACGTCATACTGGCAGTGATGATTGAACCAACATCTTCCTTGGAGACACCTCCCCCCCCTGAGTTTGTTCAATGTCTTCTTTAGTCTATCTTACAAATAACATCGGCCGCTGAATTATCTGCAACTTTAATGCGAGAACATGTTAAAAGAAAATATAGCGACAGAACGGTTTGAGAAAACCACAGCCGATTTCTCAAAACAAAGCTGCATTTGCATACAGTGCATGCTTGAAAGCACGTGCTCAGTAACATGATACTGTCACACACTAAACCTCGAATTCGACAAATACAACACATCTTTAGTTGTTAGACAGCATGTCATTGCAGGATTGTTAGTTGAGAAAGGAAACCAACCTACTTCATCCATCCAGTGACACTTTCATCCTAAGGAACACCTGGATTTCCAGTGAGTTTGGTTTCGCCGTTCGCCTTCCATACTCAGTGCAAAGATGAAACTTATCTGCCTAAGTAATTTGTTCTCAGCCTTTTTGCTTCTAGTAAATTCTAGCATTCTTACTGAAAGTTAGTGACTCGAATCCAGTCAGCATTAACTTAACTTGAACATGTACAGTATTGTGCAAAAGTAATGAGAACGAATTTCGCGCTTTGTTCTCTTCGAAATATCGCCGAACTTTCGATCGATCTTTCGCAAATTTCGGCGACAATTCGCCAAGGCAAGCGAAAAATCGAATCGAAAAATCACAAGGCTAATCGAAAAATCGCTTGTTCAAATTTTCGAAGCAGCGAAATATCAAAGAAGATTCACGTCAAATCAAATGAAATATCCGCCAACTTTCCGACTGCAAAATAAACGCCCAATAAACGTGAACTCACACGGCAAAATGTAAACAATCATTTCAACCGTGTCTGATACGGTGATATAGACTCAACTCACTCAGTTCAGTGTTTTATACCATTCAAGAAATAGAAACAGAAAGTCCAAAAGCTAGAATTACGGCAAACAGCGCGAATTCTTATTTGACAGGCAAGACAAAACAAGACTTACGTTACAAGTTCGTTGGAACCACGTGCAGGAGGTCACGGCCGATTATCTGATGGTCTCGTGGATGAACTCACCAAGATCTTTGCATCTTTACCACTTTAATTTCCCAGAAAAACAGGAATACTCAGAGAAATAGTAAAGAAATATATTTTAGCAACACCATCGCCTTTCAACACATCTCAGAAAGCAATTTGCTGTCTTGACGGCTTTGAGAACTATTCATAGCGTTACAGAATGTCATACATGCAAATCGTGCTTAATTTGCATACGGTGTATTTGTGTCTCGGATTACCTTTTAGCTCACAGAGTTTTCTTCGGATTATTTTTGGTTTCCTGCAAAGATTAATGTGATATAGAGTTCAGCGTAATAAATGGAAATATTTTTGCAAACATTTCGTTGCTTTCTATTCAAACTCTTCGGATATTTATATCTTTCTCACCTGAGTGACCCTGCTTTAAATACATGTGCGAAGAAAAAAATGCGAATTCATTTGCAATGAAGTACCGAGAAATGCTCGCCGCATAGTGGTAATCTCTATCACAAATCAGACCTTTAAATGTAGAGTATTTCCTGTCTCAATCATCTTTATAGGCTTTTTAAAACCGGAGGTATGACTTTTCATAAATTTGCCATGACGCTTGCAAAACAAAAGCGCTACTCACGCGCTCATCAGTGGCTCATGTTTACTTTAAAAAATACCATTCGCTCACAATACGGTGCTGAGAAATACTCGATGCATCGTGCAATCCTTATTTAAAATTTTTCCTCTAAATGTGGCGTGTTTTCCCATTTCAATCATCGTTACAGGCCTTTTAAAACCGGAGTTATGACTTTTTATAAATTTGGCGTGATGCTTGCAAAGCTAATGTTTACTAAAAATATAATCTCACTCGCGATACACTGCCAAGAAATACTGGGCACATGGTAGTAATCTTTATTACAAATTGGGCCTTCATAAACAGAGTATTTTCCCATTTAAAACATATTTAGGGCAGAATAACAACTGTAACTGTCCGCAAACAGAAGCGGATTGCATTTCAGTAATGAGTAACGCAGCAGTCACGATCTTCGAGTCTAAAGCACTCTTCGATATTTCGAAGCAGTCTTCGAATTTTTTTAGCACTTTTCGAAACAGTCTTCGAAATTTCGAAGCCCTCTTCGAATTAAGTTGCGAAAATTCGATACTATCGGCGAAATGACGTTCGAAATTTCGCCTGACTTTTCGCGGATTAGCGCGATTTTTCGCAAACGGCAAAACAATAGCAGTTTCAAAAAAGCAACGAAACTTCGAAGAAAATTCGTTTGGTTCGAAATATCGCTCCTTTTCGAAGGTTTTCGAAACTTTTCGTCGAAATTCGTCGAAATTCGTTCTCATTACTTTTGCACAATACTGTATCTGATTGCAGTGTGACATTTTAATCTTTTGTTTATGTGTGCGCTCGTGTTAGTGCAAAGGACCTTAATGCCTTTGTTTACGATCTCGCTTTCTGCTAGCTAGACTATTCTGTAAAGTTTCTCGTAGATCGCGCTTCAAACTAGTTAATTTCAATGTTTTAAATTAACAATTGTCATAGTAGGCGAAAGCACTTAAGATGTAGGCAAACTGCCATATCAGACGTAGGCAAATCGACCCTAGACATAGGCAAAACGACCCGTAGGCAAAACGACTGACATTCTAAATTGACTTTAGTAGTAAGTTATGGCTCGATCAATTCCAAGCCCGCTTCCCCCCCCTGGGCATTTGTTGGGCATTTGTCTTTTGATTTCAAAACTGTTGCAAATGCCCGACAGTGGGGCCCGCTTACACGTACGAGCCATAACGAGCCATTATGTATTTAGAATTTTGTGTTTACTTGAACTGAGTACTTGTCATCCGGGCCAACCACTAAAGCCAGTCTTAAAATGTGAATAATTATGCATTGTGTGGCTGGGAAATTTGCTTTTTATTTTCAATGTTTACATTCAGTTTGTTTGTCATCAAGGACAATGGCTTCTATATCAACGACTTCATGTTATGGTGCAAGGGCCAGGGCCCAGCATGAAAGATGACATATACCCCCAAGAGAGATAAATCTCAATGGAAGTGATGTAGAGAGTGAAATAGATGAGGATGAATTGGAAATGTTTGAAGAGGAAGACCGTGAAGAAAATGATTGTTCCAGTGAAACAGAAAGTAAAGACGAAGTAAATTCTGGTGAAGAAAATACAGTGCAAAGTAATGTCGCAGGAACCTCTGGCGCAAAAGATACAAGTAAAGGCAACCAATCTCTGCGTTGGGGCAGAAGAGAAACAGTGCAGTACAATACCACCTACAAGGGTAAGCCTTTTCCTCCCCCACCAGAACCAGATATGACACTATTCCAGTATTTCAAACAGGTGTTTGATGACCAGCTTATCAATCATATTGTCGAGCAAACCAACTTGTATTCGGTCCACTCAACAGGGACTTCTGTTGCTGTTGACCACAATGAAATGGAGCAATATATTGGATTGCTGGTAATGACGTCAATAATAAAACTCCCACAAATAAGAATGTACTGGGAAAAAGAAAGAAGAGTTCCCTGTATAGGTGATGTGATGTCTACAAACCGTTTTGAGAAAATAAAACAGTTTTTCCATTGCAATGACAATGAGACAAATTTACCTCCAACTGACGACAATTTTGACAAGTTACATAAAGTACGCCCTGTGATCGACTCTTTACTTGAGAAATGCAAGCAAATTCCCCAAGAGGAACATCACTCAGTAGATGAACAAATCATTCCCACCAAAAGTCGAACATGTTTGAGGCAATATCTACCCAACAAGCCCAACAAGTGAGGAATAAAACTGTGGGCTCGATGTGGGATCAGTGGAATCCTGTACGACTTTGAAATTTACACAGGCAGGGCTGACAAGGCACAGACTAAGCCTGAGTTGCTCATGGGGGGGGGGGGAGGTAATGTAGTTAACCGTCTGACGCGCACACTTCCCATGAATGTCAACTGTAAGGTTTATTTTGAGAATTTTTTCCTCAATTCCCCTCA
>OZ034968.1:46133852-46258852 GCA_964030785.1 Siderastrea siderea
TTTTTCTTTTTGTTTTACCCCATTTTAGTGTCGGTCGTTTGCGAATTATAAAAGGTGTTATTTTGGTTCAGTTGTTTTTACTTGCCCCTGTTTTTTGCCTGTCTTTGTTGCTGCCGCTTGTTTTTAATGTTCTTTCTATTGTTTTTGTTTTTTATTGTATTTGGTCTATTTTCGGCTTTTTAATTCAACTCCGCGGCTTAGCGCTTTGCCTTGTTTTATTGTTTTTATTCTAGTTAGCGCTGTCAGGCCTGTTTCTTTCGCGTATTTTCTCATCTATTTGTTATTCGCGCATGTGATTTTTTTGTTATATTACTTGTGTTTATTTATCCCCTTTCCCCCTTTCTGTTTTCTCTTTACCTGCCTAGGCTGCCCTTAACGATTTTGCAGTGGTTCAGAGAGAAATCGCTGAGGTAAAGAACAAGCTCGATCAAAACTCGGTTCATAATGCTCTTCAGACTGTGAAGCAGCTAATTTCCCGTCCCGCGGGTATTTTTGATGTGCATGCCGTCATTGCAGCTTTGGAGCATTTGGTTGACACGGTGAGAGAGAAAAATGATGCCCAGGCTTCCCGCTATAATTCTATCCTCAAGCAGACCAGGCCCCTGTCGTCGCATGCCTCTTTTAAGCCAGTACTCTTAAAGCTTCTGGGGGATAAAGAGGAGATCGCGATTGCCAAGGAGATTGAGAAGGCTTTCAAGCACAGTTCCAGTGTTCGTCCCCTTATGGGCAATCCTAGAATGCCGTATTCTAACCCCAGGGTTACCATTACATTTTACGCGTGTGGCCTCCGAGGCCACATTGCGAGAAATTGTCGAGTAAGGAAGGCCCGTAACAATTCCAACTGAACTTTGTCGTGTATTGTGGGTTTGCTGTTATTCTATGAATTTTGTAACCTCCACAATAAAGTTTTGTTGTTTCCTTTAAGTCTGTTTTTCCTTTATTTAGTTTCATCCTCATTTCCGAGTCTTGTCCAGGGGGGTTTTCTCAACTTAACCCTTTTCCAGTCTTCGGATGGATTCCTGGCTCGACTCGGTTGTGGGGTTTTATTTCCCTCCCTTTATTTTCTATTTGTTCTCCTTTTTTTCATCTTGACCAGCCTTTTGACGTGGCTTCTTCTCATAAGCCCAAGGAGTCTTGGTGTAATTGGGAGGGAAAGCCCTACAACTGGGTCGGGCCGCTCCCCTCAGTGGATATGGTCTCTTCCGGCTCTGTGTATGCTTCACCTACGCACATCCCCTTTAGAGATAACGAAAACCTCATTGCTGGGAACATTCAAGCAAACTGTCATAAATGGCGGACCATTTTGCTCAACTACTCCAAGGCAGATGAAATTTTTCGCTACGTTTCATTGGGGGTGGATATCCAGGAATTTTTTACGCCTTTTAAGGGAACGTTTCAGGGCCGTTCTTATGACTCACCCATTCCACCTCGCATCGTCTTTCCTAATGCGCGCAATTGCCAGGACCACGAGGGTTTTATTTCTAATTGCATTATTGAAAGAGTCCAAAATGGTTCCCTTCTGGTTGTTGGCAAAGTTGGTTTTGTTGACCCGCCCCATCTCGTCATGCCCATTACGATAGAGCCCACGAAGCCACGTATGTGCCATGACGAGCGTTTTTTAAATCTTTGGATTAAGGACTGCCCGCTCACTCTGGACTATATTAGCAACCTGCCTCGCTATGTCGGACTCAACCACTTCCAGTCTACTATAGACGATAAGAGCGGCTACGATCATATTCCTTTACACCCCTCCAGCTGCACCTTTTTCGGTTTACAATGGAAAGGTTATTATTTTACTTACACCACCATTCCCTTCGGGTGGAAGGCCAGTGCATACATATACAACACTGTTGGCATGGCGGCTACAAGCTACATAAGGTCTTTAGGAGTTCCTTGCTCTCAATATATCGATGACAGGCATCTTGGCCAGCTTCGCCCTCGTTCTAAGTCCCATGTAAACTTTCCGAACTTTCAGCTTGCAGAAATGGGGACTTTTATCGCGTGTTCTGTTCACCTGGAGTTAGGCTATTTTCTTAGCATTGTTAAGAGCGTTTTCATTCCGCGCATCAAAGTAACATTCCTGGGGCACATCTGTCAATCCGACATACAGGCTTTTACGCTACCAAGGGATAAAGTTTTAAAGTTCGCTACTCTTCGTGATTCCATTCTGGAAAGTAAGACTGTGTCCCTCAAGAAGCTGCAGAAGTTTGCCGGGAAGACAACTTCCTTTTCCCTTTCCGTTCCAGCTGCGAAGCTCTTTACCAATTGTGTTTACCAGGCCATATCGGCAGCCTCCAAAACTCCAAGGGCTATCGCTGTTTCTTCAACTTTGAAGCAAGAACTCTTGCATTGGCGTTTTCTTGATGATTGGAATGGCTATCTCCCTTGGAAAGATGAAAAGCACGTCTCGATCACTCTTTTCTGTGATGCGTCCGATGTTGGCTGGGGCGGAGTGCTTAAAGTCCCAGAGAAAGAAGAGAAAACACTGCGTGGATATTGGGATGACGATACCCGGCAACTCCCTATACCAGTCAGGGAGGCGCACGCTCTACTTCACACCTTGGAAAGTGTTGGGGAAATTATCGCTAATTCCAGGGTGGATTGCTTTATCGATAATAAAGCTGTGGTTTCATGTTGGGAACGCCAGCTCTCCCAGATGCCAGCCCTGTCTTCCGTTATGAAGGACATCTTTTCCCTAACTTTGAAATTCAACCTGGCGCTGAAAACCTTTTTTGTTCCTTCTAGAGAGAATCCCGCTGATTTTCCATCCCGTTCCCTGTCTGATGCAGATTGCAAGCTTAGCCCACTCGCCTGGAAACTAGTGGATCAGGCTTTTGGCCCCCATTCGCTGACTTGATGGCCTTGTCCTCCAATGTTCAGTGTGATTCTAACGGTAAACCTCTCCGTTTTTTCTCCCCGTTTCCTAATCCGGGCTCATCTGGTGCAAATCTTTTCGCCCAAGTGCTTGATCCCTCCGAAAACGCATATGTTTTTCCCCCCTTTGTTCTGGTAGGGCCTTTGCTCAATTTTCTATCCTCACAGCCATGCCCCATTACTTTGGTTGTGCCTGATCTAAGTCCCAAACGTTATTGGTGGCCCATTCTGTACCACAGGGCTTCCAGCTACTTTCAGTTGGGCTCTAAGGGTCAAAAGGATATTCTCCTTTTTCCTAACTCTAATCTATCCGGATCCTTTGCTCCGCGAGCTTTGCAGTGGGATCTTTGGGTTGTCCGGGTTTTACCTTCTGATTAAAAAGTTTTTGTTTCCCTCTTTTGTCTTGTTCTTCAGGAACTTCCCTTGGTACCGTGCCTTTGGTGCCCTGCTGTTCAGTGCCCGGAATGCTCTTCTCCAAATGATCACGACTTCTCTTTTTGCCAGCGTTGTGGATATCAGCACCTCTTTCAATCACAACAGAGCGTTAACAGCAAAATTCAGCTTGATCTTCCCTCCATCAACAATCGCTTACAATCTATTCAAGCTCTTCGTGCCTCTAAGCCCTATGAAAGCAGAAATCGGCCCTTCAGAAGGAGTTGGAGAATTTTCTTTTCTCTCTCCCCCTTTCTAAGTCTTTATCTTCAGCAGCTCCTCAGGACCTTGTTCGTTTTCTTATTTATAAAGATCGGAAAGGGAAGACAAAGGTTCACAAGTCTACCTGCCCTTTGTTCGGATCACATTCCAAGAAACGGTGCCAATGCCCAGTCCGTTTAGCGGCAGGAACTGTAGATAGTCTTATTGGGAAACTCCGTTCCATCTTCAATAATGCAGGAAGAGCAGGTCCATGCTGTGACCTCCTTGGAACAGGCAATCCCGCCTCCCATCACTCCCTTAAAGATTATCTTCATTTCCTGTATCAAGAGCAAGCCTCGTCCCACGTTTCTCCAAAGCAGTCCGTGCCAATTTTTCTGGACAAGTTGTGGAAATTGTGTCAGCTCCTCAACCATCTAGCCTATCTTTCTTGTGACACTGCTCCCCTGAATTGTTACATTTTTGCTAGAGACCTAGCCTTCTTCTGCGTTGACTTTTTCTCGGGTGACAGAGCTTCTGATTTGGGGAGAACTCTCACCAAGGAGGTATTGTCTCTTCCTGACGACCAAGGTTTTATTTTTAGACAATCCGTCGGAAAAACCTTACGAGGTAAAGATTTTCATGTCTTCGCCATCAGAAAGTGCTCGAATCCTCTCATATGCCCAGTCTCGTCTTTGGATCGTTATGTTCGGCTATGCAAGCTGCTCAACGTTGACCTTTGCGAGGGATACCTTTTTAGGGCCACTGACAAGAGTAATAAAGTTGCTGAAAAACCATTTGTCGGATCCACTGTTGCCGCTCGGCTCACTTCATATCTAACATCCCTGGGGATATCCGAAGGCGAAACCATGCACAGCTTCAGAAGCGGTTGTTCAATCACGTTGTCTATGTTAGGAGTCCCTTTGGCTGACATTGCAAGGCATGTGGGATGGAGGTCTACTCAAATGGCCCAATATTACTGTCAAACGGACAAGGTTTTGGGACTAACTAAACCAGCTGATACTCTGGCAGCTGCTACAGCGCCTTCAAAGTACAATTGTTCTCCTGCCTTATCTTCAGGACGCGTTTTTAGTTCCCTTAACAACCTGGACGGGTTTAAAATGGCTTTTGTGTAATCTTGTCAATAAAAATGTTTCACTTTGCCACAGCTTGGTTTTGGATTTTCTGAGTTTTGGGAGAAAGAGATTCATTTTCGGGTAGGTTATTCCTTTTTCTTTTCCTTTCCTTTCTTACTTCCATTCAGGATGAGCAAAATTTTTTCCTCCCATATCTTAATAAGCATAAGTCATAGAGTGTCTTATTGAATGAATGTGAATATATTACTATTCTCATTCATTCATAAGGCACAAAAACGCTTTAAGCATTCCTGTTTATCTAGCTTAATTCCCTTGGCGCATTCTACCCCCTCTCAGGCTACTCCCTCGGGGTTACTTTTTTGCTATTTAAGCGTTCTCTCGTTTCAAACTCGTCCTCTCATTTCCACGCGGGCTCTTAGGGTGACGCGAATTGGTTTTCCCCACCCTCCTCCCCTTCAGCGACGTCTACCATCCCTACATTTATACTCCCACTTTATGTCTTATGCAAAATTTTTTCCTCCCATATCTTAATAAGCATAAGTCATAGTGTGTCTTATTGAATGAATGTGAATATATTACTGTGTAAGTTTGAAAAAAAATTATCGAAATGTGTCGTCTCGATCACTGTACTCACTTTTATTTATTAATTTTTTCGAATTGTGACAGGGCCTCCAGAGGATGACCCAAAAGGAAGATGGCGACGCGGTGGAGGGAAAAATGTCCCTGTTAAAGTTACGTTGAACCTTAAGGAAAATCAAGCTCGGGAGGTTAAGCGAAAATTGGAGTTGTGTGGACTTGCTGTCACGACAAGGGTGTCCCATGAAAACGATGACTGAGCAAATCAAATGTGTTCGCCGGGAATAGAAACAAACAAAACTTTAATTATCTAAACATTTTATTGCTTTGGCCAAGAAGTATTGTAAGTGGAAATGAGACGTGAAAACTTAATTACATGTGATCTTTTGGTTCTTGATACGTGTGGTATTTCACAATAGTTAACGCGGCGCTAACAACTAACGAGACAACAGACGGCAAACAATCATTACGGCTTAGAAAGTAATCACTTACTAGTTTCCTGGCTTTGTTTTACTGTCAATGTAATTTTTAAATGATCGCTCAATATCTTACTAATCCTCTCGGTTCCAAAACTAACTCATTCCGTTCCACTTAAAAAACTCACTCGATCACTTGATTCGACTTAAAAAACGCAACGGGAATAACAAGGCCAGACCACCATGTTGGAGGTCTCAAAGATGCGAACGTGACATGAGACCATACGGTGTGGCGCAACGTGTAAATTGAAAGTGTGAAAATTTTGTCTTTTTTGGGATTTCCTGTCCTTAGGCAGATTTTGTCTCAGGGTTTGACTTCAGTTTTCTTCGTCTGTTCTGGAACCATACTTTCACCTGTAAATAAAGATAAAATTTGAAATTATTACCTTTTGGGCCTTTTCCACTTAATATTAAGCTTTCAAACCTTACGTAAATTTCTTAGGTTCTTCCGGGATGTTTCGCAACTAATGCAGTGTTGCGAAATATATATATATATATATATATATATATATATATATATATATATATATATATATAAAAAAGAACATCTATTGATCGCCAGCCGCCTTAATTCAGTCTAACGATGGCGAATCTTCTATCAGACACGTTAGTTTCTTTTATCTGGCTACTTTCATTTTGCTACTGTTTCAGTGCTCCCCACAAATCGCTAAACGAAATTAAAACAAGTCTTGGTGAAAATAGTCTCCGTGGAATCTCATCGACTGATGGATTTGAAAAGTCTGTGCATTGCGTAGCCTGTGGGATTACCCTAAGTTCGGTTGAGCCGGACAAAATTTCGTGGATGTTAGCCCGTCGCTCACAGCTGGAATCGCATAAAAACAAGGCTGGATGGTACCTGGACAAAGACAAACATGTAGTCGAATACAAGCCAAAGGGTAGGCGAACATATTGATAGCCAGTTATTGGTATTAGGATTTAACAGGTCTACAAGAAAGTGAATTGTTCTTAACCTGTTCTTCGCCGATTTCCAGACTTTCTGCGGTCCTTTGTATTATATTTGCACTAGGGTGTCCTTTACTGGATTTAAATATGGCCTCCAATGAAGAAATCTCAGCAGTCGAATACTGCTTTCTCTTGACACTGGAACTTTTACTCTCCTTATTCCCAGCCTTACTGGTTGAACCCGTTTTGTTTCGCCCTGAAACAGAAAAAAGAAAAGTTAAATTAAAATTCTTTAAGAGTAAATTCCTCCGAGGGCTATTCAGGATCACTCATTAAAGTGTTAAGTGGCGTGCATAGATCTGGTTAATCTGATCGGTGAGAGATGTAAACAAGATTTTTGTTACCGCTGAAAAATGCATCAGAAATCCCATGGAGGAGTAACTTTTCTCATAATTTGACAACACAGCTGAGACGAAAATTCAAACTAACCTCTTGCTTTTTCTAAAAATTCATCCCTCACGTCAGAGCAGTTCATAAATCGTTCCATCATGACCCATGGGGCTTTCCCAAGCCCTGGTGGTACTTCCTTTGGGGGATTGTTTAAATAAACGGACACTGTACCCTGCAATCTCTCCATGTAGAGCTTGGCAAATACCGTTTGGGATACTCCGTTTTCCGCCAACAACTTGTTATCTTTTCGGCCAAAAGAGAGGGAGGTATTGATGGTGATGCCTGACTTTCCTGAATATCTTCCTCACAGGTTTCTTGTAAATAAAAAGGGATAAAGTAAAAGAAAGATTTTCCATTTAAACCTAGACCCCCGTACATGTACGAATGCTTACCATCGGTTATTATGCCTCCATCGTCTAGAATGAACGTTTTAACGACGTCTTGATTTCCCGGCAGAATCGATACCGTCCACTGCAAAAAGTCACAGGTTTAGGAAATACAAAATATTTTTGAGGAATATGAAAACATGCGAGATACACGAAAAGATAACAGAAATATAATCCCGGGAGGAACCTCGATAAAATTTTCCAGTTGCCGGTTTTGTATAGCATCTTGCTGGCCATCAGCTGATGTTCCCGGTGATGTTGAACCTGAAATAATTGCGATATCATCGCTTTCTGGTCGTTCCATGTCACTTAAAAACACCAAGTGCCGTTTTCGAGAAGACCGTGGTTACACAGCTTTCGCCACCAAAAGGAGTGAATTACACCCGGAGAACGTGTCGAGAAAGCTTTGATAGCACGACGCTCTGTAGGAATCATTTCCGGTGCTCCTACCATATACAAGTCTGTTAAATTTAAAAATATGTAACTAAAATATTTGACTTAAAAATATCAGGAAAAATATGTATATAATTGAGGTAAAAGGCTCTCCCTGGGGCTATAGTAAAGCCCGGAGTAAAATTGCCCTTGTAATGCTGCACTTGATGGCAGAAGGTGGAGGGAAGGCTGAAGTGCATTTCCCGACCAATCAAAGTCCAAAACATTGTCGGCAATTTATGCTAATTTTTTTTTATCAGAAGGAAGGGAAGTTTGAACGACTCCCATAAATCCCACCTTGTCACAAGCTCGGTTTTCTTTTCCAAAACAATCTGCATTTTTTTACATTTTAATA
This sequence comes from Siderastrea siderea, assembly GCA_964030785.1. Classification (NCBI taxonomy): domain Eukaryota; kingdom Metazoa; phylum Cnidaria; class Anthozoa; order Scleractinia; family Rhizangiidae; genus Siderastrea; species Siderastrea siderea. Next base: position 46,142,032 of record OZ034968.1, read on the forward strand.
TTTCTACTTGATGTTACAGATGCAAACAAAGTTTTCAATGGCACATCTCTTCCTATGTTTTACTGTAGGTTGCCAAGCAATATCCAATTTCTTTGCAAAGAGGAGTTCATGTTCCCAAGAGACAAGTGACAAGAAGAAGCAACGCATGTCGGAACGTCACAAAAAAACTTCTGAGAGGATGCAAAGACTGCGCAGGTATATTTTTATGGCTGAGATCCTTGCATAGATGAAAACGCCAAACTTTTCTGTTAGTGTATTAGTTTAATTTAATTTTTAAGCAAAACGACTTTGTGTTATTACCGCCCTAACTGTGCCAATCCGTGAAAAATTGTTCTAGCTGATATGTACGAGGCGTAAAGACTCCTTCCCAGGTTCCTCTCTACCCTTTCCACCTTCATCTAAAGGTCAATAAACATTTAGTAAATCAAGCCGTAAAACAAGCTGACTGAAATCCGCTTAATCATTTTAACTTGATAGGTCGTATCTGAAGAGAAGCGATGGCAATAGACACAGATTGGCAAAGGTTATAACCAGCATACCCACACATAGCAATCCACCTACACCTCATTCAACCTCATTCCGGTTGAAAGTATAGTCTTGAGCAACCGTGATCGAGAGGCTAAAGCGGAGCTGGCTGTTGTTGCAAAAGTCCGAAAGGTTTTATTATCTACAGCTTCCTCTGCCGTTAGTAAAATGGCGGAATTTTCCAACACTTTGTTGTCTGTTTACAAGGAGGAAAGTAATGAATTGGCCACAAGAATGTGTACCACCTTAAACTACGTAATACCGTCTTTATTGCCAGGAGAGCAAGGGTCTTCGGCTTCTGCTCCTTTTTTGTCTCTGTTAGAAGTGATGGTGAAACAGTCAACGCTAATTGATGAATACAGGCTCCATATAGGAAAATTCCGAAGAGAGTTAGACTCCAAAGATGCTATAATAAAGGAAATTGAACACCAAATGCAACAGTCTAAAACGACAAGAGTTCCCGAAATTGCCCTTAAACTGGCTTGCATTATTGAAAATCCAACAGAAGACAATCGTTATTTGGCATCGATATTATCCAATTTGATCCAAAATAATGGGGTTGCGTCCGGGAAAAGATGGAACGATGATACTAAGGATCTTTTTGCCATAATTCTTGACTATGGGGCTCCTGCACTGGCTAAAATTGTATCAGATAGGTTGAATGGTCCAAGCGTCATGACCTCTTTTAGAAGAGCGAGATCGACATGGACAACACCGACTACTTTAAAGGAGGTTTCTGTAGAAAGAGCAGCGACGTTTTATGAAAGCATAGGATATAAGGGACCTTTTATTTTGGCTGTTGACGCAACTGCTGTGATTCCCACTTTAAGGATAAAAGGAAACACTGTTTATGGTCTTGCAACTGAATCGGAAGTAATCGCAACATCAGCACAAGATGTGATTGATATTGTAAGAAATAGCAATATTGAGAAAGCCAAACAAGCCAATGCATTTATGCTAGTTCCTTTACAAGAACATGTGCCTTCATTCCTGCTTGCAATATCTCCCGTCATAAGTGGTCAAGACTTCTTGGCAGTCGACACTTGGTTCAACAATGCGGTACGATGGTGTTCAGCGAAATGCATTAAATTGATCGGCGTCGGTGCGGACGGAGATTCCAAGTTTCGAAAATATTTCACACAGCGTTTCCTTAAATCGCCAGAACAGCAAAGAAGAGGCAATTTGGTAACAATTCCCTACGAATCATTTGACTTTGTTTCTGTCATAGAAGAATACAATAACGTAAGAACACCAAGCATTATGTTTCCAGACTGGAGGCATCTAATTAAGAAATGGAGGAACCAACTCCTTAACGTGAAAAGAATCCTCTTTCTTGGAGAACAAGTAGTGCAATTGGAGCATATCATAAAAACGTACAAGGCTCACAGGCTTGAATCCGGTTTATGGAAAAGTGATATATTTGTTAAAGACAAACAGAACGTAAAAGCAGCAACACGTATTTTATCAACTTCTGTTCAACAATGTTTGGCGACATGGAATTACCAGAGAACAATTAGCACACAAACATACTTAAAAATTGGTCAGAACATGTTGTCAGCATTCACAGAGCCAAACATTTCCATTAGAGAACGCGCACAACTGGCATGGTCAGCAGTGTCCTTCCTTCGACTGTGGAAAGTGTGGATAAACATTTCCGGATTTAAGACCGAGACCTCTTTCATCTCTGATCAAACTTACCGCGACTTCGTTCTAGCTGGCCACAGCATTATTTTGTCCATGAAAATCTATTCCATTTATTTTCCCAATATGCCATTCCACCCATGGATGTTTGGATCGAACGAATGCGAGGATTTGTTTGCCGGATTAAGAGGTTTCTGTAGAGGAAGATCAAACCTTTGTATGTTGGACATGATTGAACTGTCTGGTCATATACAGAAGCTTAAGGAATTGAAGATTAAAAAACATGGTGTGCAATGTCCATCTATTACACCAGACTGGAATGACGTTGAAAATGAAATAATAGAGGGAATGAGAATGGCAGACAAACAAGTCCTAAAAACCATAGAATTATTGGGAATGCTACCCAAACTTCAGCAAGGGAACGTTATCAGAAAGGAAGGAGACCACCTTGTGTACTTGAACAGAGCAGTGGAAACCTGGATTGACTCGAAAGATTTTCAACCAGACGAAACTAAAGTAGTAGAAATAGAAGAATTGTTCGATCTAAATAACGGAGTCCTTTTCCAGTCACTCAACGAACAGATTGAAAATAATCACTATAACATATTAAGTGATCTAGCAGCAACATCGCCCAATGTCACTGATAATTATAATGAAGACGAAGGCACTTCCAACGTGGACGACGATGACGACAGTCCTCGAAACTGTGTTTTGTATGGCAAAGGCAAGTGTTTGTATTTAACGAAAAATTACCGTGGACCGAAAGAAACATCTTGGATAGGGTGTGAGTTCCCCAATTGCAATGACTGGTACCATGAGTCATGCCTAGGTCTCCAGTTAAGTGCAGGAGACAAGGACTCTTACACTTTTGTGTGTAACAAACATTCAGAAGCAACAGGACAATTCATGACCAAAGTTAAAGCAAGCGCTTCGGACTCAGATATTCTCTTAAAAGAAGACTGCAATGCTCCGAAGCTCTTGCCAAAATGGCTTAAAACGGGAAAAAGTTCCTCGAAACCTGAAAAAGATTACTCTCGGTTGCCTTCATACGTCGAATTCGAAGGTAGTTATTTTCATATTGCCGAATTTCTGTCTTTGCAAGAAGGAAAGGTCCACAGACCTCAAACATCGCGCATTTCCAGGTGGATGGCAAGCTCTAAGAGTGACTTTTACGAGCAAATAGACAAACTGATATCACCGGAAAGGACACAAAACAGCCTTCATTTGGACGACTTCGCATCTTTCTGGGTCCCGAACAGCGGACTTAACATTGGGCAAGTAATCAGAATTATTTGGTGTCCGAGCTACAAGTCGTCGTACCCAGTGTTTGAATGGAAAGACAACGCACAGGAGAAGGGAAAGACCTCCATTTGCATAAGATGTTGGACTCACATAGAGGTTGGGTTGAAGTGGAAACTTAACCGGCAGAACTCTATTCAGTGGTGTGACCCTAAAATGTTGATCGAAAAATACCCAGCAGGCGGTTCAGACACCGAGAGGTTTATCGATCCTTCCAAATTGAAGCTGATGCTCCCCAGACTCGAGAAACTAGAAGAGGAAAGGTTACAAAAACAAAGAAGGGCCAAAGAACAAGAAAGAGAAGAAGCAAAAAAGGGCGCACCAGAAAATTTATCAAAAGAGCTCCTAAAAGAAATTCTGGCTGAGCATGGAATAACATTCAAAAAAAGTGCAAATAAAACGGAACTCATCAACAAAGTTCTTGACTTGAGAAGACAATTGCAACAACAGGCAAATGTCACGGCTAATGCAATTGAAAATGACGGTCCTGAAACAGTAGATGAAATTGCAGTTGCACATCTTGATGAGCCAATAAGTGATTTTGCCTTTACGCCAATGTTTAATCAGGTGTTCCATAAACCATCCGAGAAGCAGAAATCTGCTCACAATAAAGATGCACGTACGGCGAAGTCAAGATTGATCCCCTGTGTACTTTATTTCTTCGACGAGAAACACGAAAGAAAACTCATAATCATGTTACACATTGTTTTTCTTCTTGCCTTGTTTTCGCTTTTCTTAGATTTTTCTATAATTCACTGTATTATGATGTTGTTGCACTCTCTAATATACCAGGCAAGTGTTCTGAGTGCTGTAGAGTGCCTTGTTTATGCAACCCTGAAAGCACACTATATTTTTCTTTTAATTACTATTATGTTATCATCCTCTTCGGTTGCACAGGTCAATGTTCTGGGTGTACGTTTTTGGCCCTATATTCAGGCGGCATAGAAATCATTTGTTCAAGTGGCATTATAAATGCTGCGCATCTGAGTATAGCCACAGGTTTTGAACATTATATAAACACTATGCTTGATTTGGTTCTTGTACTGCAATAGCGAAGCGCGCGAGTGACGTCATGACTCAGACAAGACTCAGAGAAACAAACCGGAATAGCGGACAATTTTCCTAAAACAATTTCTAAAACAGCCGGTGTTCCCAAAACACTTTTTTAAAACGAAAACTTCGCCTAGATTCCCTCTATTTCTCTCAGAACACGCTGATGTTGTCTGAGCCTCGTGAGGGGTCTGATCATTTGCATTCTATTTTGAGACCTCGCGCGCTTCGCTATTTACCGTTAGTGAAAATTTGTTGATGATGTACACGGCATTTTCAAGATCCCGGATTCGATCAGTGTTAACTGCAAATAAAAAACATCTCTCCTTTTAACAAGTGCTCCTTGCAAGTGGCTGGGTGCCGCCTTGACCTGAGACTAAAGAAAGTAGAAACAGTTAATAACATGTTCTTGTTTCGAGACAATCAAACGTTTTAGTAATTAGTGAGCTTTTAGTAGTTAAACTGTAGTAAAAGTGCTACAAATTTGAAACATTTGATTTGTAATAACGTAAAGCATAGCAAATAAAGTTTAGTGAATGGTTTGTTATTCATATGGTGCGTTTTTATTGAAGATAAATAACAAATTTCATAATCAATAAAAATCAATATCAATCAATAATAATCAGTGATAATCAATAAAAATCGATACTCACTCAACTTTAAGGCATTGATTTTTATTGATTTCCAGTACCAATCAATTAATTGTTATTGATTGTTATTGATTATTATTGATTTTATTGATTATTGATTTTCATTGATTGATATTGCCGGGCACATTGATGTCCTGTTAATACTGTTATTGCATGTTGTTGTCTGGGAACAACATTCTATAATGACGTCATGGTGACGTCATACATACACAAACGTTGTAAAATTTCCTTAGCTTAACCTAACTAGCTTATTCTAAAGGAAAAATATTTTTTATGACCCCCCAAAAATTCTTCCAAGAAAGGGTTAATTGAGCCACATACGGTGGAAGAACTCCTTGAAAACAACAAACCCTATGGAATCCATAAACAGACAATCAGTGAATGAAAAAGGAAGTAGTTTGTACGCCTTATGGGATGGCATATACACAAAGGACAGAGCACATGCTGCCAACCTTACTGTAATTCATTGTAATATTACGATATCATATTCAAATCCTGATGACGTGTAACCCGAGCGAACAAGATGGAAAGCAAAAAAAGGCAGCGATCCAGCCTGTTGGTTTTGAACAAACTCTGCAGTTATCATCAAGAATGTGGGAATGACTGCAAAATTAAAACTGGTAGAAGTACAATGGCCAGACCTTGTTGGCAGGTATCTGGGGAAGAATGCAGTCCAGTCGAAAGTGTCCATAAAACAAGCTAATGATGGTGTCTTGCTTGTGCACAAGGCACACCATTTGATGGTACACTCAGAGAAAGACGATGGAAAAGAAGCATTGGATACATTGATGGTAGCGATGCTTGGGGGGGACCCAGTCATGATATTTGCAGGTTATCCAGCACAAATGTAAAGTGTTATGAAGTTGAATCCTGGATTAAATGAAGGATAAGATCTATCATCCATTTTCTAGGCTACACCTGTGAAGAGCGTGGGGAACTTTTTATGTGAAAAGAGAAGCAACAGGATTTCAAGACAAAAGTTCCCCTTAAAGACCTGACAGAATTCATTGACTGTAAAACAACTGAGGCCTTCAGGGGGGAGTGGAATGTAGGATGTTGTGATCCTGTAGTGCTGGCGTTTAGTCGGAGCACTTGAATGACAACAGATACTGTAACTCAAAAACTGCAACTGGGAATTCGCATAGTCCTAACACCACTTGCTTGTTCAATATTCACTTCAGATGAGAAAGGATACATAATCTACTCACCTTATCAGTCTATTCCATGTCTTGAACGTCAGTTTCACAATGGGGGCACTTATTGGAATGGGGGCACTTACTGAGAAACAACACCAGAGGGGGAGCGCATATTAGAAAGAGGGCACTCATTGGAAGCACAGTGCTTAATCAAGTCACCAAGGAAATTACATTCCATTATGAAGAGCTACAAAGTCCAAAATTTCTGACAAAGTAAACATCATCAAAATATTGATAAATGCAAACATGAACAAAAGGAACCCTTTCTATCAGGCCACCAGGGGGTCAACATAAGGTAATGTACTGGGCGAAGATTTGATTCACGTGTCTCAAGTGTGAAATTCTGAACCATGTCACGAAAATTGATTGACAACAATAATTATTGGAAAAGTAAATTATAAATGAATTTCCCAGTACACACGGGAACTTTCAAAATAAAACCCGTCCTAAAGCACCGTGGCATACACCCGTCAGCGAAATCCCTCTGAGGAAAGTTTATAGCCTATGCTGCGATCAGATAAGCTCTGGTACGCATTAAATGAAGACATTTGTGGACTCTCGGTCCAGAAGTTCACCAAGAGCAATTTCTTAGGACTTTTTCCTGAAGAGATAGCGAAAGTTCAGCTTGACCATTTGACTTCTTTGGTTTGGCGCCAAGTACAAGAAGCGGATGGTTTACGTTGTGTCAACTTTTAGTCTCTATGGTGGTGTGTTACAGCAAAACATAGGCAGTGAAAATAGCCTTGCAGAGACAGATCTGTTTAAGAGACTTTTGAGTCGTTTAAAAAGCTATTCGGCCACAACTACTCTTCCTCGTGAAAATTCAGCACTCCTGCCACTTTCAGCATCACAAGAACCGTCTCAGTTGAATAAGGAACTTGAACATGAGCATCAGAAGTAAAAAAGCCGCCATTGGCTAGTCAAGAGCGTAAATGTGTACCATTATCAAGTGATGGTCTTGACCTCCCCCGAAGAGAAGACAGCTCACAAAGAAGAGTGTGCGCCAAATCTTGAGAAAAATGGAAAGTGTCTGTGAGTGGCACAAAACACCTGTAAAGTCTGTACTTAGGCATTTGTGCTGTCAAGATGCAGAAGGAGAAACAAGTGAAGCTCGAGATATTATTTCAGAGGTTGTGACAGTAGTGACAGAGAAAAAAGGAGTGAAATGGGGGCTTAAAGAGCTGATTCCTGATGTGCTACAACTTTATCTAGAGCAATTTAGAGTTCCTGATTGGGTCTTATTGTATTTAAAACTGGAGGCCAAAATACCTGACAACAGTTGGCAAGCCATGATCAATCTTACGAGATAAGGAAAAACAGGGGTGAGTGAATGTGATCTGCTATGTTGTGATCTGAGTTAAACGTAGCGATCAATTCTCTTGTTTACAAATGACTCGATTGATAATTTGTAAGTCTAGCAAGCCCTGAAATAAAGTTACCTAGGAGTGTTTTGCACAAGAATACTATTCAATAGCAGGGTTGTCATTAGAAGCCGGTAGCCGGCGGAAAACAGTCAGCTGTGTGACCACTTTGTGCCGGCTACTGCGTGGCAAAGATTATCCAAATTTATCAGGAAAAGAAAAATCATGTTGCACAAGGGGAACATGAACAAACAAAACAGTTTATAGACCTGTATGCGGTACGAAATTTTGGAATTTTGTCTTTGTTCTTCTGTGTACGTTTTTTTAAAAACACAATAAGACCTTGCTGTAAGAAAATACAGAAATTACGTGTGCCATTGACAGATAACTTCCATAACAGCATGTGACATTTATTACATGTGCCAGCTAGTTTCAAAGATTTTCAAAAATATTTCCTGAAGTTTTTAGAGGTTTTCGAAGATGGAGGGACATGGAGCAGAAAATAACCGTAGAGTATAAAATGCTGTTATTTTATTGCTTGCCCGATGTTTTAACGTTGCATAATAAAATTTGATCTTTTTCAGTTGCGCGGATGCTTTGCAAAACAAGCCACTATAATAAAGGGGACGGTCACTCCAGAAACGGTGTATTTTTTGAAATTGCCCATAAAAATGTAACACTGAGTTGAGTTACTGACCGTGGTTTTAGCTTCTAAAGTGCATCCGATCCCACTGAAATTCCTCTCCAAAGAGGGCCAAAATTCAACACTGCGTGCCGCCATTTTGAATCGTACTTGGCTGCCTGGCCGCTTGTCCGTGATGTCAAAATGTACAACGAGACCAGCGGTCGGGTAACGTGGGCTCTAAAAAACGAGCCCACATTACCCAACCAAATTTCAAATTTCAAATTTCAAAAACGATTCAAAATGGTGGCGCGCAGTGTTAATTTGTTGAATTTATGGAGGGGATTGGGGCGACCACGGTGTGAGGACATGAATCAATCGCTTCTGCAATAGTTTGAGTTAAGGTTTATTTTTTATGGCCAGTGGTATAGTTTTAGCTGCAAAAAGAAAAGACAGGGGAAGTGGAAGCTCGGAAAGTGATATTTCCTCGCCAGAAGGGAAAAAAATCTGCCAAAACAGCCCAACGTCTGACTCTATCAGTGTCGAAGCGTTTACTGACGAGTCCGCCATGGCATGAAACATGGAGAAAATAACCCAACTAGAAGCAATTTTAAGCAGGCTCGACGGCGTCGAAGCAAAGTTGGGGAAGCTAGAAGGTTTATTTGAACGCCTGGAAAATGTTGAACCAGTGGTGAGCAAGAACTGCACCGAACTAAACCTTGTGAAGGAGAAAACCAAAGTGATCCAGAACAATGTTGAAAAGATTGAAAAGGGAATAGTGTTTGCGAACTCCCAAATAGAAGGTTTAGAAAAGAAAGACGACGAAAACACACGCAGAATCAAGGAGCTGGAAGACAAGCTTCTATACCAGGAGGTTTATAGCAGAAGAGAAAATAAACGCTTCTTTGGAATCCCTGAAGCGACGCAGGGCCACGAAAACACTGCAGAGGCGTTGTATAAATTCTTCAGAGACGAGCTGAACATTCCTGATCCTAACAATATCGAATTCCAAAGAGTCCATCGACTGGGGAAAAAATTGCAAGGCCAATCACGACCGATTATTGCCCGTTTTTTAAGGTTCCAAGAACGGGAGCTTCTTTTCAGGAGCGTAAGAAAGTTGGCAGAAGAGGCAGACACAGATGTTAAAGTCTACGCGGCCTTCCCAGACGAGATCAGGCATAGAAGGAAGACCCAGTGGCCTAGGATGAAAAAAGCAAGGGAAGAAGGAAAGACGGCCTTTTTCAGCAAATCCGAGCCAGATAAGTTATTTATTGATGGCGAAATGGTTCCGTTATAAATTAACTCTGCTTGACAAACACTTCCATGATGAACAATTTAATGTGTTTTTGTGTATATTGTCAGGGCTATGGTAATTATTTTCTAGTTAACTCTCTGTTCTTTTGTTTTAGTTTAAGACGGGAGCGTGGTATTATACATATGAATAGCCTTGAATTCCCAAGGCAGCACTATAGATACAAAGTATCCGTTGCCTCTTACTTATTAGGTTCAGTGTTAGTGTGTAAGCTTCCTTCGTCTTGTGTTAAATGTGTTACAAACGTGCGACCCAAAAGACCTCGAGTAGATTATAAATTCACTTTCTCTTCACTCTTTCACCTTTTTTCGCATTTTTGCGCAGTCTTTCAACTCCATCTCATGATCAATTGTTCCATTCGAGAAGGAATATGCTGATTTTAAACTTCTTTCATTAAATGTTCGAGGGATTCGGTCTACAAAGAAAAGAAAGGCTCTTTTAATGTGGTCAAATGAACGCAAATATGACATTGTATTTCTACAGGAAACATACAGCACGGTGGAAGTTGGAGACATCTGGAAAACACAATGGCAAGGTAAGCTCTTCTTTTCACACGCTACTAATCGTAGCTGTGGAGTAATGGCCCTAGTAAGGAGTGATTTAGATTTCAAATTAAACTCTGTCAATGCTGATAATGAAGGGCGCTACTTAATAATAGAAGCTGAAGTACAAAGTTCAGCTTTCCTGCTTGTAAATATTTATGCACCTAATAAGGTGCAAGAGCAATGTGATTTTTTGGAGACGTTAATAAGACCATTGAAAACCTTGACGCTGATAAAGAGCACAAAATTTTTATCGGAGGTGACTTTAATGTTGTGCTCAACACCGATCTTGACTGCTCTGGTGGCAACCCATCTAATAAGGCTTGCACAAAAAAATCTGCGATTTATGCTCAGATTTTGATTTAGTAGACATATGGAGAATAAGAAATCCTGAAACTAAACAATTTACTTGGAGGCAAACACGTCCGCTTATTCAAAGAAGACTTGATTATTGGTTAATAAGTGACGCCTGTCAGGAAGACATTGAAAGAACTGATATTATCTCCTCCATAAATTCTGATCATTCGGCAATTGTGCTCCATTTTAATAATATAGGTAGCAAAAACACGGCCCCTCTTTTTGGAAATTTAACGCCAGCCTGGCAGAGGATGACAACTTTATCACATTAATTAATGAGAGTATGCCAATTTGGTTGGATGAATTCAACACAATTACCGATAAAAGGCTTTTGTGGGACTTAATTAAAGATAGAATACGACAGATTTCAATGGAATATGGCAAAGAAAAGGCACGTAAAAAAGGGAAAAAGTAACTGACATTGAGGCTTCTTTGAAAACCTGCGAAGAAAACTGTGCACAATACCCATCCGATGAAAACCTTCAACAATTAGAATGTTTAAAGATAGAATGTGATAATTTATATGAAAATTTAGCTCAAGGCGCAATAATTCGAGCAAAAGCAACCTGGTATGAAAAAGGAGAGAAGAGCAATAAATATTTCTTAAATCTCGAATCACACAAAAAGGCAAAAAGCTCCATCCGTAAAGTTTTCAATAAGGAGGGCACTTTAATTGCTGATCCAAAAAATGTTATGTATGAGATTGAAAAGTTCTACACGGATCTTTATAAAGACGACTCTTTGACTCCTTCAATAGACTTCCTTAACTCTTTTCTTGAGAACCCTGAAATACCCCGACTCACTGCTGATGATGCTCAAATCTGTGAAGGGAAATTCACAGTTGCCGAATGTTTTAAAAGTCTTCAATTAATTAAGAACAACAAATCGCCAGGCGAAGATGGCCTAACAGTGGAATTCTATAAGGTCTTTTGGAACAGTGTCGGAAATCTGAGGGTGGAGAGCTTAAATTACTCTTATGATCACGGAGAGTTGTCCAACTCACAGAAGCGAGCTATCATAACACTTGTTGAAAAGAAAGATAAAGACAGAAGGGATATATCAAATTGGAGGCCAATATCGCTCATAAATGTTGACGTAAAAAGTGGCTCAAAAGCCATCGCAAAAAGACTAGAAGCTGTTCTCCCTAACATCATACACCATAATCAAAGTGCACATGTCAAGGACAGAACTATCTGTGATGCTGTAAGATCTATTGACGACGTTTTGGATTACACTAAAAATATCAAATTCAAAGAAGACTAATGGCGATTGATTTTAAAAAAGCGTTTGACTCTGTGAGTAGGGATTTCCTGTTTCGCACCCTTTCTGTTTTTCGTTTTGGACCTTCGTTTATTCAATGGATTAAGACTTTTTACAATGGTATATCAAGTTGTGTGATGAATAACGGTTTTGCTACTGCTCCTTTTGAAATTCAGCGAGGTGTAAGGCAGGGAGGCCCACTTTCCTCCTATTTGTTTATCATTGTCATCATTGGAGATTTTAAATATAAGTATACGAAGTAATGAAAACATCCAGGGAATAATGGTAGACTGAGAAGAAATAAAACTGCAGATTTTTGCAGATGATTTAACGGCTTTTCTCCTGAACGATATTTCTATGTTAAGATTTCTTAAGCTTCTAGAATTGTTTGGAGAGTGCTCTGGACTTAACGTTAATCGTGACAAATCAGAAATTATGTTACTTGGAAACTCCAGAAATCTATCCCTCGACCTCAACCTTCTTAACGGTATAAAGATTAAAAAAGCTCTCAAAATCCTCTGAATCTACTTCACATATGACAATCGAACTAAACAAAAGTTAAATTTTGATGAATTGATCGACTCTATTAAAAAAAGTTAAAAATATGCAGGTGGAGAGACTTGACCCTTATCGGCAGAATTCAAATAGTTAAAACGTTTATTATCCCAGTATTCTTACACCGCGAGTATGATTTGTTTAGATAAAGAATTTGTTAACGAGGCTAATAAAGTCATTTTTAACTTTATTTGGAAAGGAAGGGACAAAGTCAAACGTCTTGCTCTTGTGAGCAAGGTCGAAGATGGCGGACTCAAAGCCCCACACCTCGACTCAATTATAAAAACCCAAAGAATTCTTTGTTGTAAAAGACTCGCAAGTAAACAACCCAGAAACTGGAAAACGATTTTACGGCATTATTTAAAACCTGTTGGTGGCAAGTTTATTCTATGTTGTGACTTTGATGAAAAAAAATTGCCTGTCAAACTTCCAATTTTTTTATGAAGCACGTTTAAAATATTTTGCAGAATGCTCGGCGGCAAGGCAAGAGGAGACCTGGTCTCTGAAGATAACAAGCTCATTACAAGACATAAGCTAAGGGAATTTAATATCTCTCCGTTAGACGTATTTAAACTTTGTTGTGTAATTGATGCCCTTCCTGCAGAATGGCATAGATTTCTAAGAACATACAATTATTATAGTGATATCGAGCCCTTCAACTTACAAAATCAAACCCAGTTACAGTTAAACAGGCAAAATGTTTTAATTTCTAAAGCTGTTTGGAAGACTATTTACAAGGAACTCCGAAATAGAATCATTACTCCCCCTACAGCTCAACTTAAATACAACGCTTTGTTCAAAAATGATGATGAATTGAATTGGAAGAAAATATATCGCTTACCACATCGTGTTGCTTTAGACACAAAATCGCGGGAATTTCAATATAAACTTCTCAACAGATGTCTTGCAACAAATGTCCTCCTAAGCAAAGTTGGACTAACATCATCTCCAGCCTGCTCCTTTTGCGGGAAGGCAGACGAATCTCTTGAACATATCTTTTCAACTTATTATCAACCACATTTTGTTAATTGCAAAGAAACATATATATTGGTGTAGATGTAGTAAGGCTAAACCATCTATTATTACATTTAAGGCTCAAGTAAGGAAAATTTATCAACTTGAAACCTGTATTCCTAAATCTAGTAATAAATGGTCAATCCATGCAAAAACATGGGGCAAGTATATCGCGGTGTAAAAATCGTATAAAACTGTCCTGTAATGCGCATAATGTAAGTTAGAAGTTATATATTTCTTCTTTTTGAAAGTTGTAATTTAGAATACGAACCAGCCGGGTGAAGGGTCTCCTGTACTTATGATATGCGTGTAGTCTTTTGTACGTGTACATAAATAATAGTGTGTATTGTAAGATGTAAGAAACTACTAATATTAAATAAAAATATTAAAATACAAAAAAAACCAACAACAACAAACACATTCTACCATACAACTGTTTGGTCAATCAGATAATGTTCAATGAAATTCTTTTTATGTCCCAGGAACTTTAAAAAGCCAGAAACCCTGGGTTTGTTAAATTAAAAATAGTATAGCCTTCAAACTGAGGTCAATTTTCACCACACCGTACTGCCTATTTACATTGTAGGAAGAATCTAGAAGCGATCCTGATGGATTAAATTGCACAAGAGCAGCATATTGAAAAGTTCGGCATGGTAATCGAAGGACAGAAATATTCGTTCAAGTTCACAGGTAAGGCAAACTGGCATAACTAGATGTAGTATTTGTTACCTTTAGCTGTATAAAGTATAGCATATAATATTCCGACAAGTTAACTATGTTTCTTGACACAAAAGTACATGTTATTGATTTTGCTTAGTGACATCAGATTACAAGGCAAGAAAACTGGCGAGGATGTAAAGCTTGGTGGAATGGGGAAAGGTATTGAAGCATGCTTGTTTTGCACAGCCATACGGGTGAGTAAAAATTATTTTTAACAGGTACATTTTTATTTCATGATCTAATCAGCTCGGAGTGAAATGCACTTTAACATTGTGCTAAGAAAACTGTTCACAGGCCAGCCGTCAAGGCCTTTGGAATGGCCTTCAGTGTTAACTGCTCTACTGTATTTGTTTTGCAGCAGATTCTCACGCATAGGTGAAGCATTCTTGTGTTGATAATTAGTCATTTTCGAGAAATGGCGCATCCAGGTTACTATCAGTGCCTTTTTTGTCAACGTTCACTTCACAAATATGGAAAATTGAAAGCTCATATCCAGTTCGGTCACCACATCGCTAGGCAGCCAAGCAGAAGGGCTTTCTGTAGAGTATGTAACAAAACATTTTCTTCCCTCCCGCACCTTATGGTACATACTTTGCACAAATGCGAGGGCTGACCGCAATGTCTTAGGTATTCAGCTAAAGGGATTTTCCATGCTTGAGTAGTATGCACTTCTTTGGAAATTTTTCTTTTCAGCCTACTACTTTGATGGTTTAGGTGACTAATGTCCAACTTTCTCATAGGAATGACAATGCTGGCAAGTAGGCCTCGTATTAGCCCAATGATTACTGTTAGAAAAAGCAACTCAAGCCTACTACTTTGATGGTTTAGGTGACTAAGGTCCAACTTTCTCATGGGAATGACAATGCCAGCGAGTAGGCTTCATATTAGCCCAATGAAAACAATAAGAAAAAGCAACTCAAGCCCATAGCCATGGATGCTGTTGAAGTAACTGTGTGACGGCTATCACCATTTAAACATACCGGGAACGCCATAAACATTGGCAGATTCTTACCAACCAGTTTAATATTGAAATGTAGTGTAGGCATAATGGAAAGATGAATACGGTTTTATGTTTATCACATGTCACAGTAGTTAAATATACATCAGTCTATAATTTTAACAATCTAGTAACCAAGTTTTGTCCACAAATACGTCCACAGGATTCGATGCAAAAGTTTGTATCCTTATTCCGTCAATATGCAAAGAGCCACAATGTTTAATTGTCCATATTTTCGTTGAAATAACTAACCAACGTTCCAACAAGTGACCATGAATAAACGTTTATAAAACGTAAAATAGGCTGCAGCAATGTTACAAATGTGGATCAGGTTCTTTCCATGGAAGTAGACACGGTTTTCATTAGGAATGTACATTTCACACATCAGCACTGCATCTTCGTAGTCACATCTAAAATGAAACAAAAACCAATCTTTGGTTGGGCTCATTCCATAGCTTAATGGTGTATTTCAAAACCCAAGGCCTACAAACTGAACCGTGTTTTCTCACGAGACTTTTGCAGACGCTACATACCTTATAAAGCAGTAAAGACAAGAAATGGATCGACTTTGTGTTGGCAAAGTGCAAAAATTGGCAGCTGGGGAAGAGGTCCTCGTTGAGTTTGGTGCACTTAAAGGAGTCCGATATTACACATCTGCTCAGTTCCAATCTAAAACAGACGTTAAAGGCGGATGATGTCGGGATGTGTGTATCCTACAGTACACACAAAACCTCCAGAAATTGAGGAGCGCCATAGAAGGTTAATAAAATTAAGAGGAACGAAAGCATGCCTCTCCTTCTACACACTGTCATGCGGTGAGTAACTGGGTTTTAGTAAAACCCAGCAGCCATTTAACATTAATGCATATCATTTGCTTCAACAGTGAAAAAAGTGGGTAATGATTTAGTTGCTACTCTCATGAATTTTGTAGACACAGGAAGACACCAAAAGTATAGTTACAGAAGCATTTGAGGCCAGCACCAATGCAGAAAGCACTTAAATTTCTTTAAATTATTTCAATAGACGAGGAGGCTGTACCAAGAACACAAAATGGCAACAAAGTTCGGTTTAACAGTATTTAATCTTTCCAACGTCAAATTCTTTAGCAAAAAAACAAAACACAATGCCTTGTTTATGAAAACTGTTGAGCACCATAATTACAATGTAAAGAATGAAACATCTAATGTTTTGCAGCATGGTTTCAACAATTTCACACAACAATTGAAGAAATGACCCCGGAGCAACTAAACAAGTGCCTCCAAAAGTTTCATTTGTCTGCAAGAAAGCAAGATGGAACTTTTTAAAATAAGAAATTGGTTACCACTACTTGGGCAGTGCCTGATCAACAGCTGCAAACAACAGCCTCAGCAATTATTTAAAAACTCTCGGCAAAAGAGGTGACATTGCTACGACAGCCCATAAGCAAGTGTTGACAAAAGAGATGGTTTAAAAGCTGTATGATGAAGGAGAGCTCGTTGAGTTTGACATGCTCAATCCTGGAAAATTACAACAAACCGTTTGGTTCTTTATTAGCCTTTTCCTTGGCAAAAGAGGCAGGGAAAACCAGCATATCATGAAGAAGACCATGCTTGCCTCGCGGAAGACACCAGCTGCCTAAGAATACTACAAAGTGAGCAACGAGCGAGGAGCTGTGTTGGCTACAAAGAACCATCAAGGTTGGCTTGGTGACCAAGATGACAAATCCAACGGCAAAATTTTTGAAAGACCTGGCTCCAAACGCTGTCCTGTAAAGCTCATCTCGAAATATCTCACACACCTTAATCCTGAATCCAGTAGTCTTTTCCGAAAGCCAAGAAGCCCTTTCAAGTCATTCAATCCTGCCAAAGATGAAGTGTGGTACTGCTTGGTTCCCCTGTGTCAGAATTCCCTCGACAACATGCTTCGCAGTACGACCTCAAGAGCAGGAATACAGCCGCATTTGACAAATCACACGATCAGGGCGAACACTCTGACGGTTTTATCAGCAGCAAATTACAAGAGTCAACCCATAAAGGCGATAACTGGTCACCAAAGCGAAGCAAGTATTGAGAGCTACAGCAGTATGTCTACAGTCCAGCAATTCAAAGTGATGTCGAACGCCATTGCTGACTTTGTGGATTCAGGATGTTCTTCGGCTGATCCATCAGCTGCTCTTGTGGCTGACAGCACTGGAAAGATAGCTGTGTCATCTTCCACAACAAACTACTTCAAATGCCACACTCAAACTGGACAAGATGAAGCAGTGCGTACTCTGTTACTACTGTCCATCTTCAAGTGAACTTAGCCAAAGCTTGTCGATACAACTGAGATCTAATTTCCTGGTCCCAGTTGTTGAAAAGTTGGATAGCACTATCCACTGGATAAATCACTATCCAGTGGATAAGTGTGAGGGAAACCAATTGCGTTATCCACTGGATAGGGATTTATCCGGTGAATAGTGCTATCCAACCTTTGAACAACTGGGGCCTGGTAAATATTTCTCATCGCAAGGTGAAAGACACCATTTTTTGTTAAGTTTAAGTTAGTAATAGCCTTAGTTTACACCTCATAAAATAATATTGTAAGCAGGAAGAATGCTTTTTTACATTTTGAAGGTGAAGGGAATACACAATTTGTGCAGCCAAGTTTCAAGACCAATGGTAATCAAACAATCAGTTATTAGTTTTACCTATTTACAAAATTATGGTTTGTTTTCAACAGAAACGGTGGTCTACATGATAAATAGAGTTGCCCTTACTGGAGGTTATGTTGATCAACAGCGAGATACATTACATCGGAAAAAGGTGCCAAATACTCATGTGTGTGTACTGCTGACAACAGCTCATCAAAATGTCACCTTTAATTGCAGGCGGCATTGAAAAAAATTCCTTCTTGGAGAGGGGAAATTTTTTGCCCTCTCCAAGTCATCGGTCTTCCGTGCAATTCTAAGGAGAACGTAAATCTGTAAAATTTGTACCATTTCTACTCAAATTGTTAATTCTGAGGTCCCATAAAGACCTTGGATAGGATTTTTTTATTAATTAGTTGAAGGAAGACAAAAGTTTAATCATGTTCGTTTGTTCAACATTTTATTAATTATTATTAGTGCAATAGACCAGTTTTCAATTCAGTCTCAAAAGTAATGTATCTGCTTTGGTTTTCCTTTACTATGCTTTCAGATTTATCAGTAGTACGGTTCAAGTGCACAGACAGCTAGAGGCTAACATGAATAAAAATGTCTCTTGCACTTTTACAGCCACAAAGCTGACACTTGGTACAGACATAAAGACATGTTACCCCATGACATAGACAGTAAATGAGTGTTTCAAGTTCAGTATGACCAAGATGAACATAAAGTTCGAGATGGTTGTCCTTTGAAACCATGGGTCACCTCAGGTCAGAAGGCTCTCCCTGGGGAGCAAAACGTTCACCTTGTAGCAGCTCTTACCATGGCCCCAACAAGGACTGACACTATAAGAAACAATTTGGAAAGGTGAGCAATGCTCAGTTTGTTAGATCACGAAGAAAAATGCGCTACAGATCGTGCAATCATAAAGGTGGACACATACAATGTCCTGCAAGAAAGGTGAGTGAGTATCCACAAGATTCCAATTACACAACCATTTACTACATTGGGTCACCATACATGCACAGCAATTCGTAAGCCCAGTCTACACATAGACAGCGACCTTGAAGAGCTTTTAAAAACACATTCAGTGGTTAAGCCCTTGGCAGTTCCCACTGCGAAACTTACAACCATGATCAGGGAAGGCCAAATGTGGTCGGAAGTGGAGAATGTTGCCGAAGCCATGCACTCACTGGTACCTCCCACATCACCCAGTGTTTCACCCGCAGAAGCCAGATAAAGACAAAAAGGTGTTACTAGCATGGCTTGACCATTTCTGCACAAACACAGGCATATCTTTTCTGACAACATTTTCACTGGAAGCAGTATCATGGATTACATTTTGCTCAGAACACTCACGCATGTGCAACAAGAAAGGGTTTGCCACCACATGCAAAGAACAAACTCGAACAGGGAGAAATGGTTCAGGCTCAACGTGGGCACTTCCTCTTCACTAAATGCCATGATGAGTGAGATGTTTCATTCCTATCTACAAATATCTCGCCAATTGCATCACATGACCTATGCAACGCAAAAAGAACGGCCACAAAATTACAATTCACAAACTGCTTGTTGCAGATACCTACACAGCGAACATGGGAGTTGATTGGGCTGATCAGCTTCATTCCTTTTATTTTACAGGTTGGCAGTGTCGAAAGTGGTATAGATACATTTTTGGGTTTCTGGTTTCTGTCTCAACTTATCAGAAAGGGAACAATGCTGGAGTTTCGCCTCAAATTAGCTAAACAATTAATCAATGGCTTCTCTCAATGAAACTGAAAGCAGCATTCAATTGATGGCCCAGGTGGCTCTGTTGTTGGTTTTGAAGAGCACGTTTCAGTAAAAGTCGAAGGAAGAAAAAGGAAGTGTGTCCAATGATCAAAGCTGAAAGAAGGACACCGAAAGGCTACAAAATCGAGACACAATTCTGGAGTACAAGCTCTGTAAGGTCGCACCTTGCCAAACTTGCCACAATGACTTCCAAGCACAAGCTGAGTAAATTGTTTTAAATGCCCTGAATGGACTTTAATGTGATCAGAACAGCCCGTTTTACAGTTCCTGGCGCCATATTGAATTAGTAACTGCACAAAAATGATAGCGAGGCTGCTGGTGACCCGGTTTGTGTATCACAAGGAAGGTTTGGTAAACATCTCTGGTGTCCTCAAAGTTAATCGAGATTTCCGTGGGACGAGTGAAAGTTCAAATACCATGGAAAGGTCTCCCGCTACCTCTAAAAGAAGCGGAAAGTATCGTGTGGCTTTCGGCCGTAACAATAGTGCTTAAGATGTAAATGGCCTTCGCACAAGTTACCATTTCTTTGAGTTTTCCAAGGAGACTCAGCAAAGGAATCTATGGTGCAATCTTAGCAAGTGGCAGCATGGAAAAGATGGATTTGTTACCAGCTTGAGTGTCCTTTGCTCAGAACATTTTAAACCCAAAGATATCTTTAAAAAAATTTCTGGTTGCTGGGATTTGAGGAAAGGTTTGTGATGTTTCAGCTTTTGTTATGCCTTTGTTTTGTTTCCATGGCAACAGTGTGCTCAGCTTCCTTGGTTTCTATTCTTGTTTTAGGCAAACCACACAAAATACTAAACTGGATTTTTTTCGTGCGATACTGATTTTATTAACCAGAAGCTGTTTGAATGATCTCAATTCCCAGAGCTTGCTTGTGTTATTTAATTCAGTATCATTTATGCTGCAAATTTTTTGTCATAACAATAGATTTTTTTTGGATTGTGCTGATCAGCTTCACTCCTTTTATTTTACAGGTTGGCAGTATCGAAAGTGGTATACACTGTAGATGCATTTTTTGGTTTCTGTTTTCTGTCTCAACTTATGCCAGCTTTGCTGAAGGGGCATTTTATTTCCATTCCCCATTTCTCATTAGTTTCAGTTATAGTTATGATTCCGTCTAAACTTGTTTCCAGGTAGGGTTTGTCCTTAGACAGAGACAACCCAACTTCCACAACTTTTATTGCAATCCCATCCTTACTCATTTCACTCACAAATAAATCCACAGTCTTTGTTTCCATATTGAACAGTGAGCTTAAGTGAAGTTAGAATAGAGTATTGTTTTTAATTTATTTCACAGCTCGACTTTTGTTTTGGCTGCTCCTCCAAAATTTGAGGCTGTCAATACAGTTTTCCTCTTTTCAAACCACAAGTTGTTCCTTGTTTGCCCTCTGGTCAGCTTTTCAGTGTCCTGAATCTCCTCTGCAGTAATGGTAAGATCGGAAACATGCTCATCAGTCATTTGTTTAAACTGGTTAGTAGCTACATCATAGCTGTCAGTGAAGGCAATGCCTTCCTGTTGCTCTTCTGGGGTGGCACCTCAGAACACTTTGATTTTATATTATGAAAAAGAAAAAATGAGCTCGAAGCTAAACACTCAAAATATTGAACCTCTCCATGTGTCAAGCGTGCTGATGGGGTGGTCTTGGGTCACACTTTATCAGTTTGGGCTTAAGTCGGGTGATTTTCTTTCCAAATCTTATTTTTCTTATTAAGATTTGGTCAAGGGGCTTGGCTGCGATGCTCTGGTTGTGCTGGACAACCCATACCGAAAGATGTGATGTGCAAGTTAGAGGTTTGGGATGATTCTGCAGACCTTTTCTTGTAACATCTTCCCAGGCAAACAGCACGCCCCCAACATAGTTGCACTTTTCCTTTACCTGTGAGCCAAGCCCAGCCAGACAGGTACAAGCTGCGCATAATATGTCACACTGAGGTGTGAACTCCACGACAACTCTATATGGCGACTTCTTCATCGATGGCAAAACATCACTTTTCACGTCTCCTACTTTCAAGCCTTTTAATGTTCCCTTCGAAGAAATTGATGACATTTGAATCTCTTATACTGTTCCCTTGAGCACAATGTGGCAGTATTTGCGGGTTGACACAACCAGGTAATCATAAAGCTGAATAAAATTTAGATCTGGAAGCTGACGCAAATTAATAGACCATCCGAGAGTGGACATTCTTCTTAAAGTTTCATCATGTTTGAAATCTCCATTATTTTCTGTTATCCTGATGATTATCAACATTTTCCTGGCAATTCTCTGCTGGACGTACCATGTTTTGCATAACAATTGGGTAGACTTTTAGTACCAAGTCAGCCTTCATTCCGCCAGTCGATTCTGAATTAGAATGATATTAAGAACTGGCAACAAAAAGTACCAATCTACATGTATCAGCTATTCTATATTCTAGTACATAAATGCCTGTTCTTTTGGAGCAAAACAGAAACCTTCAACGCTCTTCAGATTGCCCGCCAGCTGGGCAACATCCAGTTACTTGGAATGTTATGTGCATGCATTGGATTATTACAGTTTGTGGAATTGAAGTTTATACATGGTTGCACTCTCCCTTTACCTGTGAACCAAGCCCAGCCAGACAGGTACAAGCTGCACATAATATGTCACACTGAGGTGTGAACTCCACGACAACTCTATATGGCGTCTTCTTCATCGATGGCAAAACATCACCTTTCACGTCTCTTGCTTTCAAGCCTTTTAATGTTCCCTTCGAAGAAATTGATGACATTTGAATCTTTTATAATGTTCCCTTGAGCACAACGTGGCAGTATTTGCGGGTTGACACAACCAGATAATCGTAAAGCTGAATAAAATTTAGTTCTGGAAGCTGACGCAAATTAGTAGACCATCCCAGAGTGGAAATTCTTCTCAAAGTTTCATCGTGTTTGAAATCGCCATTATTTTCTGTGTTATCCTGATGATTATCAACATTTTCCTGGCAATTTTCTGCCGGATGTACCATGTTTCGCATAAGAATTATGTAGACTTTTAGTACCAAGTCCGCCTTCACTCCGCCAGTCGATTCTGAATTAGAATGATGTTAAGAACTGGTAACAAAAAGTGCCAATCTACATGTATCAGCTATTCTATATTCTAGTACATAAATCCCTGTTCTTTTGGAGCAAAACAGAAACCTTTAATGCTCTTCAGATTGTCCGCCAGCTGGGCGACATCCAGTTACTTGGAATGTTATGTGGATGCATTGGATTATTACAGTTTGTGGAATTGAAGTTTATACATTTTCAAACTCAAGAGTTGGTATCAGTACGAGTTACCCTGGAAGATATCTTGTTTGGAATTATTACAACTAAACAATGTCCTTTCTTCCAATTACTAAATTATTTTATTATAATTGGTAGATTATTCCTTTGGGACTGCAGAAGGAACCAAATAACTCCTTATATTTACGCTTTTGAGAGCAAAATTGCTCTTAAACGGAAGTGGAAAAAAAATTGAAAAGAAAGCCTTTTTGAAAAGAAATGGATTATTAACCCTACTAGCCAACCTGATTATAATTGTATATTTTCTGTTTTATTATTATTATCATCATCATCGTCATCATCATCATCACCATCATTATCCTAAACATAAGTAACTTGATGTAATTGTCAAATTGTTAATGCGTTTTATGTAATTTAGCTGCTGCAATAGTATTTTATTGTAGTGTGTTAATTATAGTATTAATTATTGTAACAGTATCAGTGGTTGATGGCAAATATAAAATGGATGACAAAAAAAAAGAAAACGAGGAAAAGTGAGGGAGCTGAGGTGAGAGGGCTAGGTTTTGCTTCCAGACAAGATTTTGAGCTTCCAGCTGAATGAAAACAAAAGAGGAGACAGATTCGAGGAAGAGAAAAGTGATTGTGTCGCCTGGAAACGAATATGAATCTGTGCCTCACACAATCATCCAAGGCATCCGAAAGCAAAGGGGAAGGTTCAATGGATTATGAGCGCGGCAGATGTAAAACAGAAATATCTTCAAAGGGAAAGCAAGAAATCGTGTGTGAGTCAAGCCAGGTTACGAAATTGATTGAAGACATAAATGAAACCTTATGCTGTACTACTTTGAGGGTCTCCAATAGGTTTGGCGGGATGCAGGATTTTAAATATTTTAGGGGCAATATTCAGGATGCAAATTAAAAATACGAGCAGGAAGTGGGAATTAGCTATGAGCACAAGCGGGATTTTGTGTTTTTGAGGGGGTGGGGATGCAAGAATCATAAGGGCTCGTGTCAGGAAATGGGATAACAATTTTTTACACAACTTCATAAATTGACCATGTGGACTCCATCTAGCCTGAGTGCAGGCACTAAATCAGGTATCCATGTAGACTAGACTGGTGTAATTGGATGCTATGTGAAAAGCTCTGTCGGCTTTCAAATTACAGCAAAGGGTTGTGCAGCCTCTCAAACCTACCCATTATCACTTAACCTTACTGTGAAGTCCCATTGTGTTGTTTTCTATTTTCGTTGCTTTCACCACATGAGAGAGGTATCGAGTCACACTTTACATGTCCTGTCTGTTCTGATCTGGCCTTGACTGGTCTTGACTTAGTTCTTTACCCAGTTCTAGACATTTCAGTTCCTTGATCCTCCTTTGCGCAATCAGTCGAAACAGCCACTATAATATAGTGGCTGTTTATTGCTAGTCTGGCCAATGTGGCCACCCTGCCCCATAGGTAAAAATGAGGTATTTAACATAAATTGTGTGGCCTTATACTATGAAAAGGGTGTGAGCGGAAATGCCTAGATTTCAAGGCAAGATCTCCTTCTCCGTTCACAAAAAAGGGGAAGTATCAGCTTTGCTGCCTTCCAGAGGCCATTAAACTGGTCAATGAAACTTAACAGTATCTCCGCCAAAAAGGAAGCCTTGGTAGACAAATGAGGAATCTTGGCAGTAGGACCTGTTCTCCGGGGTATGCAAATCTTCAGTTGAGAAAAGCCATGTCGGGGCCTTTTGGCACTGTTAAGGTGTTTCGATACAGTTTTTTTGGGACCATACCTTACTTTTAAAATCGGCTCTTAGTCTTCATCTAGTCGGATCAACATGAAATTTGCGATACTTGTTAGTTTACGATTGAACTTTAGCGTGGTTTATATTTTGTGAAAATCGATATTTCCATGACAACAATAAACAAAAATCCTTGAAAACAGTAAAATTGAACTTTTGCGCGATCCAGATTTCACTTTGACAAGCAAATACCAACATCTTAAACTGTGGTGTATGGCAAATAAAATATACAAGAACCAAATTATTCTGTATGTTTGTTTTGAAGTAAATCGCAAAAACATTTTTCAAACTAAGTTTTTGCATAGTAATAGTAAATGCACCGAAAAATAATCAATGCTTTGATGAAATGCCTAGAAAATACTGTTAAAATGTGTCTTTTGCTTACTATATTTTATGCCTAGAAAGTTTTGTTGAAACTGGTGTTCACGATCTCGAGAACTAATTGTTTTTCTAAGATCATTGGCTTAATAAGAGAGATTTGAAAAGCTCTCACCAAAAGATGTTGGACGAGCATCGATCAGAAATACAACAGCTGAAGACTGAGCTTATCAAAGTTAAAGCCAAAAACAATAAACTCCAACCTCCCCTAAAGGAAACTCAGGAGAAACTCATTGCCCTTGAGAACTACATCAGAAGAGAAAACTTGCAATTCATGAACATCCCAACATCCCTGAGAGAGAGAGAGAGAGAGAGAGAGAGAGAGAAAGCAAAAACTGCACAGACATCATGTATGACAGAATTGAAAACCACCTTAAAATCAACCCTCAAGACATCAGATTCCATGCTGTTCACCGCATGGGCAAACCACCCACTCAAGATGATAGTAATACTCCTTCGCACCCGCAGCTGATAATTGCAAGATTTGTAGTAAGAGAAGAGAGGGATGTCCTAAGACAGATACATGGATGCTTACATCACTCAAGGCTGCTCGAGCAATTCAACAAGAAAGAAAAACCTTAATACAAGCTATGTTTGCTGCTGAAAAAATGGCCAAGAAGCAAACGTAATAAACAGAAAGCTCTTTATTAATAACAACGCTTATGACATCTCCAACATTCAAAAAGACTCTAAAGCAACCTCTGCCTGATTTGATCCAGAAGTTAAGAAAAATAGGAACTGAAAGAAAAAGCCTGATCCACTGGCTATTTCTCAGCATTCACTGCAAGGTTAAGTAATGCAATTGTCCTTGTATATGTTTGTGTATTTGTTTTTGTCATTGTTGTTCTGTGCAGTTGTTTCTGCCTGTTTTGGCCTGTTTTCACCACAAATTATGCCTATTTCGCTACTTTTATACCAGTCCAAAGAGAAGGCTGTCAAAGTCTCATGCCCACGCATTCCTTTCTGAAGTACTTATAATTTGCACATTGACTTTGATGTTAAGTCCCCCATAAGCCTGTTAGGAGTCTACAATCATCAACAATGAACATGTTGGTGATTCCTCGATCTAGGTTAAAATTTTGTGGCGATCGTGCTTTTTCTGTTTGTACAACTAAACTGTGGAACAATCTTCCAGAGCACATAAAATGTAGCTCAAATCTTCGTACTTCTAAGAGCAGGTTGAAAACCCATCTTTTTAAGCGCTATTTTAATCTACAGTTTTGTTTTTAGTTTTTTCTACTTAGTATTTTAAAACTTTTATTGTGCAGCACCTTAGAGCTTTTGGATAAGGCGCTATAAAAATGATTATTATTAGTATTATTATTTTGAATGTGAGAGGGCTGAATAAGTCAATTAAAAGGCGCTTGATTTTCAGATGGTTACACAACCAGAAACTTTAGTTCGCATTCTTACAAGAAACATACAGCTCCAACAACTGCACGCAAATTTGGGAAGCCAAATGGGGTGGAAAAGCCTTTTTCAGCCAAGGCTCTTCACATAGCAAAGGTGCAATAATTCTAATTAATCCGAAATTGGACTTTAAAGTAGAGATGATCATTTCTGATCAAAACGGCAGGTTCTTAATCCTGGATTTAGTCATCGAAAAGACACATCTTATACTTGTAAACATTTACGCTCCAAATGATGTCAGCCAACAAGTGCATTCTTCGAAGATCCTGAACGCCGTCTTGCAGAATTTGCACAAGGAATCATTGTAGTTGCCAGTGACTTAAATTGCAGTTTGTCAGGCAGGGACAAAAAGGTGGAAACCAAGTTTCAAAGAAAGCCCTCGTAATTAAAGAAATTGAGCATTCAGCCAACCTATATAATTTAATAGACATTTGGCGCCACCATAATCCTCACAGAGATTCTGTACGGCTGGCACAAAAAATAAAACTGGCTAGTGCCCAATTATGCCCTCATCACTGGCAAGTATCACATCTTCAGCCCAAGTGTTTGCAATAGCAGCTATTTATAAAATCTTGCACCGCCGTGTCATAATTTGTGTGTATGTGTTCCTCTGTACCTGAATAGCGCAGTGTAAGGATTTGTAAGTAATTTAGTTTTAAAGTTTACGTGCGTGTGTGCGCGCCCGCATGTGTGAGTATGTACGCATGTGTATGTAAGAAGTCTGTAACGATTATGAAAGTTAGCGTGTAAAAGGTATGTAACTTACAGGGTTTGAGCCAGAGCGCGAAGTTGCGACATTCTCGCGCTTCGGTGACGATTTGTCCCTTAAAATTTGGCGGCTGCACCAAAATTGTCCCCTACAATAAAAGTTAAGGCGTGTGTAAAATTCAAACCCTGTTTTGAACCTTCCTTTACATTTTCCCATCTTTAGATAAAGTGAATATGAATGATCAAATAAAGTTATTGTCCATAAAATATTTTAAAAAAAACAAATCAGATAAAGTTGATTTGCCATTGAAGAATACTCCACAGACACGAAAATGTTGTAAACATGACCATATTTGGAAATACGACAAAAATTTGCATGATTGCCAGACTTCACGCTTGACTAATTTTGTGAAACGAGGTGCAGACCTTTTGTGACCTTTTAACAAAATGTCTAAGCGGAAAATCTCCAGCTATTTTGGCGGCAAAAGAAATGAAAAAACTGAAAAAGACAAAGATCAGGACGACTTCAGGGTTGAAGAAGCTGAAGGCGATGGTAATACAAATCCTAAAGTGGCAAAAACGTCTAACGAATTATAGCTGCAATTTTCAGGCAAAATGGCTAAAAGAACACACGTGGTTGAGATACAAAAACCAAGCTATGTTTTGTCATTTTTGTCGCTTGGGTAAAAAGAAAAACCCTTTGGCAAGTGACAAGGGCTGTTCAAATTTTAAAACAACTCTAACCAGGCATGTATCATCGCATGTATCATTCAGTTCACAATAATCAGTGTTAGTTAGTACTGAAAAACATATTATTGTTTACGTTACATTTGCTATAATGATAAAAAAATTTTGTCCCCCAATTGTTCCCATTTGTCCCCTTGCAAAGGCCTTGAAGGGACAAATTGTCTCCTAAGGCCGGAAAGCTGGCTCACACCCTGCTGTAACTTATGTAAGTTTTGTCATGTAAGTTAGTATGAAATATGCAATTTTATTTTTTTCTCAGCGCGTGAGCGGGCAAGATGAACCAAATCCTGCAATCTGATTGGTTCCGGGAGCGGGCGGAATTTTCCGATCTTGACCGCGGTCAACGGTACGGCTCGAGTAAATCGAGCAGGAGTTAGCTACATGTATCGAAATTTGGGAAAATAAAGGGGTTTCTTTTAGTTATATTGCTTCCTGTGATTTCTGAGTTTTAACAGAGTAAAAAAGCGTATTTTGCTGCTCTGGTGTCACAAACGGCTTCGTTTCATGGTTCATTTTACGCGCGCTTGCAAAACGTTGCTTTCCGAAAACAACAAGACACGTTTAACTTTTGAAAAACAACAAGAAAAAAATAAAAATATTATTTGCCGGCCTTGGTCGGTCCGTATTGAGAAAAACTGTGCCCTCGGTCTTGAGCACGGCCCTCGGCCTGCGGCCTCGGGCCGTACTCAAGACCTCTGGCACAGTTTTTCTCAATACGGACCTCCCGGCCAGCAAATAATATATATGTACTTAGGTATCTTGTAAGTTAGTAGGTTAGTATTATGTAAGTTTTGTACATTATGTCATTTATGCTAGTTTGTAAATAAGCAATCAAATGAATGTAGTGTGCATTCAATAAAAAATAAATCTAAAAAAAGGAAGTCTTGATACAAGGTGAAGTTTCAAACTTGCCAAGGTCTTTGAACAGTCCCTAAGGTAATGTGGCAGAGAAAACAATAGAGTTTGTGTCCTTTTTGCAGTGCAGCCTGCAGAGACTTCATGTCCTATAAACACTTTATACTTTGACCAACCTTCCAAGTTGACATTGGATGTAGAGAACTGTCACTCTATGGTCCATTAAAACGCCCTTTGAGCACTGTTCTCTAATATGCAGGATCATGATTTTCATATAGAGAAGGGCGGGATGGGATGGTAGGATTTTCAGGAAAAAAGGGTGGGATAGCAGGATCTGAGAACCCTATTGTGGGCCCTCTACTTTTAATTGTAATGGTGAATGAAGAGAATCATTTTACATTTTATCAGTGAAACACGCTGCTGAGATGATTTTGCTATGCTCCAGAAAACTTCACAACTTGTTTCGATGTCATGTAATGAGAGTAACATCTACTGCTGATATATGTAAATGCCTCGCTCTAAAGCAGCTGAGAGTTATGTGGTATTTTAGCTGCGAATGGGCCTTTGTTGATTTTACTGCTTCATGTTAGAAACTACTGATCTTTAACTGCACATGGTCTTTTCTTATTATTTGAGCATTAAAATATCATAGTTAGTGCCAAGGTTACTAAGTACTGTGTTATCTTCATTCACAACATCTGACATGGCACATGTATATGCCTCTGTGCTTTGTATTCATAAATTCTTAAAATTAACCACAGCAGCTTCTTTCTTTCTTCCAATCGGTTGTCATTTATCTTCAATTCATTAGTTATGAGGCATTGTCAGTGATACATCCCCAGTTAGGATGAGGGTACTCTAACCCATGTGAATCACACTTCACAGTTCCGCCTCAGATTAGGGCCAAGGATCAAGTCTAAACAGGTAACAGATTGCAAGCAACATCTGTCTAGTCAGATTACTGGCTCTGAGACAACCAAACAGTAAACCTTTTTTATACATGCCTTTTTTAATGTACACTTTGTCCGAGAGCCACTAAAAACAAAATACCCTCTAATGTCTTTATGTTATAGTTTTGGGGTCTATTTTTGCTCATTTTAAAATGCACGCCTCAAAAATTAGCCAATACGATGGCCTCTCGATTGCTTGTTTTTTATTGTTGCCATGGCAACTGAGCGAAGTAAGCATTGTCTTTTACTAATTTTCACTCTGCAAATGTACCCAAAAAGGCCCAAGACTTAAAAGAAAGTAAAAAAGATTTGAAAGGAAACAAAACTGTCATATGGAAAGACACTTTCAGGGCGTACCCACCTGAGTGACAACCTCACTGACACCTTTCATAGGTATTATGGGAAGGCACTGCAGCAAAGTAAAAGTGACTTGCCAAACATACAAAAAGCAATCAAAGCTATTTGGCACCATTATGCTTCAAAAGAAGATAATGGGATGCATGAATACTGTCCTGCAGGAGCTGATTCCTGATGAACATGTAAGTGGCAGAGCAAGTCCGTGGCACCAGTTCCTTCAAGTCAGAGAAGGTTGCTGCAGCAGTAATGGAGGAAATCTTTCCAACACTTGAAACTCTCTGGGATGAAAACTTGTTGGCAAGTGTACTAGAAGGCCTCTCCCAAAACAATGAGGCCTTAAATCACCTTGTTTGAGATACCTGTCCCAAAGGACTTTTTGCTGGTCCCAATAGAGTGCTAACAGCTTGTGCTATTGCTGTTTGTCTTTTCAATGGTGGTACAAATACTCTGCAAACTATACTGAGAGGGCTAAATCTGGAAGTAGGAGAGCACTGCAAGTCTGGTTTCACCACCACTAATCAGCAAAGACTTTACGCTACAGCAGAAAAGTCAAAGGAGGCAACTTAAGTCCATCGTCAAATTCATTGCAGCCAAAGAAAGAGCCAGAATGAGCACAACGAGGAGCAAGAGAGGCCAAAATATGAGCCTGGGGCTTTTGGACTGTGATTTTCTCTTACTAGAAACTCTTTAAACTTCATTTGGTTGCATCTAAATGACATTTGACTTCTTAAATTTCTCTAAACATTTTTTATTTCTGAATTGTCCAGAAAATGCACATACAAAAACTGAAGTTTTTTTAACGTTTACGAAACTTAGGAGCAGGTCGTTTAAGAGAACAGCTTGCTCAATTTTCACCAAATTTGGCCAGAGTATGTTTTTTTGAGTGCAGAATGCAATGAAATAGTTTATAAAACCATCAGAGAAATGCCTGGTTCAATAAAACTGGGCCAAACTTAAAAAGAACTCATTTTGAACTGAAGTTGTTGGCATGGAAACATGACCCCCTTAACCTCGACAAAGTAGGTCACTGCATTCTGCCATGCGTCTTGTATGTGTGATCCAAATTTGGCTGCCTTTTGACTGTTTTTGTGGGAGATTGACCTGCTCCAAAATTATTCGTACCTCACAGCATGTAACCCCCTCACCAGTCCAGTGTTTGACAACACCTCATGAAAGTCTGTTGCAAAAGTAGTTGAACTAATGTGCTTTTTATTCAGCAAAAGTTTGATTCAGTATCTTTGCACATGTTTGAATCCTTTGTACACACATACATTTTGTACCCGAAAGATACCAAATTTTGCTCAATTTTGCAGGTATCTACTACCTTAAATTAGTTAAGTTAGTAGCTCTCAGATAACCAGTGAACCGCTTTCGTGCATGCCTTTTTTAAGTATATTTTTTCTGTGAAACCAGTGTCTGGTTGATGCCATTCCATTGTGAAATTCCAACCTCAATGGCCAAACTGTGTTTTCTATTTACCGTATTTTCTCGATTAAACGCCAGGGGCGTTTATTTAAATCTGAGCCTCGTAGACCAGGCCTTTCTTTGAACCTGGTGTTTATTCGGGGCCCGGCGTTTATTTATTAAATGTATTTTTCATCCATCCATTTTTTATCATCACTACTGGAGGTTTATTGAATTGAGAACCAAACGTGAGACAATGTCACCAGCTTTGTCTCATCGCAGAGAATCTGGCAGGGTCCGACAAATATTTTTGACAAAACTTGTTCGTGGGCAAGTGGCATGCAAAAAGCACTTGCCCAGCAGGATGAGTTGGTTGTCCAATATCATGGCTGGAAAAGTATACCGATTGGAATTCACAGAATTTTATTTTAGGAAGTAAACGAGAGTAGTGTTATTTAATTAAATCAAAGTCAGCAAACTTGGATTTCTTATAACTGATATTCGTTATTAAAAGACTTTTCAACCTTTGTTTTTGCTCTTTTTGCAAACGAACTGTAGCTTTTCCAATTGGCGTATCCTATGGCACATCCATACTGCCATTCCTCATCACACAAGCAACATGATTTTTGCTCTTAGCACGGGTGTAAGAGGAGATCCTTTTAAACCTGTCACTACCTAATACTGGTAGACTCTGTGCATCGCACATCAATGTTCGGCCACTTACAACAGATTTGAAACAGATTTGACACCTCAACACTCCG
The DNA here is from genome assembly GCA_964030785.1 of Siderastrea siderea. Taxonomy (NCBI): domain Eukaryota; kingdom Metazoa; phylum Cnidaria; class Anthozoa; order Scleractinia; family Rhizangiidae; genus Siderastrea; species Siderastrea siderea. The sequence continues at coordinate 46,174,132 of OZ034968.1, forward strand.
CTTTGAATAAAGTGCTAACCAGAGAAATTCCTTGAACCAGCTTGTTTGGAAAACTTGAGCCTTGAGATCTTCCAGGCCACCTTCAATTTCTTTACGGGAGAAGGAAAGGTATAGCTTGGAGTCATCCACATAAGACTCGACATGGCAAGTTGTACAGACTGAAGGCAGATCATTGATGTACAAGTTGAAAAGGAGGGGCCCCAATATTGAGCCTTGGGGAACCCCATGTCGGATAGTAAGAGAATTTGATAATGAACTGTTTATGCGGACACGTTGTTGTCAGTCTGACAAGTAACTTGCAAACCAGGACAAAGTCTCATCGGAAACACCGAGCGTACAAAGCTTCATAAGCAGTGTCTCATGGTGAATACTATCAAAAGCCTTGCTTAGATCAAGCATCAGAACGCCTGTCACCTTTTTCTCATCAACGGCTCTGTATAGGTGGCTAGTAAAGAGTATGCCAAGGGTTTCTGTGGAATGCAACTGCTTGTTCCCGCTTTGGTGAATGCTAAGCTTGTTGTACAATGTCAGAAAACAAACAAACTGTTCGTGAGCAATGCGCTCCAGTACCTTAGACAGGGCGGGTAGCAAAGAAATGGGCCTGTTATTACTGGCCAACTCATGGTCACCATCTTTGGGGTGGGCAACTACTTGTGCCAGTTTCCAATCCTTGGGAAAACACCCAGTCATCAGAGAGGCATTGAAAATTTTGGTGATCACTGGCAAAATGTGCGGGAGGCAGGTCTTGATAACACTCATATGGATCTTATCACACCCAGGAGACTTATTGGAGGGCATACTTTTAATGATTTCCTTTACTCCTCCAGACGAGACGTACTGAAACGTGAACTTAGGGGCAATTTCTTCCTCAGGAGGTGTGGAGGGAGGTACTTGCTCTAAGTCTGGCAGATCGAATTTCAAAGCCAACTGCTTCGCCTGATTTGCGGCCTTATCGCCAACGGAAGTAAAGAATTCGTTAAACTCATTTGCAACTTCTATGCAGTCACGGGAAAACGGCGGACTTTGGTTGCCATAAGGGCTCAGAACACGACAAACTGTTTTCCATATGGAGGTTTTGTTTTCTTTGTTGGAATTGATTTCATCTCTAAAGAATTCAGTCTCAGCCAGTCTAATCTTAGATTTGACCTGATGACGAAGTAGCCTGAAAGACTTCCAGTCACTGGGGTGTGAGGTCCTGCGGGCAAGTTTCTGCAGGGTGTCACGGCGTAACATCAGTTCCTTGATCTCTGGGGTTATAACGTGAGACTTTCTATGCTTTGCTTTGAAGGTTTTTATTGGGGCATGTTGGTCTAGAACATCCAACAAGAGATTGTTAAAGGAAAAAACCTGATCATCAATCTGGTCAAAGAGTCCAACAATGTCCCAGGGTACCCTTGATATGTCTTCACTGAATGCTTCCGGGTTGAAGTTCTTGTAGCTGCGAGTGGTAATAACAGCTGGTCGTGTCTTTGGGGACTTCAGGTTAAGCACACAATAAACTAAGTAGTGATCACTTATAGTAACTTTTAGCACTTCACTCTGTTTAATGAGGTCTTTGTTAGAGGTGGCAATAACGTCAATTAATGACTCGGTTGTGTCTGTTACTCTGGTGGGTTCCATGATCAACTGATGAAGGTTCAAAATGGAGCACAGAGCCCTTAGGGCACGAGATTCAGGCTTGTCAGAAAGTAGGTCACAGTTAAGATCCCCTGTCAATATGATATCCCTTCCAAGCATAGCAACCTGAGAATAAGCAGGGATTAGGTCGTTGGTGAAGCAGGTCAAAGGGACATCCGGGGGTCTGTAGGCAACACAGATCACGAGTGACTTCAGGTTTTTGTGCTGCAAGCTAAGCCATAATTGCTCGAACCCATCAGCAGAGATTGCGGTTAAGTCACGCAATATTGTGACTTTTAACGAATCCCGTACATAGGCGCAAACTCCGGCACCAGATCTGCCTGTTCAGTCGAGTCTAACGAGCCTGTTCGGTCGAGTCTAGCGAGCCAGTATGCCAGCCTTTACCTTGCTTGCTTTGAAGTTACACTTCAGCGGCCTTGCTTCCTCTTAGAGAGTCTCGACATCACGTTGCGTACTGCTACGGGTGCATTCCTTATGCTGTGATGGCAATCGGTCTGGTCTGGCCAGTTCCAAATTGTGTTGGTACACACCCTGAGGGGTTAGAAGATGGTACAGTTATGGCGTGTCTTGTGTCGTTTTGGCCTTAAGTGCCCGTCATGGGTGTGTTCAGGTACACGGGTCACTACCATGCCCGTGAGGGGCAATGGGAGTCTAGTGCTGTTATGACTTCAACAACCTGTTAGAGGTACATTCAGCTTTTCAGTGTGCTGCCATGCCTGTTAGGGGCAGTGATAGCATTTTCTTCTTGCTGTTTTTTGTTTGTTCATCCACCTTCATGACAGGGGCTCTTGTTTTTTTTGTTTTTTTTTTTGCCATTTCCTTGTTGTGGTCCTGGCTTCACTACTCACAAGGAGTGTCGTTCTGTTGCAGCTGTCCACCCACTCGCCAAGGACCTTGTCTTTCCACCTGAGTTCAAGGCAAATGCTTTTGAGGATCCAGAGCTGAGGCGTTTGGCCCAAGTCTTGCCAACCTTCCTGGTCCAGGACGTTTTGTTCCTGTTGCGTGGTTCAGCTTGGCATTGCTTCCAGTTGTGTGTGAGAATTTTTTTCACAGTAAACTATTGCAGGATTTTTGTCTGAAAACTTTCCTTTGCAGAAAAATCTGTCCCCTCCCCGCCGGTCATGTCTGATGGCCAACCGCTAAATACTTTTGGCTTGACAATTATTGTGGGTCATAACTTTTTCCTAAAATATACTAGGTTAGACAGACAGTACCTTTTTTAAATGTTCTTGATTTAGCAAATGTGGCTAGAATGCTAGAATGCACTGTTATTAGCTTGTTTATTACACTGTTTCAGAACTAAATGTACCACATTATTTTTCTTGCTGCAATAAATAACAACTTGTAAATAGAATTGATTTGCTAATTTAAGAAGTTTGTCAGTATTTTTGGTTAGACAAAATCTGACAATTTATGGCCATTTCTAATCATAAATTTTGAAATTTCTACATTACAATCACTTTTATTGGCTTGTTTATTACTTGTTTTGAAGATGGCTCTTGAAAATATTCTTGAATGATAAATAATAACTTTTGTAAATAATTTGTATTAGACAAAGACATTTTTTTTCAATGATTTTGGCAAGTTTTGATTTGGCGAATAAGTGATATCTCCTTTATAGCTTGTAAATTTATTCTTGATTTGACAATAAATTTGGTGTGAGATAAGAAACCAGAAAGGTGTGACATTTTACTTTGTAATCCCAATTATTGACATGCATAGTTTTCACAGCAAAAGAAACAACATTCTACCCACCCTTACTTGCGTTGGATCTGGTTGATTTGCTAGTCTACCAAGGATTAATTCCCTGACCACCATCTTCAGGGTACAGTAGGAGGAAACAGATACGTTGGATTCCCCCAGCCACACGTGCACCAAGGGGTCTTCCGGCTTCCAAACTACATCAGAATAACAAAACATCACAGTGAATTGGAAAATTGCTCTTCCACTATACTTCTATTTGCCAAAATAGCCCCATGCACCCTTTAACATTTCGTACCAATAATTATCAGCAAACAATGACTTTGCATGCTTGTCACATGAAAGATTTTAGCTTTTCTGTCCAATCAATTATGATTTTTGATAGAAAATTCATATGGCAACTAAAATATAACGTTTGTTGCGATTGGCTGTTGATTGCAGCGTCAAAAACATTGGTTTCATGTTCATGTCCCAACACCGCTTGGAGATGCCATTTGTATTTAGTTGCAAAGCCACAAGTTTAGAATGAAGCATTCCAATTCATGTAAACTGTTTAAGGAAACTTGTGATTTTATGCTGGGATTTTATGTGATTTTATGGTCTACTTGGGATCAGAATTTGGAGATTTGTCTTCAGAAGAAGAAGCGATCCATCAAGGTTGTGATTGACTTGCTTGGGTCAGCTGATAAGGGGTATATTATAGAAACTATGCAAAAACATTCACATAATTTCTTAATAATGATTACTTAGATGTTTTTCTTCCATTGGATAACTTTCTTTGCTATTTATATATATTTATAGGGCTTTTTATGATAATAAATATCACGTGTGAGCAAGAAATCATGATTGAAATGAGTGGTGTCACATTTCATCGTTTACTATTTTTCCTCTAATTGTTCCTAACTACAGGCATCAAAGGATCAAAACGAAACTGTTGATCCCTGATACTGCTAATATACAAATTTAGCCAAGCCTAAAAGCGGAGCCCCCCTTTTTGTTTTGTCTGTTTTTTGTTTTGTTTTGTTTTGCTTTGTTTGTTTTTTTGTTTTGTTTGTGCTGGCAGTTATTAATTTGTGAAAATACTCTCATTCAAGTCGTTAAATTCAAAAAAAAACAAAGAAAAAAACCACCTGCTCCCGCTGAGTGTCGAACCCGGCTCGTCAGCGTGAGATGCCGGTGACTAGTCCACTAGGCCATGGGCGTTTAACATTACATTACAAGTTAATTTTAATACTTATTTCTTTCTTCGTGACAAGCTGCCTATCAGCATGAAAATGCTGGTGTTTTTCCTGGCAAAATGTGTTCGAAACGCCGTAAAAACCATGGTTGTGGACAGAAAAAACCAAAAACCACTAGCTCTGCTATATTTGGCGCCGAAACCGCTGCGAAAAGCTGCAAACTCAAGCGGTGTGCCGACCAAGTTTGAACAGAACCGACGAGGCAAATTTGAATTTTTTGCCTGAACTTTATCGCCTAATTTTTTTCGCCTAAATTGAACTTTTCCCCTTCCACCAAAAAGACAACTGAGTATTCTTTTGAACTTTTTTTTTGCCATTAACAAATTTGTTTTTGGCTTTTGCTGTCTTTGCTTGTTTTGCTACAATGCGGGTCAACATGCGATTTCACGCCAAAAACACATGGGATTCAGCACAGGGTCATATCCAGTGTAGGAAGTGTATTGGTAACCCTGTGGTGCAGACGGACGTACGGACGGACGGTCACGTGACTATTACGTCACTACCAAAATTTTTGGCTTGATAGGTTACCAAATTTCCTTAGCAATGGAGCTCCGCTGACCCGCTAGCGCGCTGGCTCCGCTACAACTGCTCTCTATGTGTCCTGTGCAACATTTCCTTTTTGAAAATAGCCAACGTTTTTATATAGATGTGTAATTTTAAACAACTTGTTAAGCGCTATTGGATAACGATAGAAATAGCGCTATATAAATAAAGTATTATCATTATTATTATTTAAAACTGTATAATTATTCTAGTAATACTATTGTATACGTCATTATTCAATTATTTTCTATGAAAGGATTTTATTTGCAACAATATTGCATTTGGTTAAACCTTTCGAGTACACTTTCTTATAGGGTTTTGATTTCTTGCAAAGAAGCTGCTTTAGGATTGTCTATTGCTCAGCCTGTCCCTGGATCCATCCACACTACATCACAATGATGTTAAGTCCTCCTTGTGTTCAACTTCATAAAAATTTTTTTCAGAAGTGACATTCAGGAGCTTCTGACAATTTAAGAAGCTGGTCTAGTGTAGAACATTTTGGAACAATCAAGCTGAAATTTTATAAGATAATTGTGCTTTGTTATTAGCATGTTTCTGTGTTGCATGACATGACATCTTTTTATTTCAACAAAAATACCACCAAATAGATGGGCAAACTGTCATTTCAAGATTTTAGAAATATAACACATATCTGTTGAGAATTTTTTTTTACACTTTTGGTGGCAGGGTTGTGTCTTAACCCATTACCGTCCGTGCCAGCCTTAGCCGGCCTCGATTTTGCGCGTGTTTGCTTTTGGCCCCAGCCTCCCCTACAAAGGCTTTTTTGGTCCCCTTTTGTCCTAGTTGTCTTTGGGAATGTTCAATCAATCAGAATCCACCTACTGCGCACATATTTGAAGGCTTGAGGGGGGTCCTAGAAGGAAAGACTTCTTGTCACTCTGCAAGAAGATCACATTTCACTCAAACTGGCTGCCGTGCTCTTCACGCGTGAATTTTCAAGATGGCAATATCTCACTCTCTGAAGAAAGGATTACCTTTTGAAACTTAAAAATTGAAAGAAGAAGCTCTAAGGAACACTCAACAAGTTAAGCGGAGGAATTTAGAGCTTTTAGAACGAAGAAAACATCTTTCGAGGACGAACAGCCGTTTTGTCAAAGCAAAGGACAATCTTCCAAGCTGCGGACTTTCTGGGAAATGCTCAAGCACTTCTACGAGGCTATGGTAGAGTAAATTACGCATTTGATTGTAAATTTTTACTGAAATAACTTCTCAATTGAAGGATTCTTTGTATTTCTTAAAGTTTTTGTAAAAGTTTTGAAAAACGTGCACAGTTCGCATCAGTAAATGCTCTTCAAAATAACTTGCACATCGAGCGAAATCACTTGCGTGTAGCTTCCCTCAAAGAAAGAATTGAACGTGTTTGGTTTTCAGAAACGAATGAAGGCGTGTATTAATAAATGTATTATGTAGAAAAGCTTACTGTCTCCTCTTCTGTGAATCTTCATTCATGAAATTTCAAAAAATAGTAATCTCACCTAAACAGACAAAAATCCTCTGTTGTGGTTTGGTTTCGCGCACGAGACAACATGTGAAATCTCTTGCGTAAATTTTCAAACTTTTGACTTTGAGATTTTATGTTTGGCTAATTCTTAATTGACAACTGGTGTATTTTACTCGAAAGTTAGAAATTTTAACTATTCTAGATCAAGTGAGTGTTGTTTTTTCACGCCTATAAATTGTCATTTCGTACTGCACATGGGGTTGTTTATTACCAACTGCTAATTTAGCGAAGCGATAAAAAAAAACGCGGCTGGTAATGGGTTAAAATCTTATGAAATTTAGCAGTCCTACTTTAAGTGAAAAGCAAAGGTGGAAAACGTGACAACTTTCAATCCAACTGTCAATCAATCAGATTGATAAGTAACATCTTAAGTTCCATTAGCCTTATCAATACATACATACTGTATTCCATGTTAATTTCTTCTTATCCATAATGCAATCGTAATTATCAACTTCCTCTTAATTTAAGTACCTACTGTACTGTTCAAATGTAAGTTGACAGTCTCTTCCGAGTCTCGATTTGATCCTCAACTCGATTCTCGAAACTTAATTCTCGCAAGAATCAAGTTGCCTGAGTGATTCCTCAATAGAATGGATCGAACAAAAAGAAAAGAGTCACAATTCAGGTCAATTCAAAGGATGGATGCTAAGAATAATGGAGTGTAAACAGAAGACATTGTTCATCATTGCCTCTCAAAATAATGCAGTGATACCCAGTGCATCATAAAAACTTTTGATTTAAAACTTCACCTTCAAAGGCAGAGTATTTTTCTATTTCAATCACTGCTTTATGCATCGTAGAACCAAAGATTTTTTAAAGTTAGCGGTGATGGCTCAAAAGACAATTGAAAATGTTACTGTATCATTCACACATGCCAGTGAGTGCTTTAATTAAGACAAACACTCTCTTTTGCCTGCAAAAAAATGATGCAGTAATACTTGGTGCAACGTAAAAAATTCGATTTGGAAGTTTGCCTTAAAAGACAGTATTTTGCCATTTTCAAACACCACCTTATGTTTCGTAGAAGCAAAGATATCCCTTTTTTGTTTCCAAAGTGTGACGGCTCAAAAAGACAAAGTCATTCACACTGTTAACTGTTCTCGGGTCACCCCTGAAGTTTTGCTCGCAAAGAAATAACGCAGTAATACTCGGTGCATCAAAAAAACTTTGATTTAAAATTTCGTCTTTAAATACAGAGTATTTTGCCCTTCCAATCACCACTTTATGTTTTGTAGAACCAAAGACATCACACTCTCTAGCACATATGCAAATTTGCTTTAAAAAACCCTGAATCACAAGAATAGCATCAAAAGTAGTTTTCTTTCAATGCAAAAACTTAAACAACAATAAATTGATTGACTATATGAGGTCACTTGCTTTCCAAAACAGATAACGCTAACAAGAAACATTTTCACACACGTCAGATGTTTATGCATAACCACGTGTCACATGCAAAGACTTGTTTTGCACCAATCACAATTTGCAAGTGATTTCATGTATAATAAACATTTGATTCTTGCAAAACCATGCTTTCATTCATTGTTCTTTCTTTGTTAAGTTACTTGTTTTATTGAAACGGCTGTCTCTCGAAATGTGATTCAACTGCAATATGCAAAAATTGAGAATGTTCCCCTTTGGCAAATGTTGCAAGAATACCATTGTGATGGAGACAAAATTCAAGATGTAATCAAGGCGAGAAAGAATTTTGTTGCAAGTTTCATATAAGATTTTTCAGTTCAGTAGAGGAATGACAATGAGAGAAGATTGTTTAGTTTCACTGGTGAGCAAACACATAGTCTTCACAAGTTGATTTCATTCAGTGATACTCATCTGCATATGATCTTGTCAAACGTTTATCCTTATGTTGGTTTCTTAGGTCTGCATTTACAAAAGTGGTTATTATTCTTTCTTTGAGGAATTGTTCGTTTTCTCGAGACTCGAAACAAGTATACATAAACGGAAACTCATAAGGACTTGAAACGTGTAACTCGCATATGTAGGTTTTGACTGATGCTCATAATTATTCATTTTCGCAAGTACCATATTTGGAACATGAGGAGAAAGAGAACTGACCAATCACTTTTGCAAACGACGTGACGTAATTTCACACAAGTTTGCCCGCCTGCTCAAAGAATGGCTGTCAAACAGGGGGAAAACAAGCCGACAAAGCTTTCAAACATTGGAATGATAAAGCGAAAAGAAATACTGGTTTCAAAGACCAAGCAGGAAATTTTTCAGGCAACAAAATTGGTAATTGAAACAACATCGAGCAAACCACTGGGTTTAGAAGTTGATCAGACTGCGAAACCACACCAAACTTGTCTACCGTTGTGTTTACGATTTCTTTCAGCGTGGCACTATCAAGAAATGTTCACAAAAGGTAGGTTTTACACGGAAACCTTTCGACACCAAAATATCAAGACATCATACAAAAATATTTAACACAGTAAAACTGAAGAGAACCGTTTTAAATAACATTTAAGACTTAAGTGTCACATGTCACACATTTTCGGTTGTTCGCTAACAAAATCAAGCTAAATAATTAAGCTTATAATAACTGAATAAGAAAGGATGACATTTTTTCGGCTTTATAAGCTTACTACACAAAATAACATCGTTGTACCTGCAGTTGATGTAGCTCTGAGTTCAAGCAGCTCCAAATGTTCAAATAAAGAGATTGTACTGCAAAATAATTTGAATGTTTGATTCATTGTTGTTTTGACACATTCCGTCCGCGGCCTCTGAACCTGTAACCACTACGTTTTGTGTTCGTTTCCACTCTCCATCTTCAATGCTGAAATCATACTGTAGCTTTAATCCACTTTGGATGATGAATACGACAATTTTTCAGGAAATGTCAAACCTGTACCACATTTTAGAGCCAATATTTGAAAGACTTTTTCAAAAAATTATTCTCGGATGTTCACTTTTCATTGATCCATTCAGCTTTGCAAAGAAAGGCTGCAACATGGTTTTGGCGCCTTTTTCTTTCAGTCATGTGATTGATTATTTTCCATTTTTTTCCTTTCTCGTTTTTTTCTCTTTCTTTCTTGATTTTTATGGTAACTAGTGATTGAGTTTTGTTCGCATTTGTATCGCCTATAACCCTGAGTTCAATTTTCAACGGAAGCGAAATAAACTGTAGGATCGTAGACTGGGGCGAGGGGTTTCCAAATATGGTAGTTTGAAAAATGAATATTCACGAGCATCGAACGCAAGTTACACGTTTCCACTCCTTGTGAGTTTCTGACATAAATTAATGGAGACTGTTCTACTTTGGTGAATCTCACAAGAATCGAGTAAGGAGAATCGAGTCTCGATTCTTGATCCTCGATTCTCGCAGGGATCAAGTCAACTTACATTTAAGCGGTACCGTACATGTCCTCATTGAGTAGAGGTTTTAACCCTCAGCTATCATTATATTGACAGGTTAATAAAGTTATGCATGTAAGTGTATGTATGTAAACACTTGTAAAACAATAAGTTCATTTACACGGGCTTCTACAACATGATGAATTGCTAATTCAAGACATTCATCATTTGAATTGAACTTTCCACCACTGGATAATGACCCTGTCATACTGTCAGTTTCAACAGTTTGATTCCATGTACTTTAGTCTTTTCTTCAAGTAAACAGGGGCAAGTTGCATATAAAACTTAATGTCTGGTATAATTTCTTCTTAAGTCAGATGTTCACTCCAGTTCTGCCCACCAGTAGGTTTTATGCAACTCACCCCAGAAGTCTACAATTGAAGTTTTATCTTCGTGTTTGTGTACTGTAGTGCCTGCAGTACCGCTCAAAAGTAAGTTACCACCCTCTCGCGAGACACGATTCTCGTCTCGAGAGATGAGACGCTAGTCTCGCGAGAGGCTGAAGAATACTGTAAGTACCAAAGCTTGCCGTTCTCACGAGATAAAGACATCTGAAATTATGAATATCTGAAATTCATATATTTGAACTGCGGAATGAAGAAATAAATGTGAAGAAGATCCTCGCAGTTAATAACGCAACTTATGCAGTTGCGAAAAGAAAGCCTGAAAAAAAAAAAAAAAATCAGGCTTGCCGGGATTCGAACCCTGACCTCTGCGATACCGGTGCAGCGCTCTAACCAATTGAGCTAACAAGCCAACTGGGAGCTGGTCATTAACTTGGTTCGTAATATACCCGGGAAAGACGAAGATGAAATTATGAATATCTGAAATTCATATATTTGAACTGCGGAATGAAGAAATAAATGTGAAGAAGATCCTCGCAGTTAATAACGCAACTTATGCAGTTGCGAAAAGAAAGCCTGAAAAAAAAAAAAAACTGCATAAGTTGCGTTATTAACTGCGAGGATCTTCTTCACATTTATTTCTTCATTCCGCAGTTCAAATATATGAATTTCAGATATTCATAATTTCATCTTCGTCTTTCCCGGGTATATTACGAACCAAGTTAATGACCAGCTCCCAGTTGGCTTGTTAGCTCAATTGGTTAGAGCGCTGCACCGGTATCGCAGAGGTCAGGGTTCGAATCCCGGCAAGCCTGATTTTTTTCAGGCTTTCTTTTCGCAACTGCATAAGTTGCGTTATTAACTGCGAGGATCTTCTTCACATTTATAAAGACATCTGTTGTGAAGTTATGGAGGTGTTGTCGCAAAGCGAGTTGAATTCACCGAGTTCCTTCTACCATCGCAGACCCCCTAGTGATCGAAAACTAAATCACGGCAAATTTATAAAAACTCATAACTCCGGTTTTAAAAGGCCCATAAAGGTGATTGAAACGGGAAAACACTCTGCATTTAGAGGTACAATTTGTAATAAGGATTACACGATGCGTCAAATAGTTCTCAGCACCACATTGCGAGCGAATGATGTTTTTTTTAGTAAACATTAATTTGCTTCTGTAGCGCTTTTGTTTTGCGAACGTCACGGCAAATTTATAAAAAGACATAACTCCAGTTTTAAAAGGCCTATAAAGATTATTGAAACGGGAAAACACTGCATTTAGAGGTATAATTTATAACAAGGATTACACGATGCGTTGATTATTTCTCAGTACCATATTGCATGCGAATGATATTTTTTTGGTAAACATTAGCCGCTGATGAGCGCGTCAGTAGTAAGTCACTCAGGTGAGAAGGAATATAAATCCGAAGACTTTGAACAGAAAGCAACATAATGTTTGCAAAAATATTTCCATTCATTACGGTAAAGTCGATATCACATTAATGTTTGCACAAAACGAAACAAAAACCGAAGAAAACTCTGTGATCTAAAAGGTAATTTGAGACGTCAATTCTATCCCGAGACACAAATACACCGTATGCAAATTTAGCATGATTTGCATGAATGACATTCCGTAACGCAATGAATAGTTCTCAAAGACAGCAAATTGCTTTCTCAGCTGTGTTGAAAGGTGATGGTGTTGCTTAAAATATATTTCTATGCTATTTCTTTGAGTATTCCTGTTTTATAAAAAGAAGTAAAAATCAACCCTGGTAAAATCGAACGACGTTTCGGTGGCGTCATGACGCCATTTTCAAGTTCAAAAATGATTCAAATAAACTGTCAGGAATGGTAGCTGGAGATTAACATAAATGATTAATGCAGAGTCACGCAAATAGTTTTTCATCCTAAAGAAGTGTCGGAATAAGTTCAATTCTTTAGTGCACGAAATGTTGCTAATTAGAGAATTGACACCATCTCTTAATGTCCAATCGGACTCAATTCGAGCTGAACCATTGGCGTTTAAAATCATAAGGCCCTGTCAGAACAGTGAGGTAACGAGAGGCATGTCAGTTATTTTAAAATAGCTTCAACTTACCAAGCACTTTGATAATCCACAGAAGAGCCTCAAACTGCAAGCTCACTTCAGTTCATCCAGTTCTGAATGACAGAAGAACCTTTCATGCCCACACATCAGCTTGGAACTGCAGGTTTCGCTTGTGTAGCACATATGCTCTAGGGTACTGTAACAGAAGAACTGTTCTTAAAGCTGATCCGTCTGCCAAAAAGAAAGTTGCCAAAACAGTATCATGCTGTTTATTTCCTATGGTCTTATGTTGGTTCTGTGACATTCGAAACTAGAGGACTAAAATCAAATCCCTTGTTTTTGCCAACTTTCCTTGAGTTACCAAATGGTCTTGTAAGGAGAAACTCTTAAATTTTGTCAAGAGCACAAACAACAACCCAAATGCGCCGTAGATAACTTAACATTGTAGGCTCCCCAAATTAACTTCTTTTTATGTTGGGATAGTTAAATTAACATATTCTGATATTAAAAGACTGTGAATACTGGTACGTATCAAGCATTAGGCAGAAAACAACCTTGAAAACGAAAATTGCTAAAACTTTCTGGACGTGCATGAAAGCTGCTCGTATATCAAATTTCAACCTGCGTGTGCAAGTAAGACTGTGTTTACAAAACATTGCTTCCCGAATCCAACTATCACTTAACCCATTATCGTCCGTGCCAGCCTGAGCTGGCCTTGATTTTGCGCATATTCGCTTTTAGCCCCAGCCTCCCTTAGAAAAGCCTTTTTGGTCCCCTTTTGTCCTAGTTGTCTTTGGGAATGTTCAATCAATCAAAATCCACCTACTGCGCATATATTTGAAGGCTTGAGGGGGGTCCTAGAAGGGAAGACTTCTTGTCACTCTGCAAGAAGATCGCATTTCACTCAAAATGGCTGCCGTGCTCTTCACGCGTGAATTTTCAAGATGGCAATATCTCACTCTTGGAAGGAAGGATTACCTTTTAAAACTTAAAAATCGAAAGAAGAAGCTCTATTAAAGTGCATATGAAGCCAAATTTGTTTTTTCATAATTATAAAATTTACCATTTGAAATATAGGATCCCAGAGTTTGAGATTTCTAGGATAAAAATTGGCGATTTTACAAGCGCTGAAAGTTGGGCTATAATTTTTGGCCCGAAAAATGGCATTGAAACCGCGCGGCCAAAATACCACGTGACAACAACCTGTGACATCAATTTGGGTACACAAACTAGCAATCCAATGTGGCGGAAAGAGAGAAAGAGGAGGCAAGAGGAGGGAGATATTGCGTTTCTCGCACCCGTAATGGTCAAAGTTGGGAAAAACACGAGGAAAAAGGGATTTCAAATGCATTAGTTTCCAACTGATCCGGTTGTGAGGGCAAAGTGGGTCAAATTTGTTCGAAAACACCGGCCCGACTTTAAAGATCCCAAGTGCACTGCGCTCTACTCGGCGCACTTCAAGGACGATTGCTACGAGTACAAATCATCGGTGATTGATACAATCGAGCAGGGTGGGAGGGTAACAATCCGACGTTATACAAAGAGGACTGCTGAGCCCACGAGGGATACTGTTATTCCTGCAGCTCCAGAAGAAGTTCCCAGTAATCTTTGTGAAATATTTGCGAAATATTTGTGATATTAAGACTTATATGTTTGATCAGTTACTCAGCACATGTATTCGATGGTAAGCCCACCCTACCAGTTGATACATACATAAGCACAGCCATACACCATTCATTGTGTTAATTATAACCCATGTTAAGGATGGTGCTCGTATGGGATTCCGTTACTATGACAGATTATGTGCTTTTCTAACAAAAGCCTTGGCATCAACATGCAAATTCTCCTGTTGGTCAGTTATCACTACAGTCCTTTTTTTCTTGTTCTGAGAGTGATCTGACTGACATTAATTCATCTCCTATTTAATTTCTCTGAAACCACCTGAATAAACAGTATATTATGTACAATTGTTGTTTTCTGATTCAGGTGCAGAGCAAGAGGTATTGCAGCAGAGCAGTACTGTTTCTGTTGAGAGAACAACCACTTGCACAAAAACAGCTCCAAAACCTCAGAACTGTCCAAATGCAAAAACCGGGTCATACCAGGACAAGCTGCCAAGCAACATGAATACTGTCATTATGACATGCATGTTTTGTTATTTTTGTCAACATAAGAAAATTGTTGTTCTTACTTTGTCAAATTTAGTTGGGTATTTTATCATGTGCGCACCACTTCCTTGATACACAAGCCAAGCCAAGCCAAGCCAGCAGTTCACCATTGTTGTTTCAGTGTTTACTGTCATTTCAGTTGTTTTAAATATGTACTTTTTTGATACCACTGTGTGCAGTGGGATATATTTTCAGCATGTGAATATACACTGTACAGTTATGGTTTGAGAAGTTTTGTTTGCAGTGGTCTCAATTAACACAAATGATACCATGACTTGCATAGTAGGTGAGAATATACGCCAAAAAGTCCAGTCTCTAACAAGGGTGTGTGTGTGTGTGTGGGGGGGGGGGGGGGGGTTGTCAACTACAAGGGGCAGCCCAGTGAAAATGTTCAGTACTTGACTGGTTTGAGAGAGTCTAGTTATCCTCTGAATCACAAGTTGAATAATTGTAAAAACAAATGATCTGTTTAATTCAAACAGTAGTGATGGGTTTCATTCAGCATCATAATTATCGTTCCTTCCTCTCAAGTTTCATTGTCAGATTTAAAAATAAAACTGAATGCCATGAGAAACAAAGATGTAATCTCAATAAATTTGCACGAAAGAGCAGCATAACTGGATATATCCTAAGGGTAGTATGTAGTATGTAATGGTGATTGGACTGAGTGCAGTACAGTTCAGGAAGTCATCGGACAAGTAATTTGAAATTGTCCAAATGAGTAGTCGGTATTGATTTGAAATTACGAGCACTATTACCCCCAACTGGTCTCTCATCAGTCAAATTACATTGGAATCCAGATTTCTCAAATCCTTGATTTAGCAAACCTCCTCATAATCCCGGGGGGGGGGGGGGGGCACTTGACCCATGTTTGGGTATAGGGCTGCTGCTGAGGGTTTGAAACCCTGACCATGTTTAGGACAAGAAAAAGCCCAAAAATACCTACCCTGTTTAGGAGAACACCCTTCATTTTAGGTCCTTGTTTAGGACAAATGACCAAAAATACAACCTGTTCAGGACAGACACAAAAAATTATACACCCTGTTTAGGACAAACAGGCCAAAAACCATACCATGGCACATCCCTGTATAAGCCCCCCCCCCCCCCTGTCTTATAACTCAGACCAAAGGTCATTTCCCTTTAATTTGTTCCACTGCAATTTCAACCTGATATTCAAAATTCCCATTTTCGTTTTCCCTTTCCCTTGAAGGTTCCAGAAATTGGCATTCCACAGAGCCAATGATGTTGTGCAAATAGCAAATGCATGATTAGAATGTCTATGTGAACTTCTTTTTAATTAAAACTTTAGGATAAATTTTATCTGTTTTACAAACAGTGGAGAAACAGCCCATCTCACTGAACCTGATTGGACTGACTGATGTGCATACAGCTAACCCCTTATTGGGCACCCACGTAGTTACACTCGAGCTACCTAGCAACAGGTGTACAGTGAACCGATGATGCACAAGCAAGCATTTTGTTATAGATACAATTACTAAGAATTATTATATCCTCTTGCTTGTCTATCGAGAGCCATAAAAGTCAGTGGATGGTCCATCGATAAGCGACAGCCCGGATGAACCTGCAAGAAAAGAAACTATGGGTCCCAAATAACAATAGTTTCCATTGAATTCAGGCTGTGACTAAGTGTCAGTAAATTCAAGAAAACCTGGAGCTATACGACATGCTACTAATCATAACAAAATTGATAAATGCAATGCATCAACCAAATAAAAAAGAGAATCAAAGTTGAGATAATAGATATAGCCCGCATGGACAAGCACGGCTTGTAAACAAGAATGTTCGCCCGCGTGCGAGATATATAAACAAATAAATGTTATCACTATACGTCAATAGTTCATGGAGTGTATACGTGAGAAAGATATAAACAGACCAAAACTTTCGTTCTTATACTTCATTGAACCAATGAGAGGAAGATTAAGGGACTTATCAGCAGCACCGTTCTGTTCGTGACTGCATTGTTGAAGTATTAAAAAAACTAATTTGAGGTAATGCGACTACAGCAATGACAATTCAATGCAGATATCATATAGGGTGAACGGGTCCAGGTTTCGCCACCTCTCGATATAGCGAGAGCCGGGTTCCAGTAGCAAGGTCGTGTATACGTTTAAAAAAAAATACTTCGCAATTATACGTACCATGCGTTTACGGTATCTTGCTTCTAACACTGCTGGCGCAAGGCCTTCCACATCGGCTTCTCGATTTCCTTTGTCATCTTCAGCTTCAGGTAGTGGTTCGTCCTGATAATTTGCTCGTAAGTTACTTCAACATCTTGATTTTCCTCCTCTGCAATATCCTCTTCGTCGTGGCTGCTCAATGATTCAGTCATATATTACCCATTTCTGAATCACTGGACATGGTTTTCTCCTTAAAATCCTCCTTCATGACATAAAATCAGTGAGCGTAAACAAAAGTTCTGTCCCCAAAATTATGTCACAGCCAAGGAATTTTGCAACAAACTTGATCCAGTCCTCTGACCATTTTTCGGGGCAAAATTGCCCAACTTTCAGCGCTTGTAAAATCGTCAATTTTTGTCCTAGCCATCTCAAAGTTTGGAATTGTGCATTTCAAACGGTATATTTTACAACTGTGCAAAAACAAATTTGGCTTCATATGCACTTTAAGGAACACTCTACAAGTTAAGCGATGGAATTAAGAGCTTTTAGAACAAAGAAAACATCTTTCGAGGATGAACAGCCGTTTTGTCAAAGCGAAGGACAATCTTCCATCGCAAGAGATTTTTCGAGCTGCGGACTTTCTGGGAAATGCTCAAGCACTTCTACAAGTCTACGGTAGAGTAAATTACACATTTGGTTGTAAATTTTTACCGAAATTGTTTTTTTAATTGAGGGATTCTTCAGATTCCTTAAAGTTTCCATAAAAGTTTTGAAAAACGTGCACAGTTCGCATCAGTAAATGCTCTTCAAAATAACTTGCACATCGAGCGAAATTGCTTGTGCGTAGCTTCCCTCGAAGAAAGAATTGAACGCATTTGGTTTTCAGAAACGAATGAGGGAGTGCTATTAATAAATGTATTATTTAGAAAAGCTTACTGTCTCCTCTTCTGTGAATCTTCGTTCAGAAATTTCGAAAAATAGTAATCTGACCTAAACAGACAAAAATCCTCTGTTGTGGTTTGATTTCACACGCAAGACAACATGTGAAATCTCTTACGTTACTGTTTTAGGCTGACCTCAGATGCCTTAGATTCATTAGATTCATTAGATCATATATATATATTTCAGTTAAGTATTTTTATATTTTATGGTTTTTATCACTGATGTAAATTTTTTCATCTATTTTAAATATTACTATTACGTTGTAAAGCACCATGAGCCCTTGGATATGGCGCTATAGAAATGCTTTATTATTATTATTATTATTATTATTATTATTATTATTATTGTTGTTATTGTTATTATGTTATTATTGTAATTTGGAAGTTGATTAAACATTTTGTTTTGAAAGGGCAAGTAAAATTTGGTTAGAGCAAGTATATTATGATAATCTGACTTAACCCTTTAAGAGCGACTTCCAGTAAAAATCAAGCAAAATCTCAATATCGCGGCAGTAGTTGAAAAATCGATTTCTTTCGTATTTTGTATATAATTAGGTATTGGTAAAGCTAGAAACCTGATGTGGTTCGTTTTCGCCAGAAGCACTTTATTTTCGGGAAAAAACAAGGAAATTGCTTCTCAGGTTTGAGAGGTCAAAATCACAGGAAATTAATCTTAAAAACCAGTACTATTAACTTGCATCGCGCTGGTAAACTAGAGCGCAGAGAAAAAGATAGGCACTTTCTATCGACAGAACAAGTCTTTTTCATTAACTAGACAGTTGTGAAACAGCAGTAGCCAAATCTAATGAACACAAACAATTCCAAACTAAAAGACAGGTTTTGATGATCACGTAGAAACTGATTTAGAATCTAAATTCTGTGAAGTAATTTAACATGTGCCATAATTCTAAATGGCCTCAATCCTCATTCAAAAGACAGCACAAACATTGAAATAAACCATACCTTGAAACTGGCTTGGGTTATCCATGCTGTTTTGTCTGGGACCACCTCGAACTCAGCAAAGTTTTAACAAATGGGGCTTAGTGAAGTTGAATTTTGCCGTACACAAAACACACGGGAAATTTTGCTTCTTTAACCAAACAAGCTCGCTCTACTTCATTCTTGTTAATTTCCAGCGTTAACATCCTTTTGCATTCCAAAAAGAGGAAGAAAAAGCCCAAAATGAGCGATTTTCACGTTTCCAAACTTCGGTTCCTTCGTGTGCAAATTTTCTTTGTACAGGTATATTTGTTTGCATTGCGCTACCAAGTACCGTGACTAAATTGTTTAACCAAATTTGGATATATGATGTCACAGGTGTAGCATATTAGATGTCACGTTTTGTCATGGTTTGCACAGAGAGCCCACAACGATAACACCAGTATCGTTCAATTTTTTCTTTTCCCTCTACCTTTTTTGAGATCAACTGAAAATTTTAGTTTGAAGCCATCATCAAGCATCAAGCAACAATGAAGGAAAGAGAGATTGTGTAGCTTAACATGGAAATTTTGGTGTATTTCGGGATGCGGCTAAGTTGAACTTCATTAAGCCCCATTTGTTAATATTCGCTGTGTTCCACATTTTTCCAAAGACAGCAGCACGGATAACCTCAGCCAGTTTCAAGGTATAGTTTAGTTCAATGTTTCTACTGTCTATTGAATGCGGATTGACACCATTTGGGGTTATGGCACGTGATAAATTATTTCACAGAAGTAAGGTTCCAAATCAGTTTCTACGTGAACATCAGAACCTGCCTTTTAGTTTGGAATTATTTGTGCTCATTGAATTTCGCTACTGCTGTTTTGTAACTGTCTAGTTAATGAAATACCGTATTTACCCATGTATAAGTCGACCTTTCACGACCTAAAATTTGGTCCAAAAAATCGCCCTCAACTTATACATGGGTCAAAAATTGACAGCCGTGCACCAGTTAAATTACTTCTTCACAGTTAGCATAACAATTGTCTTTACTTGTTAACAAACATGAAATAAGTTGAATGACAGTACAGGTTACGATGTCCTTTCGTTTAGCGACTTGTGTCTTAAAATGTTAGCAGTTGAAGTTGAAATGCATTAAGATTTATCTGCTTAAAATATCAACCTGAATGCTGTAGATACTCACTGGCACAATTTTGAAATAAAGAGCAGACATTTCCTGTTAATAAAGCCGTAAACCTGCTCGAAGAAAACCATCTTTGTTCCTTCAAGCAAATGCAACAAATTTCCCTGCTTAGTAACCTGGCATGATGCCAAGCACGTGTAGTTATCAGTTACCAGTACTCAACCAATTTTGTAGCTTGGTTACCAAATTCCCCCAGCGATTTATTGAGTTGTTTTTTAAAGATTCTTGAGATTCTTTGGTGTTTTGCTTGTCTTCTAAAGCCCCTTTCCAACCTTCACAATTAGAAAGGTTAGTTTGAAATAAGTATGTTTGATTTTATAAGCCTGTTTCAAAACTTATGGACAAAATGCCCGCATATACATGTGTTGTTAAAACCCGCTAAAACGCTCGTGTACGCGTGATAATAAACTTCATGTTCAAACTTGCTGTGATTTTTTTTTCATAAATCCGTAGTACCTGAAAGAAAATTCTGAGAAATACAAGTTTATTTTCCAAGAAGTCTTACCCAGAAATAAAGAAATCTCAGTTTTTGCCTCAAAAATAGGGGGTCAACTTATACACGGGATCGACCAATACACGGGTAAATACGGTAGACTTGTTCTGTTAATAAGAAGTGTCTATCTTTTTCTCTGCGCCTTAGTAAACCAGCGCAATGCAAGTTTATAGCACTGATTTTCAAGATTAATTTACTGTGATTTTGACCTTCCGAACAAGAGAATCGATTTCCTCATTTTTTCTCCAAAAATAAAGCGCCTCTGGGGAAAACGAACCATATCATGTTTCTAGTTTTACCAATACCCATTTATGTGAAAAATATGAAAGAAATCAATTTTTCAACTTCTGCTGCCGAATGCTCGTTGTTTACTGAAAGTCACTCTTAAGTCCCAAGACTGACCAACATCAAATTTCTCCTAACAATATCACTACCTGATCAAGAAAAGTTGTCATGAGAATTAATAAAATGGTCACCAAAGGTAAATGGCTTTGCTCTTTTAACAATTTCTCCCAACTTATATTATTTAACAATTATACGCCGAAGGTGAAATAAATATTGGCGAATATTTACCGAGCCAAAGGGGAGGCAAATATTCGCCAATATTTACTGAGCCTGAGGTGAATAATTGTTTTAGTATAATTTTGACATGTGGACGTCAAAAAGTAAACATAAACCAGCTGGACCTTGACAAACAAGACACGAAAAAAGTAACTTGGCTTAGCAGCCGCACCTTGAAATGTTATATTCACCAGGTAGCGCGGTGAATATGGCATTAAAATTATACTGAAACAAAATCTATGGAGATCAGTCAATCAGTCAAGAGAATTTGCCTGTGGATATTGGAGCTCAAAGGGTTTATAATTGCCCAGCTGACAAGTTGGCAAAAAATCCAACATGGATCCCTGTTTCAATACAAAGAAATTCACTTAAATACTCCGTTCATTCGTATATAAAAATGTTGCTCCCATTATTCCCAAAATTATTGCGACTAAAGCTACAGTATTTTGCATTCCGCAATCACTGCAATGCAAGATACTCGGGTCCCAGGAAGGTAATGGCGTCGCCCTTCCCAGAAGAGCTGCAAAACACAGATTTGAAAAATTAAATCGATACTAAACAGATATCAAAAGCTTGCTGATTGTGGACAATTCCAGACAAATTTTCATTCAAGGTTGTTTTTCGTTGCCCTGCTCGAATTACAAAATGGCGGCTCGTAGATCGTGCGAGTGATCTATTTCATGTCTTTTTCAACAAATTAAATCAGCTTTTCATTTTATAACTGAATTATCCACGGTACAGAGCAGGTACACTTAGTTACTAATACCCCTTAGCTGAAATTGTTCTCAGAGATAACGTGTACTCACACAAACAGCTGTTTCATCGAGGTGTTGATCCTGCGGGTTCGCTGCAGCTCAGCTGTTCAGCTCCACTGTCAACATTGGCGATTTTAACTCGAACGTTCGTCGACTTCAAAGTTGTCAGAGAAAACAGACTAGTAGGTTCAAATCTTGCACGTATGCGTTAAAGAACGTACGTGAGCTGAAAAGGAAACAACGTAAGGTTCACCACTCCTTCCAAATTTCGTGTTATGATCGTCCAAAGCTTCACCTCCACGCGACCCTCCACGCCGTTCCAACCACGAGAATCCCCTGCCTCGTCCCCAGGCGCCTTCAGTGTATCCCACAATGCCACATGCATCGTTCATTCCGTGGTACCGTGGTACAGAACGATTAAAATAGAGCTGGGAATTGGCCCATATTGGCCCTGAGTTAAATCAGTTAAATTGGAAAGTCAAATTAAAGAATTATGTAAGTTCAACGAACAAGGTTTCAAACAGTTTAAATATCTCCCTTCTTATTTGTCAGCATACATAAAATACCTCAGGATTGGAATGGTACAAAACTTATAGTATTATTTTTCAGTAGAACAACACGGCAAGATTCAGACAGAGAGAATAAATTAGTGCTATTTTTCTACGTATTTGTTTACTATATTGCAGTGAAGATTATTACCTTGTTGTCTAACGCAGATCACGTAGATGATTGTAGACAAGAAATTCTGGGGAATTTTTACAGGCGGCGCAGAGTCTCTGAACTAAAACAGACTTATTGGCCTTCGCTCACCTCCTTTACACAATTACCGCGCACATCCTCTATCTAATCAATCTCGTCATCTTACAAAACAATTCAACCATGTTTTCTATGGCGGGCCATCGCAGTCAAAAGTAGATATCATGATATCACTAATGATATCTCGTGATATCATGATATAACATGATATCATGATATCTTATCCTGGTAGCACAATATCCGGAGAGATATCATGACGTCATGATATCTTGCAAAATTAGTTGTCATCATTGTTACCGATAGTCACGGCATGTACTTATCAAGAGCTAGTGTTGGAAATATATATATCCAACAGTGTAGCAGCCAACGAGGATAGTAATGTTTGCCTTACTGGCTCCATGATCCTAGCAACTAGTGTAAAATGGGGGTGACAGGCCTGCACGACTCCCCCGCTCGTGTTTCAGCCCGCTGTTCTCATACCTTTGCTCTCACGAGTATATCTTTAAGGACCGTCCTTTCTTATATGATATTAATGGCGGTTCCTTTAAGATTTCTTTAAGTAATGGTTGTTTTTTAAGCAAATGCCATTTGCTCATGATGATCTGTTTCAAATTGGGCACTCATGGTTGATATTGTGTTACAAAATGCAAGATTCGTTTATTTCCCCGCACACGTCTCTTTTTATCTAAATAAAATTTCCATCTCCACACCACTACTAGAAGGAGCACTAAGGCTTGTCCTACAGGAAAATTCCTTCCAATTTAGTGGAAAAAACTATCCACAGACACACGGAACCGCCATGAGTACTAAAATGATACCTGCCTTTGCCAACATTTTCATGGCGAAAGTTGAAACAGACATCCTTAACCAAAGCATGATAAAACCACTCGTTTAGAAACGTTTCACAGATGACATTTTTTCACTCTGGAACGTTAGCAGAGATGAAATAAGTAAATTCATTGAGCAAGCAAATAAGCACCACCCTACAATCAAATTTACGGCTGAAATATCTGAAACAGAAACGACGTTCTTGGATACTAACGTATACAAAGGTTTAAAAGAAACGCAGTACTTGATGTACGCACGCATTTCAAACCGGGGGGGGGACTCCCATATGAAAGTGACGGGGATGCTCGTCGGAAAATTAGAATTAACACCCTAAAGGAGACCAATCTGGGCGTGGCTCCGGCTTTATTTAACCCCTAAGGGAGACCATGCAAAAACAGACAACTAAATAAGAGCTATACAGATGTTAATTGCGCTAAAGATGTTGCAATCGAATGCTGTCTTCTATGAGTAAATTTTAACAACGGCGATTTGTGTGCTGCTCTAGACCACTAACACAGTATAACATAGATATTTCTTCACACACAACCCTAAGCGATTTTTGTGTGGGTAAAAATATTGGCTTTTCGTCCTCAACACCCTAAGTGAGACCAAAATCTGCAATTTACAACCCTAAGCGAGACGACGAGCATCCCCGTCACTTTCATATGGGATCCCCCCTCGAGATTTCAAACCCACTGAAACATTTCAGTTATCAAAGCCGGAGATTTCATTAAACGGGGGGGGGGCTGGGAACAAACTCTTCTAAGACATTATTTGAAGGGATGATCAAAAACTTCCAAAAACAACTCCAAAAAACAACCCGAGAAAGTTTTATACAAAATACATTTTCAGAAGTTCACTTTGAAGACAGAAAGCTAGCCCTCCAACAAAAACGCAGGGAAAATAAACTAATCTTGCCTTTTGTAGCGCAATATCAACCATCAGTGCCCAATTTGAAACAGATCATCATGAGCAAGAGAGGATATTGTCATGAGCAAATGGCATTTGATTAAAAAACAACCATTACTTAACGAAATCTTTAAGGACGAACCGCCATTCCTAAATATCATATAAGAAAGGACGGTCCTTAAAGATATACTCGTGAGAGCAAAGGTATGAGAACGGCGGGCTGAAACACGAGCGTGGGAGTTGGGATCATGGAACCAGTTTAGCAAACATTACTATCCTCGTTGGCTGCTACACTGTTGGATATATATATTTCCAACACTAGCTCTTGATAAGTCCATGCCGTGACTATCGGTAACAATGATGACAACTAATTTTGCAAGATGTCATGACGTCATGATATCTCTCCGGATATCGTGCTACCAGGATATCTTAAGATATCCTGACGTCATGATATCTTTCCGGAAAAGAAAATAACATAATATCATTTTGTCAAGATATCATGATATCATGTTATATCATGATATCACGAGATTATGGCGGGCTATGGCGGGCCATCGCGGTCAAAAGTAGATATCATGATATCACTATTGATATCTCGTGATATCATGATATAACATGATATCATGATATCTTGGCTTAATGATATTATGTTATTTTCTTTTCCGGAAAGATATCATGATGTCATGATATCTTAAGATATCCTGGTAGCACGATATCCGGAGAGATATCATGACGTCATGATATCTTGCAAAATTAGTTGTCATCATTGTTACTGATAGTCACGGCATGTATCCAACAGTGTAGCAGCCAACGAGGATAGTAATGTTTGCTGAACTGGTTCCATGGCCCTAGTAACTAGTGTAAAATGGCGGTCAGTGACAGGCCTGCACGACTCCCACGCTCGTTTTTCAGCCCCCCGTTCTCATAACGTTGCTCTCACGAGTATATCTTTTAAGGACCGTCCTTTCTTATATGAAATTTAGGAATGGTGGTTCGTCCTTAAAGATTTCGTTAAGTAATGGTTGTTTTTCAATCAAATGCCATTTGCTCATGACAATATCCTCTCTTGCTCATGATGATCTGTTTCAAATTGGGCACTGATGGTTGATATTGCGCTACAAAAGGCAAGATTCGTTTATTTTCCCTGCGTTTTTGTTGGAGGGCTAGCTTTCTTTCTTCAAAGTGAACTTCTGAAAATGTATTTTGTATAAAACTTTCTGGGTAACCTCTCTTTTGGAGTTGTTTTTGGAAGTTTTTGATCATCCCTTTAAATGATGTCTTAGAAGAGTTTGTTCCCAGCCTCCCCTTTAATGAAATCTCCTTTGATACCGGGTGGGTGGCATGAGGAAAAATGTGTATACTGAAATGTTTCAGTGGGTTTGAAATGCGTGCGTACATCAAGTACTGCGTTTTTTTTTTCGCCTTTGTATACGTTAATATCCTTGAACGTCGTTTCTGTTTCGGATATTTCAGCCGTACATTTGATTGTAGGGTGGTGTTTATTTGCTTGCTCAATGAATGAACTTACTTATTTCATTTCTGCTTACGTTCCAGAGTGAAAAAATGTCACCTATGAAACGTTTCTAAACGAGCGGTTTTATCATGCTTTGGCTAAGGATGTCTGTTTCAACTTTCGCCATGAAAATGTTGGCAAAGGCAGCTGTCATTTTAGTACCCATGGCGGTTCCGTGTGTCTGTGGATAGTTTTTTCCACTAAATTGGAAGGAATTTTCTTGTAGGATAAGCCTTAGCGCTCCTTCTAGTAGTGGTGTGGAGATGGGAATTTTATTTAGATAAAAAGAGACGCGTGCGGGGAAAATAAACGAATCTTGCATTTTGTAACACAATATCAACCATCAGTGCCCAATTTGAAACAGATCATCATGAGCAAATGGCATTTGTTTAAAAAACAACCATTACTTAACAAAATCTTAAAGGAACCGCCATTAATATCATATAAGAAAGGACGGTCCTTAAAAGATATATTCGTGAGAGCAAAGTTATGAGAACGGGGGGGCTGGAACACGAGCGTGGGAGTCGTGCAGGCCTGTCACCCCCATTTTACACTAGTTACTAGGGCCATGGAACCAGTTCAGCAAACATTACTATCCTCGTTGGCTGCTACACTGTTGGATATATATATTTCCAACACTAGCTCTTGATAAGTACATGCCGTGACTATCAGTAACAATGATGACAACTAATTTTGCAAGATATCATGACGTCATGATATCTCTCCGGATATCGTGCTACCAGGATATCTTAAGATATCATGACGTCATGATATCTTTCCGGAAAAGAAAATAACATAATATCATTAAGCCAAGATATCATAATATCATGTTATATCATGATATCACGAGATATCATTAGTGATATCATTATATCTACTTTTGACCGCGATGGCCCGCCATAGCGGGCCATCGCAGTCAAAAGTAGATATCATGATATGGCGGGCCATCGCGGTCAAAAGTAGATATCATGATATCACTAGTGATATCTCGTGATAACATGATATCATGATATCTTGGCTAAATTTCCGGAGAGATATCATGACGTCATGATATCTTAAGATATCCTGGTAGCACGATATCCGGAGAGATATCATGAGGTCATGATTTCTTAGATGATAAGATCCTGGTCTTTTATCGCTTCTGTCAAAGATACGCCCTCTGAACTCTCTATCAAAATAAAAATTAACTGAGAATTGTTTCTGCTCGATACCCCTTACTCGATGTTATGAAGAGGAAAAGAATGATTCGCCCTGGAGGTTTTTGTTTGCTTCTTCTTTTTCTATTCAGTCCATACATTTCTGGGGCTCCCCCTGCTCAATTCCACGGAAGAGCACAGCCTAGTAATCTGGACAGTTTTTTTGAAAGAGCTATTAGATTGGTTCAGGAAGTAATGCGACTGCTAGACACGGCAGAAAACCAAGAAGATGTTGTGGAGTATTGTATTGCCAGGCTTGAAAATCTTCTAACCAACTGTGTAAACCTGCATGGCATCGTTAACGGTGAACTTTATAACCTTCTAATCGATAATGTAGAGCAATACATTTTTTTATTGCGTTCGCATGCTGTCAACCAGGTGGAAGGAAGTCGCGCGGACTCAGCATACAGTGCTCCCGTTGATTGCTCTACTAGTGGAAGACCACGATACGAAATCACGTTCGACCAGCTGTCATTTCTTGTTGGAGAGAATTTCAACACAAGGAGGATTGCGAACTGTCTTGGTGTGAGTGTCTCTACTGTCAGGCGTAGATTGCGTGACAGTGGAATTGGTCAAGATCAAACTTTTTCCTCAATTTCAGATGCCGATTTAGATCAGCTAATCCGAAATATTCGATCACATTTTCCCCGAATAGGCTGTCGACAAATGCGAGCAATGCTCGAGTCAGATCACGGGTTAAAGATTCAACGTTGCAGGGTGCGAATGGCTATGAGGAGGGTTGATCCCGCTGGTGCCTCAATACGGTGGTCTGAAGTGCATGTCAGAAGACGCTACAATGTGTACGGTGCAAATGCCTTATGGCACATTGATACCCATCATTCTTTGGTGCGGTGGCGCCTGATTATAGCGGGAGGAATTGATGGTTATTCTCGTTTAATCACATACTTAAGGTGTTTCGACAACAACCGTGCCAGTACAATCGTTCAGTGCTTCTACCAAAGCACTCAGGAGTACGGCTTTCCATCCCGAGTCCGATCTGACAGGGGAGGGGAGAACTATCTTGTCTCCGTTTTAATGTGTATGGTTCGTGGTGCTAATCGAGGAAGTCTCATAGCAGGTCGATCAGTACATAATCAGAGAATAGAACGGTTGTGGAGAGATGTCTTTTGGTTTTGCATCTCCACCTTTTATTTTCTATTTTATTTTATGGAGGAGCTAGGTATTCTCGATCAAAGTGATGAGCTTCACTTATTCGCTCTACACTACGTTTTCATCCCAAGAATAAACAATTTGTTAAGTCGCTGGTCAGAGGCGTACAATAGACATCCTCTTGGGACCGAACACAACAGTAGCCCAAGACAATTGTGGGTGGAGAGCATGCTTCGGTTACAAAACTCCAACCACGCATCTCCGGAAGGCGTGTTTAAGAGGGACATTGTCGAAGATTCCTTGGAGCAGTACGGTATTGACTGGGAAGGTCCTTGTCCCTTTAATGAAGCCGACGTGAGCAACGTGACTGTGCCCCAAATTGACTTAAATCTACCTCCCAATATTTTGCAATACCTTCAAGAAACAATAGACCCATTAGCTCACTCAGATCTCTTCGGCATGGACATTTATCTTCTTTGTTTACGCTGGATACAAGAAATACGAAATGGCAGACAAAACTGACTCCAATTTACTGAACCAAAAAGGTTTTTAGCAGTTCAACTGCAATATTTACCGCCTTTGGGCTCCAACAATAGACCCACTTTGTTAAACACGTGACACTAGTTTCCCACCACCGTTTATCCCGTGAAGTTGGATAGCGATGACTGTTTCACGTTCATAGACAAAGGCAATTTTTATTTTGAATGATGCATTAAATCAGCTTGCAGCCATGTTGACTGATCTATTTTTCCCCACACGCGCTGCTTATACAAAATAACTACTAGAATGCTGGCTGACACCAAACCTGCCTGGCAGGAGCCAAAAGAGGAGGGAACTGGGCAAGGATTTAAAACTTTTAGGAGGGGTAGCCAGTTCGCTATTAAGGGACATTAGCTTATTGTCCACGTACACGTTTGAGAGATTTTTTGTAAACTCCTCAGTGTTACGTGGATAAATAAACTATTGTATCGTATTGTATTGTATTGTACTGTATTGTATTGTATTGTATTGTATTGTATTGTATTGTATTGTATTGTATTGTATTGTACTGTACTGTATTGTATTGTAAGTGCGAGTCGCTTGGGCGGAGAGAGTCACGGTCCGTGCTCGCGCCTCTCTGTCCTTAATTCCCGTCTCCTTTTGTCCGAAGCGCTTGCCACGTGGTTTAGCGTACACCTAAGGAACGTCCGCAATTAAGTCATTAAACAAGTTAATTAAACAAGGTGTGACATGTTTGCATATTACATGTAAAGGCATACTTCAACCGGCAAGCGCACCTAGCATCCACTCTAGATAGCAAAGTTCTTTTAACATAACAATATTTTTCTAATTGCCATTTTTACATCAGGTTTAGAGAATTTTCTGTACCCATGAAAGTGCTAAATCGATGTATGTGCTGATTTTTTTATCATTTCAACAACAACAACATCGAAATACTTGAATTTCAATTCTTCCGTTTCGTGCAAAAGGCAGAGACAGTTCCCATAACTAGCTATAACCAGATTTTACATGATAATTAAATGAATGGTGAATGTCTATTCCACCACAACAGCTAGGATCTCTTGTAACAACAATATCGTCATACAGCTTGTGAGTTTAATACAACAATAAGTGGGCAATAAACTCAGATGAAATCGCTAATGCAGTAAGAAAGAACACAATTAGTCTCTCTCGAAATGATTAAAATGATTTGTCTTAGCACAACTACAAATTGCATCTTTTCAATCCTGTTGTGATAAATTTATCCACTTCCTTAGGAAGTTTCATAAACAGCAACAATAACATGAAATTTAACAATAACGTGAAATGTTTCTCTGTTTTGAGCAGTTTATCAGTATATATAAAAGAGGGGATATCAAAATAACCAACGGAGCCCAGAAAGGCAAATCAGTCTATTAGTCGCTCAAAAATGCGCCACTCTTCAAAAGTAGCTCCAATCGTTTGGGACAACTGGTGATAAATCTAGAGGTGACGACGTAGAAATTTTGACTCGCCAGTGTTGTCAAAACATCCTAGAAATCCGGTTATCTCAACGAGACCTAAATTCCTTTCAGTAATAGAAATTATACATTGTTTAAGCTTTCAAACAAAACACTGAGTGGTGTAATAAATCTTATTTGCCCTACGTGACAGTGGCAGGTAGTAAAGTTGCAAACCGTTAATATTACTGCGAGTAAATATGAACCTGAGAAAATACCGAGGCATTACAACGTTTATCACCTTCAAACCCAAAATCATTTTCTCCTATTTTGGCTGGTTGAATTATTTACGGAAAGTGAAGATCAAACACGGCAAGAATTTCACAACGGTTATTTTATCGAGACCACCAAATAATTTTGCTTACAAAATAAGAGGTAAGTCAAACCAATCACCTACATAAACAGCGCAAATCAGCAAATTGTTCGGTCGTCACTCAAAATCGATAAAAGAATGCATTTCACATAGTCACTGAAATGAATGTGGACTTCACGGAATCAGAGTTTGCGGATGGCCTCGATATTTAACCGCTGTTGAAAGTCCACCTTTCGTTGTTCCTAAGTTCTGCTAACAGCTGTACCAAGAACGCTTCCTCAGCCTCTCTTTCGTCTGGAATAACTGGCAGGCGAATAGTCATGAAACAGGTTTGATGAGTTATGACCCTGTGTGCACGGCTGACGTCGACTCTGATGCTGCCCCCACGAGCGTTTGGTGATCCCGTCGTGTAACGAAGAAAGTCGCGGAGAAGGTCTTCATCATCACGGTGTTCCGTTAAAAATGTCAGCAACAGATTGAATACACGGCCAGCCCCATCTTCTTCTGAATCCAACTCGAGGCGCTCAACTATTTGCTCATATATGGGACGCCGCTGTTGCTCGTACCAATGAGATACCGCCTGTCCAGTTATTCCAGAAAATGCCCTGCCAGAAACGCTCTGAAAACCCACTTGCATCGCGGTGAGAGCTGCCCTCGGGGCTTCCAGTAGGCTGAACCGAGAAAAATTCACCAACAACGAGCGCATCTGGCAAGTAGCGGGGAGGGATGAGACATTAAATTCCCGCAAGATTGCGAGAAGGTCCTCCCTCCTACTGGCTACGAATTATCGTAGCTCTTCCTCTTGATAGGAGAGTAGCGGTGACAGTAGGTCGCGTTCCCTTTCACTTAACGTTGACAAGAAATCAGCCACTAACACGTCTTCGTCCTCGTCACCTTCAAGACCAAGGAGAGTCCGGCATACAACTTGGCAGATGCATGCCAGAGGAAATTGGCCAAGTACAGCGACCGTGTAGGCCAGGATGCGACCAATAACCTCCCACTGCTGACTGTTGTATGCCGGGGAGAGAGTGGGGATTGATAAGTCGCCACCCTGCGTTTGGAACATACGTCCTCTAACGGCATCCCAAAACAGGGCGAAGGCTTCCCTTGTCACGCCATCCCCTACTCCCACATCGTTGTCGAAATACACCCTTGGCCAGTGTGGAGTATTTGCAGCCTGTCCCCTGAAGTGGTGGAGGAACGTTTCCACTATGCAATCAGGCGCCCTGCCCTCGCAATTTATTGTTCTTGTCTGCCTACTAGAGGAACTACATTGTGCCGTCCATCTGTTGATTATTGCCGATAACCTGAGGAATAGTATATTTTATAGACACGTGAGCCTACCTTCCTGAAAGATTTAATGAGAGATTTAAGATGTTGTTCGTGGGGTGCAGTTCCAAAGGTAGAAATATGAAATATAAATCTATTTATCGAATGGACTAGTCGAGAGAATCAGAACTCACCCGTTTGCTGCTGTTTCACTGGGTGAACCGTTTTCTTGCTCTGTCTCTCTTGAACCTGGAAAGCGAAATTGATATTGCACGACAAACAGTCTCATACCTACAGGTGCATGACTTGACACATACATATTCACCCCGGGGCGCCTAAACTATGCTGGTTGTGGCAGCCATCATCTTTGAAGCTGTATTGTTTCTATTGATGGGTGCTTTTCTAAAACCCAGGTGCATTGAAGACATAAGGTAACCTGGCTCCATGTGTCAAGGTCGGAGGAGGGGGAGGGGGGGGGATTGAAACTGTTGGGACGGTGGGATAAAACGGCTACATGGCTTGAAGTCTATTCCTCGTTAAGAGGCTAAAAAATACGGAGTAGATGCCATTAATTAAACTCTGGGGTAACATTTAACATTTGGCTAAGCAAAATACCTAAAACATTCCTTTAAAATAACCTACCACCACACATTTCACACAGCGCTATGTGCCTTCGGTTAACATAGGTACAGCTGTGACAAGACCACTCTGAAATTAAAGAACCATCTGTTAGAAAGTTGCCTTCTTCTATAGCTCCGCTAGCGCTTTTCACGACCTCGCTCTGTGATTTTCGGTCTCAGAGAAAAAAGTATCCAGCGATTGTACCCGGATGTGTAGAAAACAACTCGAGAAACAGGTTGCCTCCATAACATAAATTGCATCTTGGTTATTGATTCGTCTTTCATTTTTACTTTAATAACCTTCACCTGAAATAACAAATTGCAATAACGCTGCAAAATGAGTTTCAGAGACGTTTTCCTTCAGAGGCTGTAGTAATGCACCCATGCGGTCGTAATTAACAGTTCCGATAAAACATGTACACCGCGTCCTTTACATCATATATTTTTCTCCCGTTTAGAAGTAATTAAATTTCCCTGATATTGCAAGAGCCTCCATGTGTTGCTGTAAGCTAAGGACTTTAGGCAAAAGGGCTTTTAAATGTAAAGAAAGATTTAGTTCTCACGTACCAGTGGACGTCAACTCAGACAAACGGCGGCGCATGTTGTAATCCGCCAGTGTTTCGTCCTCGTTGTCTATGCTGGAGGGACTGTTAAGATGCTAGCAAAAAAAAACAAATAAATAAATCAGTCAATCAAAATAAAAATCAACGCATTACATGGTAAAAGACCAGCAGAAGTCGTTTGACGTACATACCTGGTCAATGTCTTGTACAGTGTCATCAAGATTAACTGGGTCCGGATGTGGACGTCTGACAGACACCTGTGTCGAACAGAGAAGTGGTTACTTTAAGCTCAGCTGAGGCGGACAAACAGCTTTCCCACTAATAATCTGCTCTTGGTGTTTTTAACCAAAAGAAACGTAAATGAATCGGTTAACTTAATAGTTTTTGGCATAGACTGCTCATATACGAGGGTGCAAACCCTTCTCTGTTTTTGTAAACAAAATTGCTCCCGTTTAAGGTAGGTGTTCGTAAGAGGGAGTTCAAACGCACTTGGTCTACAAAAAATTGTTCTTTTAGAGGTAAATGCGGAAAAACGTCTGCATGGTATTATTTAAGGTTGAATTCAAACCTCCAAATCGTGACTTGCGTCTGCTATATCCCTCTGCGGAAGTTGGTCCTGGTACCAAAATTTATTAACATGATTAGCATGAAACGAATATTTCACATTCAAATCAACATTAAAAATGGAACATTTCTTAACGGGTCAAAACATTGAATTGTATACGTGTGATAACCATGTTACCTGTCTAGAAGAGTCTCCTGTGGTCTGCACTGATCGTCGTCGTGGCTGTGACTCGTTAGCTGGTGCCTGTAGATGAAAACTTTGATATTTGACATACCTGTATCGTGTTATTATAGGTAGATACCGGAAACCAAAAAGGCTGCTTCTGGCGCATCTGGTGTCGTTGTTGTTGTCGCTAGGTTGGTTGCAGGTGTTGTTTCTGCTGGTGCCATTGTTGCTGTTGTTGTTGTCGCTGTTTCCGTTCTTGCAATTGCAAGTTCAGTTGTCGCTCCTGATGCTGCCGTCGGTGTTGTCTCTGTTGTGGTCACAGCTGTTGCTCCTTCTGACGTTGCCGATGCAGTGGTGAGGGGCGCTGCTAATGTGGCCACTGTCGTTGAATTTCCAGTAAGCGGATTTGCAGACGGAAAGTTCGTCATAACATTCTCACTACGATTTTCGACCGAAAAGCCGTAGGCCGAAGTGTCAACACCAAGCCCAGTAGGAACTGATGTGGAGGACCCGTACAATGGCGTCGGAAAAGAATCAATAGACAACGTGTTCCCATCTTGTTGCTGGTATGAATTAGGAGGTACCAAAGAACCATAAAGGGAACTCAGGCTACCATCTCCGGAAGGCAGAACTCCAGGGGCGAAGGGACCACTTACACTTGGAATGAAACCTGTAGGTAAGTACGTGTTGAATCAGGGTAAAGAGGAGAGATGCTGCTGACTCCGCGGTTGGGAAGCGTCGGGTTTTGGGGGGTTGGCATAGCCATTATTACCGGGGCTGGGAGTGGGATTGGGAACTATAACGAGAGCCCCCCTCCCAACAGCGTCCCGCAATTCTTGGTAAGAGGAGAATGTAATTAGACGAAGTCCTAGACCTTGCGTTCTTTTGTAAAACGAACAAGGAGTGTTATTTCCACTTAACGCGCCAAAATACCGTCTCACATACAGCAGGAATTCGCTCTCGGAGTTAAAGTTTGTGGGGCATGGTATTGACCCGGACGAATCTGATCCAAGGGGATAACCATAGCCTGAACCAGAGTTCGTCAAGGAAAGTAGCTGTGTATGAGACGGTACGGTTGCAGTGCCCGGTGGAAGGCAGATGACGCTAATGCGAGGTGGCTGGTCATTCCTTGCCCTTTGTCTGCTGTTTGATCCCCTGCCTCCTTGTGACCGTGGAAAGTTCCTACTTAGTTCGTCGGAAAAGGACGAACGGGCCGCTTGCAAGACGTCAACAAGCCTTTGGCCCGCCTGTCTGACGTTTCCACGAACATTGGGAAATTGTTGCGGGACTGGAGGCATCGTCAGGGACTGTGGAGAGGGAAACGTCTGCGAGATCTGTCGAGTGTCGGGTTGAGTTATTCCAGATGCATACGGTTGCTGTTGTTGAAGTTGTGCTTGGACTTGTTGCGTTATTTGTTGATTGGGCAAATGTGGTTGCATTTGTTGTACAAGTTGTTGCTGCGAGAGTTGTTGCTGCAGTTGTTGTTGAAAGTACTGCATTTGCGGTTGTTGCTGTTGCTGATGTAGCATTTGCGGTTGTTGCAATAGCTGGGGGTGATACTGCATTTGGGGTTGGGAAAGTTGTTGTTGGTGCGCCAGTTGTTGTTGTTGTTGTTGTTGTTGTTGTTGTTGTTGTTGCACTTGAGGTTGGTTGAGTTGAAGTTGGGAATGTTGGTTCGGCTGTAACGGTTGCTGTGGTAGCAGCTGCTGTTGATGCTGCCCCATTTGAGGTTGTTGTTGTTGTAGTTGTGGTTGAGTGGATTGTCCTTGATACGGTAGAAGTTGCGAGTGCTGTTGCGGCTGCAGTTGTTGCTGTTGCAGTTGTTGTTGGAGCTGCTGCCCCATTTGAAGTTGCTGTTGTTGCAGCCCCAGTTGAGGTTGTTGCTGTTGTTGCTGCCCCAGTTGAGGTTGTTGCTGTTGCTGTTGTTGTTGTCGCTGTAGCATTTGCAGTTGCTGTATTTGCAACTGCTGTTGCTGAAGGAGTTCATTTTGAAATGGTTGCCCCTCCCTTGTGCTGATAGGGGAAAAAGATGATGATGTTTGTTAACCCCATTCGAATCTACTCGGTTGCAAGCAAAGGGGTGTTCTAGGCAAATTGGGAAGTAATAAAAATATAGTAACAAATTATTCCTTAAGGGTGGTCAAATACAAAATCAATTGACAAGTGCTAGAGATCAACCGGATAATATAAAATAAAGGGCTTAACAGCACTGCTGTGAATCAAGAACAAAGGGGAACGAGGAAAACAATGCAAAGAAGAAGTTAAGTTTCCAAACTGTATA
Organism: Siderastrea siderea; assembly: GCA_964030785.1. Classification (NCBI taxonomy): domain Eukaryota; kingdom Metazoa; phylum Cnidaria; class Anthozoa; order Scleractinia; family Rhizangiidae; genus Siderastrea; species Siderastrea siderea. Next base: position 46,209,777 of record OZ034968.1, read on the forward strand.
CAGGCCATCAACTGGTTTATTACTGAATTCGGGATAGGCGGACTTTAGTGGGGAATGTCATTGGGTGACGAGAAGAATAACGCCATAGTAGGAGAGCGTCCGTTTATAACGCTTACCAAACGTCAGCCAAAAAAGTACGGACGATTAGGGACGCACTATTAATCAATACTTTTCGAGACTATTTCTGCGTTTTTGGCCATCGAGTTTCTTTCTTTCATAAAAACTTAGCAATTTCTGTTTTAAATTTCTCTTTTCTTTTAACTGATCTCCCCCATACGGCATTTCGTCCTAACGTCCTGTGCCCACTGCACTCGATCCCTCGCGTACCCCCTAAATTGCTCCCATTAGTCTGCTCTGACTAGGGCGCGTCGTCGAAATATCACCTCACTACTGAGTACTGTGGCTGGTATCACTGCTTCATGCAGATCAGTTTTAATTTTTCTGCTTCATGATAAAGAACAGCTTTTTGAAGCACGTACGCAGGACGTCACCTGGGCACGTGCATGAATCACACAGTACATTACTGTACACACACACGAAGGGATTAGCAACCTTCGGGGGAGCTAATAGCATTTAGCGTGACACGCAAGTTGCACGTGGTGTCAACTTATGTCGGCAATATTCAAACAACGGCAGAGTGTATAGTGCTCAAACATTTCCGATAATCGTGAACATAAAAAGGGCGATGCATTGAATCAACTAAGCTTGTACTTCACTGGCTTAAACTATCATTAAGCCCAGCACAACTCATGGAAGCTCACTGTCTCCCAGGTCACGACTGGTTTTGTCACTAACTTTTTAGCCTTACCTTAGCACATCAGCACATCCGAGGAGGAGTATTAGCAGCGGTAACGCAATACACAGTCTCATACTTTTTTGAAAGCTCGAATAAAAATTAAAATACAGTGACAGTGTATCTAGCGAATATAAAGGCCCGTGGAAAGTATATAAATGACAACAGAAACGAAAAGAAGTGACAATTTTACTTTATTATCAGTCGTATCTGAAGACGAAGTTAAATATGTCGGAATTTCCCAGTGATTGGTATGGTCACGCTGGCAAGATTGCAAGTTTCTGTTCAGTATTACTGTAATTCCAAACTTGCGAATACTTGTGACTGTGTATAGATACTAGAATCATAGAACCAGCTCAGCAAAATATTACTATCCTTGTTGGCTGCAATACTGTTGGATATATAGATATATTTCCAACACTAGCTATTGATAAGTACATGCCGTGACTGGCGGTAACAATGATGACAACTAATCATCTAAGAAATCATGACCTCATGATATCTCTCCGGATATCGCGCTACCAGGATATCTTAAGATATCATGACGTCATGATATCTCTCCGGAAAAGAAAATAACATAATATCATTTAGCCAAGATATCATGATATCATGTTATCACGAGATATCATTAGTGATATCATGATATCTACTTTTGACCGCGATGGCCCGCCATAGTTTTCGTCCACAAAACCTCTTACAAATGACAGTCAGTTCTCCCATGCGTCACTAAATCTATCTGCTTACGTCGTAGCTACAAATGAAAAATTCACCTTCAAACTCTTCACCAAAGTCCATGCCACGAAAGAAATGTCGCGTATATGACAGATTTGCCTTGAGAACTTTCTCGCTTAGTGACCTCTGAACGAACAGCAACGAATTCTACCCACACACCTAAATTAAATGAATGTAAACGTATTACTCAAGAATGCCCAGTATTTAAGGCATTAACTGATAAAATCAATGCCAACTTCAGAACTTTCTCCGTTAGTGACCTCTCTACGAGTTCTCGTGAAACACTTAAAACCCTGTGACTTTACCTCAAGAAATAAATCAACCTTAAACCTTCAAGCAAGGACTCCATATGAATCCTAACGACAGGAGTGCAAACTACTTCCAATCTACAATCCATTGTTTATGTAACAGCAATGCAATTCTCCGTCAAAGGTCATTATTTATGTCATTATAACGGCAAGAAACGGCCCCTAGCTATTCACCACAAATGTTTCACCCTTCAGACAATGGCTCCATTTCAATCTTAACAACAAAAATGGAGGCTACTTGCAATCTAAAACCTATTGTTTATATAACAGCAATGCAAAGAGGGTCTGCATGGGGGTGCTGGATTCTCAGTTATCAGTTAAAATTTAGGCCATTTCTCGGCTATCAGTTAAAATTTGAGTCATTTCTCAGCTATCAGTTAATTTTGACAGATCTCAGTTAACTTCCCCTTCTCATTTGTTTTTGCTGTATTGTATCTTAGCAACGTTGTCCATCGTATTAGCCGAACAGTGTCGAGTAACATTCGATGATCTCCGTTCACTTACCAGTGACTCCGACCTCTTTTGGAGATTTAACGCGTACTGTTTATCACCGATGAAGAGCTCTAAGCCATCTTCCTTAGAACCCTTTCCTCTAGGAATTAGCTTCACACTAACTGGCTACTTCGAGGTGTCTCAACTTTTCCACGTGAAAGGTGGCAGCTCTCCTGATATTTAAATATTTAGTCTTAAACTTCAACAATCTCGTGCCTCGAGTCTTCATTTCTGACTACGCAAGCTTGATGAAACGCGGGACTCTCGAAAGTTCCGTTGTAGGATCGATTTTGATTGGTTTTGAAAACAATAAAAATGACCGGAAGTAACACACCAAGAAGTTCTTTGAGGCACTTTTTTGAAAGCTAGGCATGCCCAATTATGAAAGAAATCATGTCTTTTTTTTAATATTCATCAATGGACACATCGTTGACGAAAAGAACACTTTATAACGATAAGTTCAACATTTTGTGCATTCTTTGCTTCAGCGACATTGCCTGCCGGTAGCGCCGGTGGCCTTTATTCGTCAACTTTGTTTTATACTATATTCCCTGTACATTTTAAAACAAGTTTAAGATATGATTGTTTTCTTATGTCTATAAGAAAGTCATGCACTTTGAGGACCAGAAAAACAGATGAATGCACATGCCTGCTGATTGTGGTTCCACTAGCAGCCTTTCTAAACCTCAACCGTGCCGTACATTATTATTTTATTAATATATTGAGTGTCGCCAAGGGAGTCGTTCGTGTGGTAAAAAAGAACTACGCAAATTAGTCTGGCTTTATAAATAAACAGCGCTCGCTAGAATGACCTAGAATCGCTGAATTCTTCTAAAGGTATATATAATATTTTGAATTGACAAGAATCAGTAATTACATAGAAATTCAATGAATTATTCTGACCCCCGTTCGAATAGCAAATACAAGTCGCCGTACGGTTACCATACGAATAGCCATTGCGTTTTTTTTTATAGAACATGGAAAAAGTAATATAAAAGATTGTACCGTTGGGTTCGCTGTTTCGTTCTTCGGCAATAACGTTCGGAAACTCCACCTCCCATTGACCTTGTGTAATGATCGCGCAGTTTTCAGTCTTACCGCCGCTCTTCGCCAAGCGATAGAGCTTAAGCTCATACGTCCCAAAGCCGTACTTGGCTGCCTGCTCCTTTATACCAAGAAAATCGCACAGATGTTTTTTAAAAATGGAAATATTTCGTTGTTCATCCAAATTTACTGTTAGACGACTTCTGTGTCTTTCAACTGCACCCTCTTCACCATGGCGAAAGAAACTTAAAATTACTTTGACAACACCACACAAAGCAGCCATATCGTTAAAAGTTCTAAAATTCAAGAGTCAAGCCTCGTCGAATAGCGCGACTTTTCGCGCCGTTTTTATTTGTCGTAAGGCGACCATAAGGCTAACCTGCGATCAGGCCGAATTTTAGCATCGCTCTCATATTCTCTTACGTTGGTCGCTCGCTTTCGCCCGTCCCGCCTGAATGTTTCACCGAGCGAAACGAAAATAGAGCCTGATCGCAGGTTACCATAAGGCCTCTCGGGAGCATAGTCTGCATGATCACGCAACTTAAGGTATCATGGTACCCCAAAATTGACCATGTTTTCGAAAAATACACTTCTGTCATTTTCAGATAGATATTATTCAAACCTCTCTTTTACAAAAAGTTTCAGAAAAAAAGATTGTTTCTACGCAAAGTTATGGACGAAAAAAGATTTGTGGCATTAATTTTCTCTAATCATGTGTTGACAGTCATCTGTCAACAACGCTGAAATTAGCATTTGACATAAGAGGGCCCCGATGTTTTGACACGCGATCGATTGCGTGGCAGTTCCCGCTTATTTCGAGTGTGTCTACAAAGTGGCTTCGATCATATCTGTGAAAGAGAGAGAGAGAGAGAGAAAAGATCGAGCGTTGAGGAATTACTTTCGCTTCCTGACTCCTCACTTGTCAGTGTGATAAGCTTCGACTGCCAGCTCGCTTTTCGTAACGGGAACGGCGAAAAACAATCCATCCATTCAAATTCCATAACATTTCTACAAAGCCAGATGTATCAAAGAATCAACTTGGCGCAAAAGACGGCATGTCCAGGAAAGTACGGAATTTGTCCCCAGTAATAAAGAAGTTTATTTTTTTCCCAATTGCTTGCATTTCTGGCAGGATGTTCTCTCTTTAATAGATCTTGAGCCGAACAGGTGGCGGCCTCTTCGCAGATTTCAATGTGCTTTCCTTTCGCCTTTCCTTTCGTCTTTCAGGTCCCGGCAGCTTGGGTAGTCTTACCCAGCTCAAATGATGATGCCTTCGGCATTTTACAGCCGACGTGATATTATGACTTTAAAATTTCCGTTTATTGCGTTTGAAGATCCTTTGAACGGCACTCGTACTCAACGAAAGTCGCTTTCCAGCATAAAAACACGCAGAATTTGACACCATTCTTGTCGGCATGTTTGTGTTATTGTTGGCGGTAAGTTGAACCTCCCCTCTGTCAACCGCAGGTAATTATCCTGACACCTTGGTGTTTTAATCTCCTCAGACCGGAAAAAGTTTCCAAATCATATTTTGGCTTTTTTCTCGAAACTAATATTTCAAGAAATTGGGCGCACATTTTAAGTTCGCGTTCAGCGAGTTTTCAACCATTTTAGCTCAAATTTGGCGACAATGTTGCCACATAATTTGACACCAAAACCGTGTCTCCGAATTTTATTTTTTGCTTTCATTCAAAAGTTATGAGCCGTAAAAGAAAGAGGAGAGGTGTTTCTTCGAACTTCAAAGTCTAACCGAGTGCAGAAAATAAACTAGGCCAGATACAAAAATTCGGAGACACGGTTTTTGAGACAAAGGTGTGAAGAATTTGGCGCGATGTTCGTCTTTCTCTCCAGATCATTCTTGACTGGAGCGGAACCGATTTTGTGAACGATGTACTTTTTAAAAACGTAGTCTCTATTTTCGACACAGTTGTCTTTTTTCTTTATCTAAATACGTTTTCGTAATGTTCAATTATTAAGCTTTCAGAAAATATATAGTTTGTCAGGGTCCTTGTGAAACGCCTGACGCTCAAACGGTGAAAACGCAATGTTGTCATTTGGGGTACCCTGATACCTTAAAAGTAACGCTAGCGTTAGCGCCTGCGGGTAACGGATAGTCATGGGGTTTAACGCTGTCTATTCTTGAGTCCAGACAAGGGTAACGTAAGTAAACGTTACGCTGGTATCCACCTCTATCCAGGCCAAAAAGGTCAACCATCTCAGCTGACAGTTAACTGAACGTTTCTCAGCTATCAGTTAAAAAAACTGCCATTTCTCAGCTGACAGTTAAAATTTTGGCCAATTCTCAGCTATCAGTTAACCCCATGCAGACACTCTGCAAAGAGCTGGACGTTTATCACCTGTCAGGGACGGCGGGCCATTTTGGGAAACTTTAGAGGATTTTTAAACTGACCCCCCAACTCCATCATTGTTTTTTAGATATGACCCCCCATAGAATTAAATATTGTGAAAATGACCCCTAACCGATTCCTCTGGTAACTAAAAATATGGTCGCAACAAATCGTGCTGAAGTTCACCACATACTCTATCTACACTTGTGTTTATAAAGATCGGTGTTTACTGTTCACAGCTATTTAACGAGTACAGCCAACACTACCTTCCTCCCTCTGCTTTACATCATCGTAAAACTCAAGAATGGAGTTTATGATCGCCTTCGCAACCTGTCGAGTTGGAAGCACTGTGTAACCGCTACTAGCAATAGTCTCCATGAGTCATGGACGATCTTGCAGGCTAAGTACTCAGCAAAACAACACCAGATACAAAACTATTTTTATGCTGACATACTGACAACGCGCACAACTCCCAGGTTCTCACTAGCCTTTCTAAACACTGCCCCTTATCGACCAAATGTACTCAAAAACAGCGAAATAAAAATTTCAACGCTTACCTTTACTCAACTTGAAGACGCCGCGAAGCTCAAAACAACAAAATGACGCTTCAAATGCAAAAATGGTCATGACACGAACAAATCGTCAGGTATTTGAAACATTAGCTTTCAATCTCCTGAAATCGACGTCATTATAACGAGCCTGATTGTTTAGAGGCCACGCGCGAGACTAAGTGAACCGACTTTCGCCAAACCAGGAATGTGCGTTGCATTTTATGAGTCGGCCGGACGTGGCTAGGCACGTCTCGCCGCCTAATAAGTGGAGAATTCCCCAGAGCCTGATTTTGGTATGTGGTGGTCAAGCTAGTCAATCACCGTCCTACAGTGCGGACTGTCCGGAATGTTTTGTGGTGTTTGATGCTTTTTTGCTTGTTTGTTTGTTAGTCGTTTTTTTTATTTCTAGAAGGAGAGTTTCGCGTTTTATTTCACCAATATGTTTCTCTCCCTGCTGTCCTTTAATCGTTAATCAACAATAAAATTTGATCTGATTCTACAACTTTCTTGTCAGTCTCTCCGGCTTCTCACGAGTTTTTCACGTATAAATCAAGGTTTTTCATTACTCATTTCTCTTGTTGGGCTGATAATTGAAAGTAACTTATTCTTTACAACTTCTGGTCTACATCTTCAATAGGCATAGCCGAGATAATTACTCTCCCCTCCGCAGAGGCCTCTTACACTCGCGCTGGGGAAACAACGCGCGGGGGCTGGGAAGAGGGAAAAGTTGAAGCGCGCGGGGATTGGTCGCGCTCCCGTTTTCTTTCTGCAGCGCTCCCGCTCCCGTTTTTTTCTTTCACTGGTGTTTGCTAACAGGAACCTCTGCGGAGGAGAGAGAAATAACTATGAATTCTGTCTGGTTGACCGATGTAAATACCACGTGTAAATAACAGTAGGATCTTGTTACGAAGCAACAGCAAGAGTCAATGGAGCATAGTTTTCACTCGATTCATTCGATTCTACGTATATACGGAATGATAAATTTAAAGAATATGCAACTGCTCCGAAAAAAAACACAGTGGCAGCGAGGACCATTTAAGATCAGCTTAACGCAATTCTAATAACCCATTCGTTGCTTTTCATAAGAAATCACACAATCAACAATTAAATGTAATTATACTAAAGCTACTTACGTTGAGCACATGGTGACTCTTTCGACTGTCTAGACTTCTTAATATCACGGACACTACCTTTAGCACTCCAAATTCTATAAACGTTAGTCTTCTGTGGATAGTCTTCGATAATCACTCTTAACAATAGTGTCTTCGTATTACATCAAAGTAGAATATCAAAATGTTAAAGTAAAATGCCTTCTCTGATCCCCTCTTAATACCCCCCCCCCCAGGGAATCCCCCCTCTTAATACCGAGCTAGATAGTACAAATAATTCCATTAGTGTTTCCTGTTTTCTCTAGTTAAAACAATCCTTTATTATGTGTCTTTTGAATAACGAAGATTGCGACGATTTGCTGACGATTGCGACGATTTGCTGGTATTATTTCTTGTTGCTATCGCAACTACGAGGTAAAAATGAGGTTCTCCTCAACTGAATATAGCAAACCAACCCAGGTGAATATACGGATGACTACACAAACTCGTGATATTGGAAAAAATCTTCTGAACGACTCTATATAGTATGTCGCCCCTGAAATGTTAGTCTAAAACATTTTCATAAGACAGGAGTGTCTTCACTAAAGGAAACACCACATATTAACATAAGCCACGCACCTCTTCGGAACCTGTAATTTTATTGGCTTCCTATATCACGCACCTCTATTGTTTTAAGGGCTAGGGTTATTGTTTTATTGTTTGTTCTTTTGTCTTCTCAGCCAATCCTGTTAAGCCTTCCGATAGGTGCGTACCGCCTCCATATTAAAAGATAAAATATTGCTTAACTATTCGATTCTTTAGTTGCTTTGTTTCCATGGTAACATGTGCATCACAGAAAGCAACAGGAAAATAATTGTGGGTTGGTATCCTTGTGTACTTACAGAAAACTGCGAGACAAGAGGACAAGGTTCCCCTTCGTAACTCCTCGGGGGTGGAAGGAGAATAATGAATAATGACTAAAGAGTTAAAACAGTAAATGAATGAGGAATATTTAGAGCTTGAACATTCGGAATAATGAATAACTCAGTCCCTTTAAAGGAATAATGAATATCGCAAATGCTGTATGCCCTCGACCAAGAGAGGGTAAAGGGGTATAAAATCTTTGTCGGTGTTTGCGACTATCTGTGAAGGCCAGCTAAAACAGTGGTCTACAGTCATCCATAATAATAAAAATAATAATAATAATAATAATAATAATAATAATAATAAGATTTAGTACTTATATAGTGCAAGTTAACATGTAAATACGATCAAGTAGTACAATATATGAAAAAAAAACGATAAAAAATAAAAATTATAAATTATAGAAATTACAATAAAAAAAGTACAATAAAAAGATAAAAATAATATCACCGATAATCTAATCTTCATAAGAACTACCAAAACTTATCCTACATTAAAAGCAATTCTAAATAGACGAGTTTTCCGGCTAGATTTAAAATGTGTAAAATTGTCCATCTTCCGTAAATGGGCAGGAAGCTTATTCCAAAGGGTAGGGGCAGCAGATGTAAAAGATCTGTCCCCTAGTGGCTTTCGAAGTCGGGCGCTAGGTTGATGGAGCAGCAAGCCACCATTGGATCTAAGACTGTATTTCGATTCTCTGGATGACCTGTATTCAACTAGGACTCCTGGGTACAAAAAGTCTCTCCTGGCAAATTTCTCGTGATAGGTGCGTCTTTTGTCAGTATTCGAATGTTTTTATTAAGGGACATACCACTTGACTTCTGCGGGGAGGAAGAGAGTTGACTGATAGTAGATTTTCACAATGAAAAAATTCATGTGAACACAAATGTCGAAAACAAATATTCTTGCCACATACAGTGAGCCGAAAAAAATTCGTATGGCTGACACAAGTAACGTTATTTGTTTCAGACTGGTGAAAGATTTTTTTAATATAGAACTTAGGATATACAAAGTTAGCACAAAACGTGAGTTGAATTTGCAGCAACTAAAACACTTTCATATGCTCCTCAGAATGCCGGAAATCGCGTTTCCAAGGACTGAACTTTCAAAATTTTCCGGGGGAGCATACCCCCGGACCCCCTTGAAACTCCCACCTTCGCCAGGCGTTTTTTTTTTCTAAACCCAGTTTCTCTAAATCCTAGATCTGCACCAGGGTCGTGAGTGCCATTTCTTTCGCAGGTTCCTTGGGAAAAAAAATGATAAGCGGGCCCTGATTCAGATATATTTTAGAGTCAGAAAACATTGAAAAGAGCCAACGTGTATTCAACGCGTCTTTATTTATTTTATTTTTGTTTTGTCTTTATAACACTGCACTTTTCTTTTGATTCATGCTCATTATGATATGGAATTCAACAATTTGCAGCCATTTCAAACTTTGTAAGCGATCTCAACATTTATCTCCTATATCTCACGTACGGGCATTGGACCTGAAGTTGTCAAACAAAATCTGAATAGCAGCTGCACGCAATAATGAATAAGGAATATTCATAAAAACGTTAAATGAATAACGAATAAGTCAGAAGAAAAGCGAAAGGAGTAATGAATAATTGAGGCACAATTATTCCTCTTCCACCCTCGAAACTCCGGGTAATGTAGTCAGTGCTGGTCAGATACTCTTGGGAGCCACCTTTTGATGGACAATTTTACAAATTTTAAATCTAGCCCGAAAACTCGTCTATTTAGAATTGCTTTTAACGTAGGATAAGATTTAGTAGTTCTTATGAAGATTAGATTATCGGTGACATTATTTTTATTTTTTTTATTGTACTTTATAAATTGTAATTTCTATAATTTATAATTTTTATTTTTTATCGCTTTTTTTTAATATCTTGTACTATTTGATCGTATTTACATGTTAACTTGCACTATATAAGTACTAAAAATCCTTTCTTCCTTAAGCTTCCTTCCAATATTCATCGGCCCTTGAAAGAGCAACTTTGCGCACAGAGCAATTTGGACACTGTAACCACATAAACAGAAGAAGCTGAATGGCCACAGTAAAGCTAACCACCTTCAATGTAAAGGTAGGGTATGAGTTCTGTTTAGTCTTGTTTTATGACATGATCGATCGTATGCCAAAATTACTGGAACGTTTTTAATCAAATTTCTGCATACTGATCTAGAATTTACCTTTGAATTTGCTTGGGTTGTAGATGGTAGTTTCTTTAAACAGCGTCGGAATCGCCAAATTTTGCGAAATGGTGCTTATAATAATTGCTAAAATTCAACTTAAGGTCTCCAACAGGAAAGACGTATTTGGAGTAATTTATCATTTTTGAGTGCATGCAGATCCTATGACGGGCCCGATCTCATTCCTCAGCAATGGACATTTCACCATCGGAGACAGATTTCTCAAATGAATGTTACAATGTTTATACCCTATGTGGGATTCATCCAACGTATATCTTGAGAAATCTTTGCAGTTGACGTCTACTGGTGAATACAAGTTGTGGCTGGTTTTCTCTCTAATAAAAGGCAAATTTTTTATTACGGGACCATGGAGTTTGTGACGTTGACTGCAACCTCGATTAGACCTTTTTTCGACTTCGTAACTTGAGGCATTAATTACTTTAGCTCAGATTTCTTTTTGAGTGAAAACAGCTGCTCTGTATATATGGATGTTATGTATAAGGCGCAGTGTGCGTTTGTACATTGGCCCATATCGCCCCTCAGTTAATTTCGAAAGTTAAAATTCGGCAATTGCGTAAGTTCATCAAAAAATGTTTCAAACATTTACTATCTCCCTTCTTAATTGTCCGCAAATATGAAATACCTCAGGATCGGAATTGTACAGAATTTATACTATTATTTGCCAGAACAAAAAACGGGGGAAGATTTAGAGAGAATAAATTAGGGATATTTGTCTATGTATCTGTTAATTTAATACGCTATAATATGTTCCCCCTAAAACATTTTTACAATACAGGAGTGTCTACACTAAAGGAAACACTACATATTAAAATATAACAATATAAAATATTGTTAACTTAAAGGCAGAGTTTCACGGTTCAGCGCATGTGCGAGCGATGACTTGAGCACTGTCAAGATAATTGTTTTTAGACCAATTAGAAGCGCGTTCACAACCCTGGTGGAATACGGCGGTAAATTGTTACAACTTGTTGTCGATAGTATATGAAATGACAGGCCACGCACGTCTGCCGCTAGTTGTTGAAGTTATTCCAGCCTTCAAAATAGAGCTTGTCCACGTACAATCGTAACAGCTTTGTCCCTTTGATCAAGATTTCTCCCTTTGATCAAGATGATTTGAAGGCGACACAGCGAAATTGAGCCGGTAAATTGTGAGGTTGACCTATTGATCCGGGAGACACTTCAAGCTGTGATACTGTTTGGAGTGTTTGATGTTCTTAGAGCCGTTTGAAATCTTTGTGCCTCTATGTGTGCTAGTTCTTTGGCAACTAGTTAGGTTTTTGTGCTCAGTTTAATTGCAAGATTCCTAAAGCCGCTTAAAAGAGTGACGTTTAATTTATGAAAGGATCCACGAGTTTCTTAGTACATAATTTGATGTTTGCTTGCGGTTATCTGCAAGACATGTAACTTTCTTTATCACGGATGTCAGATCCAAATTAATTATTTTGAGACTGTTGCCATCTCTTTTGGTCATAAAGAAGCTACAGCTTCTGGCGATATCGTTTTAACTCCACTTTCGTGGTTGTGGTTAAAATAGAAATAGAATTCTTGGAGTTAAAACATTGCACCTCTGTTGTCTTATGGCGAACTACTAGCATCCAACTGATTCATCTCCAGCAGCAATTCGGACAAAGGTTATTGTTTGACCCGCTTGTGATGGTCTGTTTGTAGTTCTTAACGATTTTCCATTTGTCAAATCCGCAACAGTTAAAATGCTGGTTCGCAAGACTCAAGGATTCTTCAACCTCGTGAATGTATTGTGTTCTGCCGTCCCGACGCCATCCATTGACTAAAATGCCGATTTCGGCTGCTAAATCACTTTCAACATTATAAAAATCGAACTAATATTTACAACAGGAAATAAAGACTATCAAAAGTGGAAAGCGAAGAGCGGATGTGCAAAATTAGGGTGCGATCTCAACGGATTTTTCCACCATAAGCTCAGTTCGAATTTAGTGTCGACCCGTACAATTTATTTTTTAGCCGTTCCGCTCGCGCATGCGCTTCTCCGTGAACAGCGGACTTTAAGTTGCTTTGTTGCCATGGTAAGGACATGTACATCACAAAAAGCAACGAGAAAATAATTGTAGGTTGTATCCTTGCGTACTTGTAGATCCCAAAAACAAAAGTAGCGAGACTTAGCACTATGAGTTAATCCTATTACTTTAGGTCAGACTTGTTTTTGAGCGAAAACAGCTGCTCTGTGAAAACGTTATGTAAAAAGCGCGGTGTGCGATTTGTTAATTGGCTCATATTGGCCCTGAATTAAATTGGAAACTTAAATAAAGCGAGCTTGTATAAACGTCAGCGTAGATAAACTACAGCAGTATAGAGGTTGTAAAGCATTTGGAGTATTTTTTTATCAGCACACCAAAATGGAAAGAAGAGAGAATTAATTAGCGCTTTTAGCCTTTTTGTCTGTGTATGTGTCGATTCTATAAAAGTGGAGATTATTACCTTGTTTGACTAACGAAGATCACGTAGTTAAGGATTTGTGGCTAAGTGGAAAATACTCAAGAACCTGATTTTGGTATGTGCCGGTAGAGTTACAAGAACAGTTCTTCTTTACTGAATACATGCAAATGCAAACCAACCCAGCAGAATATATTGTAGAGAAAGCACGCTGTAAGGATGGCTACAAAGTTAGGCCACCACAGCTTTCATAAACGACTTCGTTAATTTTGTTTGTTTCAACACCTTTTTTTGTGCGTACGCTGATAGTTTCTATTTTGAAATAATGGTGTTGGAGTGAAACACATTTGCAAATTCACTTCCTCCAGGACAACCGAACAAAACACTTCTTCAGAACAACACAGAACAACACAGTTAAAAGAAACTTCTGGCTGCAGTAAGGTACCCTATCTATATATATCAGCATGCAGGAACATTTTAAACGTTATCATATGACCCGTACGGCCCTCCCACTCAGCCAATAAGTACATATTATTAAACCCATTGTCTCCCGTGCCGCCCAAAACCGCCCGTAAAGGATCATGGTCCTTGTTCAGTTGTGACGTCATCACTCTGAGTGACAGCAGATATTTTTGATAATCAATTGATGCAACTGGCACACTTCTAACCAAAAAATGCCTAAACTGAAGTGCTCGCTTCAAATAGACCAGAGTTACACTAAGGAAAAGAAAAACGTTTCCTTGTGAAATTGAAGCAAACCTTAGCCTTGGCACTGGTTGACACTTCTAGTTGAAAATGTCCTCTTTCCTAAAAGTTTAGGTGAAATCTTTCCTAATCCGAGGAAAAAACTGAAAAAATCGAATTGAGAACCAAAAACAACGGAATTGAGCGCTTAAGCCCGGCCAGACGCACGGTACGGTGTTTTCTTGTCTATGGAAAGCTTGAATTGTGCTTACCCCAAATCAAACTTGCCAAACGACCTCGGAATGAAAGAGAGGTTTAGTTTCCATGCTGCAGATGAAGTTATAGACGTTTGCACTGGGATTTGAGCAGACTGGAGCAAAATTACAGCTTTTGCCTTTCTGTGGTGTTTTTTCCAAAAGCTTGGGAGTGAATGGGTTAACAATAATTTATTATACATCTGAAAGGACTGCCCTTGCTAAATGTAGTTCACTAAGCTAAAACATTTAACTTATTAAACCAACTTATTTAAGAATTGTAAAGACAGTTTTATAATTTTTAACTTGGAATGTTACTTGGAATACGCGCTCCAGGCTTTTGCCAGCGCGAAATTTTGTAGACTGCGAGCAGTCTGTCTTTTACTCTAAAATCCGTGCTGAACGAAGCGAAAATAGCGAGCGCGATTTTCGAGCGGCGAGCGGCGAAGCCGCGAGCCGCGAGTAGCGCGGGTGCGGACGCGAGAGCGAAAATAGCGTTCGCTCGCGCTCGCTATTTTCGCTTCGTTCAGCACGGATTTTAGAGCAAAAGAGAGACCGCTCGCGGTCTAGAAATTTTAGATCAGGTGCAGTCATCGCGCGAAAAACAGTGCTTGTTGATTCCAGTCTTAAATAGCTGTTATACGATATGAATTCTACAATGTTTATGAATTTTAAATAAGATATCACAAAAAGGATTTAGCAATTGAATTTGAGGATTGGTTTTAGTTTTGCGAATCACTGTGTCTAAATTTTCCTGTAGACTTTGCACAAAGGAAGGGTAATGTTGTTTAAGTTATGGCCGAATAGTTATTAGTTAAAAAGGCGTTGTTTTGAACTTATTTAATTCCTCTTTTTATTCACAGCTCGCAGTTTTAAAGTCGGAAAATGTAATGTGTCCACCAACACCCCGGGAATGTTCGCGTGTAAAAAAATGTTTTTCGAAAAGCCTTTCAGTGGCGGACAAGAAATTAAAGTCTTCGCCTCAAAAAGTCACGCATTGAAACGCCAAACTCACGGCAACGGTGCTGCTATCTGGGTCGAGTCAGCAAATGAAAATGAATTTACAATTTGCGTTTTGGAGTATGAGGACGGTTCGAATGGCACAGCAGAATTAAACTGGATCGCCCTGCAATCGGAACCTGTTGGTTCTAAGCTAGGAACACACTTCCCTCAACCCATGGACTAGAGAAACCCAGTGTAAAAGAATTGCTTTTCAGAAGGTTAGAGGTCTTATCAATCTACTTCTCTCTAAGTGTTTCAGTTGTATTTTGCTTCAGGTTGACTATAACTCGGTAAAAAAACCTTCTTTTGTATTTTTGTTCAGGGGGGTTTTGTGGACTCAAAACTGTAGTATTCATTCATTTCTATATATTTAGTTTCTAAACTCTTATATAATCAGATACCGCCGGCCTTTTCTAATTAGTGACTTTCTATCTATTTTTCTTTCAAATTTTTTCAATTTCTTCCTCTCTTTTTAATTTCTTTCCCTGTGTATTTCTTCTGTTGAAACTTTTTAAAATCCTTTTTTCAATATTAATTGCTGTACTTTATTTAAAAGTTCCTTCTTTTCCTAGTTATTCTTCCTTTCTTTTCTTTTTTTTTCAAACTTTTTTCCTTCCTTTTTTTTTAATTTCAAAGTCTATTAATTTCTTTCTTTCTGCATTTCAAACTTCCTTAGTTCCCTCCTTTGTTTTTGTTTTTACATTTCTTTACTTCAAGTTATCATTGTTAAGAAAAGATGGAATATTCAACATGTCGCGAGCGTGGGAAAAAGAAAAAATCTGAGTCCCCGACGGGAATCGAACCCATGACCTTCCATACACCGGTTAGCATCTTTACTTTCAGTTTATTTCAATCTTTCACATTTGCTTCCTTTCTAGACTGTACAGTTCTCTATTTAGTTATTTTCGATTCCTTTTTTTCTTATTAATCTCTTTTCGTAATTCATCTTTTTTCAAACTTTTACAATGCCCTCCTTATGTTGTATGACATTATATTAAACTCTCTCAATTCTTTTATTTCTTTGTTTCTGTATTTTAAAGTTTCCTGTTTTCTCCCTTTCTATACTTCATTCTTTCTCTCTTGTTCTCCGAGTTCCTTCGCGTCTTTAAATTAACAATTGACCTTTGCAAAGGTTCAGTGATTTATAAAACTCCCAATTATCCTTTTCTGTTGTTATTCATTTCGACTGCCAACTGCCTTCGGTCTTTATCTACCACAGTTTCTCCTTATTCCTTTCTATATTTTAGTATTTTAAACGTTCTTAATTCATTCCATTGTCAACAGTTTGATATCTTAAGGGGTAATATACGTAAATTTTTAGGAAATAAGACAAGATTAAAAAAATTGAAAGAGAGACAAAATGTTTATACACACCCCCCAGACAGTTCACCCCACACACAAGCACCCACGGGTGATTGTGGACTGTTATGGTGTTCATCTACTAATTATTAACTTTGAATTTTAATTGTATTTAATACCTTTTTAGCGTTTCTCGACTTCTCCAAAAGTCCTTGTGACTGCTAGTGACCACTTCCTCAAGAGACCCCAGGACGCTTCAGCCGTGTGGGTGGAGGACTCTCGCGAGGACAGTTTTCTAGCTTGTGTCAAGGAAACTAAGATTTTTTCTGGACTCCATAAAAACGTAAAAGTTGTAAGTAGAGCACATCTCAAGCTTTACTCGAAACGCAAAGCATGTGCTTTATACAAGGTCTACCCAACAAATGACTTGAAACAAAGCACTGAAAGAACGTTGTATAGCACAATTTAGCTGAATTGTTTAACTGAGAGTGTGAGAGGCATGATATTTAGGAAACAAAACTACTTTCCAAAACACAAGGATAAATCGTTGGTTTTCTGGAAGATTTTTTGTTGAATTATATAAGAACGGAAGAAAATAGACATTTCATTCAGTTTTAGTTGCAACCAACATAGCTGTGAAAACGCTCTGTTACTATTGCATTTGAGTTCGAAATCGATAGAATGAGTTATTTATACGAAATTCTCTGGCTGAGGACGTATTTGAAACATCCTCTAGTTTCCTCACTCTGACTTTGTTTTTTAGTATTTCCTTGACAACTGATCTACAAGGCTTACATTTCAAGGTGACATCAAAATATCTATTTACGCACATAAACGGACTCTTTTAACGTTACACGTGCAAGAAAAGTACAACGAGACGTAAGCTAATAATAACTATTTTTACAGAACTGGTTGGCATTCACTAATCTGGGGATTGAGAATTTTACCTTGACTGACAGTCTGGTATTCACTAACAACAAATCGCCATCTCAACAACAAACCCACGCTTTATGCCAGGTAAGATTTGTTTACACAAGAAAACCATTTGTTGTAGCATCCTTATTTTTTGTACCAAAATTAGATGGAATGATCATTGTCGAATTTAGTTGTTTATAATCTTGGCTATATTATTTTCTCGCTTTCACGAAAAAACAGTCTGTAGAATTGATAGAATTCCCAGTCTAATGTATAGATTTGGCCAAGCCTAAAACCGGAGCTTCACAGTTATTTTTCGCAGGTGCTTATTAATTTCAGAAAATATTCTCATTGAAGTCGTTAAATAAAAAAAGTATTTTCCCCTTTGAGAATCGAACCCGAACCAGCCGCTTCGCTGGTTTGCGCGATGCCCATTGGGCCACACTAATTACCACTGCAAAATTCGTGTTAGTTTTAGTACTTATGCTATTTATCGATCACAGCTCGATCGAGATTAAAAACGCGGGTGTTTTTCCAGGGAAAATGTGTTCAGACCGCCGCAAAAACCATGGTTATGGACAGGAAAAAAGGAAAGCACTAGCTCTGCTATATTTGGCGTTTGGACCGCTTCCAAATGCTGCGAACTCGAGCGATGTTCCGACCGGGTTCACAGCATACCATAACAAAGATGAAGTCTTCGAAGGCAACTTTTGCAACTCAGTGAACTTTTCGCCTTCCACCAAAAAGACAACTGAGTACTCCCTTAAAGTTTCTCGTCCCATTTATAGATATTAGATATTTTTTGTCAAGTTTAAAAATTCAACACTGTCGAAAAAACGTTTTGCTAAATAAGCTTAAGCTTTTAAAGAAACCTTTTTTCAAAAGCGACAATGGTCATGTGATTTACCACCAAGAAAAACGCTGGTTGCCTAAAGCACCGCGCGATTTCCCGCCAAGAAAAGATGGCATTGTCCTTCCTTCGTTGGGTTTCCTTGGGACTTTCCTTCCCCTCCCCCTTCCCCAGAGTCTGTACTGACGTACGCTGACGTCGTAACCAAAATTTCTCGCATGGATAGGTTACCAGATATTCTTACCAATGGTGCTCCGCTGGCGCGCTTCGTGCGCTGGAGCTTTAGTAAAAACGTTTCAGTTTTAGTTTTTGTTTCAATTACTTAATTTATCGTTAGTTTATACCGATTAGTTCCTCAGATCTTTGTCACTGACTGCTCCTCAAAAATCAGCCAATTTTAATTTCAGTGTAAATACTAGTCAAGCGATTTACACTTGTATTCTGCTTTAGAGTATTTTATTTTTGGTTAACGAAATCAAAAGAAAGGAAAAAAGGAGGAGTTTTTAAATCTTGAAACGAAACAAAATAGGAAACCTCTCTTCTTACGCAAAAAAAGACCTTTGCTGTCCTGCTATTAGTTTAAAATTTAGCTTGCTTTTTCCCGTCCAATTCTATTAACTATGTTATATAACAGAGTTGGTTCCTGTTTTTAGTTGTGCATCTACAGAGTTATGCATGCACTTGGGAAGTTGGAGAAGCTAGGCTTGTTCTCGGCTTAGAGTCTGGATTGAATCGTGCGCTTCTCTTTTGCTCTCCAGTCTACCCGTGTGCATTGATAACTTGATAAACGCTCATTTTGTCCATGGAAACGAATAAGTAAAAAATGCAGATGCAGCTATGTAATTTAATACACCGCAAACCAACAATTACAAAAGGAAAGCCTCCATTGGAGATAATGATAGCAAAGACTTCAATAAAGCATCGGGAAGAGTCCTGTTTTGTTAAATTTAGTTTCTGACGAGAAATAGCGACTTAGTGAAAAGTGGCTGGAAACTGAGCTGGCCAAAATTAGCAACATACTTTACTGTTACTTTATTTTCAGAAAATAAAATTCAAAGATCCATTTTTTGCTCCTCCTGTGGTGGTGGTGTCACCAAGTCTCAAACATGACCACAGCAAGTCGCGTTTATCAGGATCTGGATGCAGAGCAGTTACTGCATGGGTTGAGGTAAGGACCTTACCTTATTTTTATGAATGTTTTCTCGATAAAAGGCTCAATAGATTTTTTTCTTCAAAGTTAATTAAACGAAAAATACTAAAATTGCAGTCAGGATATGGCATAATACTTTATGCACTGACTATTGGATTGTCAATCAGCGTTTACAACTAAACTTGAAAAAAAAAAAACCATTTTAACCGAAAAGCTTCTGCCTTCTTCGGTTTGAAGGTTTGCAAAAAGCAACGATTTACTTAGCGGTTCACATGGAACTTTTGCATATACTCCTTTTCTAGGCAAATGCGGCTGTCATCAACATATCTGTACCACCATCTTGGAGGATGGGCAGCTGTTGAAATCGCCCTGTTCTCTACAAATTCCATCAGTAAATTGGCCATGGTGGCACTCACAGGCGAACCCAACCGAACAGATATGTTGATGACAGCCACGTATGCATACAAAAGAAGTAAGTGCAAGAGTTCCATGATCACCTGAACTCCATCAACCCGCACCTAAAGAGGTCGAAGGCGACAACGGCCTTTCGTTCTTAGACACCGCAACAACTAGAATGAACTGCCACATAAAGGTTAACGTATACCGCAAACCAACGCACTTTGACAAATATCTTAATTTAAACTTTCATCATCCCATTCAACACAAGAGGTCCGTGGTGAATACCCTCCTTGAGAGAGCGGAGAAAGTTCCATCAACAAGCGCAGGGAAACGCAAAGAAAAGAAGCACTTGGTCAAAGTTTTGATGAACAGTAATTATCCATTACGGTTTATCAAGAGTAGCGACTCTCATCACAAAGCCAATCATCGCGTTTCAACTGCAACACTTCGGATGAAGTACAAACTGCGTTTGTTGTTCTACCCTATGTGAAAGGCGTAACTGAAAGAGTATCGAAAGTTTTGCGCGACAACGGAGTCAAAGGGGGTTTGAATCACTCAACACGTTGCGCACTTGCTTCCCAAGACCAAAGGACAAACGCATCACATTTCAGCCCATATGAATCAAAGAACACAGTAGAGCAGTCTGTGTTTGCGACAGCAACTCTAAAATTGCAGAACACGCAAATCAGTTTGGCCACAGTATGGATTTTAACCATACCACTATCATAGACAAAGCGCAGAATTATCGCAAGAGGCGTTTTTCTTGAGGCGTGGCATTCCCAGAGAGAGACAGAATGTGGAGAACGAACATCCCCATACATATACAAATCGCTTGCGTAGTGTTCGCAGTCCAGCGCAGCGTTCGCGTGTTTTGCTGTGTTAGGCAGTCAAGTAAACCGATGTTTTTCTGCCAACTTTCAAACCAAAGAAGACTGAAGCTGTTCGGTCGAAACGTCTTTTTTCAAGTTTTGTTGTTGGAAAAGTTGATTTACAACTCAATAGTGAGTGCCAGAAAGTTCATGAATATATTTTTCAAAGTTAATAGTAATAATAAATTCACTGAAAAAGTGATAGTTAATTAAAAAAAAAACAATACTAAGCTCATCTTGAGTTCAAATTCCTCTTTATTTAGATTTTGCACTTCTTTTTCGCTAAAAAGAGAAGGGGTTTATGTAAGTATCTGAAACCCAGCACCTGGGGTAGTTTTAGTGATAATGTATGTCAAAATGAAAGATATTATCACACTACAAAAGCTCACAAAACTGTGAAATCATTTAGAACACTTTTTAATTTCTGCATGTATTTAGTATTCATCCATTAACGACACTGAAGTGTGTGTACGAAGCTTCAACACCGCCAGCAGCAAGGATATCATAAAAGTCGATTACGTGGTCATTGGAGGTAGGTAACAGTTATGAAACTACAAAATCAAACGGAACTGACTTGACAAAGACAATGTTGGCGATATTTTGCAATATTTTTTTTACTAACGTTCATTTCTAGAAAATATATTTAAATATTTATTTCTAGAAATATGTTATAGTACAGCACTAAATTTTAGCGTGCTCCTATTGGTCGAAATCGATCACGTGACGCGATAGTGTCTCTCCTCAGCGGGCGCCTATCAGCGCGTACCGCCCGTTTTTGGCAATTTTCGCTCAAAATTTAGCGTTGTACAATAAAAACAATCTATCCAGGCCCTATGTGTGATAGGTTCCCTCGGGAATTTGATGTTCAAACTTCATGTAAGCCCTCAATCTACTTTCTTGGGCTAATATTTGTTGTGAACGTCAAATTTTCTGCAACCTATCACATGATAGTGCCTTCGACAGAAGAACTCTATTGTTTAAATAGAGAGTGCGAGAAGTACATTACACAAATACGTTCGCACGAAAGGAACCGAGATGCACATTTAAATTGGGTTTAGATGTTTATTTAGTTATTTACTTCCTTTTCAGATCTGGATCCTTGTCTAGACGTGACTTGTCATTATCGCGGACGATGTAACGCTTTTGGACCCCATGATGCTCGCTGCGTGTGCATAGACAGTTGTCCATCCTACCAAGGGCCCGTATGTTCATCAAACGGAACAACATACGACAACAGATGTTTGTTTAAACAGGAAATGTGTCTCCTGCGACTGAACTTCACTGTGCAGCATCCTGGTAGCTGTGAAGGTTAGCAAAATTGATTGCAAAAGTGAAATATTTTCATTCTCTGCAGAGAGGAGGCTACAAAAGGTCAAATTGGACGATGAAAAAGGGTATTTTGCTTTCCGAGCTAAAACTTTCATGGAAAATAAATAGGATTTCCCTGTGACATCGTCAGTTTTAACGTGAATCATGTAAGCAAAGCAGAATGCATCAATACCGGGGCCAAGTAAACTAATTATGACAGAACTAGCAGAATGGCCGCCACATAGGAGTTTACCCAAAATTGAAATTTAATTAACAATTGCAGTGATTGAACAATTAAAATGATAGAAATGTAGATTACGATATCTCATATACATACTTTCTCCTTTTTGTAAGCTAAAAAGCTGTCTGAAGAAAGATGAAAAACAAGCATTCTTATTTAAGAAATTCGCTTGACTTCGTCCGACCTACGACTTCATACCTCGTAATCGAACAATAAACTTTCTCAAACTGTGTCTATGGAATGAACGCACAGCTTTTGAAAACGACAAGTGCTAACGAAATCGGACAACAACCTAACTGAATGGGGGACTCGCATCCATCCACCCATTGTACTAACAATTAGCTAGAGGTTGACTTTATAATTGTATTTCGAAAAAACCCTTCCAAATCTTTCGAGTTTGCTAAGGAACAGCACAAAATTTATTTGTTTTCATATTTTTCGGCGCGGAAATCTTCCATTCCAGAAACTTAATCAATAACCAAGAGGCAATTCTTGATGTATGGGGCCGTATGGTTATGGTTGCCTCTCGAAACCAAATATCAAGATATAAAGATATAATGAAACAGAAGTATATTACTCAGTGGCGGTGTTCAGTTAATTATACAAGGAAATTAGAGTTTTATAATACGTTTAAACATTGTTATGAAATTTCAAGTTATTTAAACCTAACTAGAAAAACAATAAATAGAAAGGCTTTGGTAATATTATGCGTAAGCAATCACAAACTTATGATCGAAACTGGAAGATAAAACCAAACTCCTCACGACAAAAGGTTATGGGTGGGGGGGGGAGGGGGAGAGGGTGCGACTCCAATGAAAGTGAAGATGAAATTCACTTCCTCTGCTATTGTCCGAAATATTTCAAACTTAGAAATGAATTTTTCGCTGAAATACAAGGTCATCTCCATAATTTTCAGCAGCTATCTTACTCGGACCTGGTGATTAAACTGATGAACTCCGAAGATATTTATCTTAATTTACGATTGACGAATTATATTTCATTATTTAATAATTTGCGTGACAGTATCCTGTCATTTAAAAATGATGTCACTTGATTATCTGTTATTAATGTCGTAATAATTATTATTTCTTTTTCTTTTTGTTCTTGTTTTTACGTACCTTTTGCAATACTGTAAATAAAGGTTATTGTTGTTGTTGTTGTTGCATGGTTACTCAAGGATGAGTAATTTGCTGATGAACTGTTGTCAACTATAGGGCCATTTTTAGTTAACTGCCACTAGTTTATGCTTGATTTTGTTTCTCTATTTTAGGATTTCCTTTCCAACATGGTCGACTCCACATGCCTCATATTCCATCCCTGGGATATTCTCATTGTGAAGTAATTCGTTTCAAACCTTACGTATTCTATCCTGACAAACCCATTGAAGTGCAGATCGGCACTGTCAATCATATGGATACCAGTGACAAGTCATATGTCCATGACGCCGCTGTGTCGTGGGTTGAAATCGTGAATGATGATCAATAGCGCTTTTCACGGTTCGCAAGGCCGCTGATTTCAATACCGCAGGAGGACACCAAGTCGAGGCTCATTCGGGTCAACGAACATGGCGACCTCTGTGTCTTCATCGGCTAGCGACGGCTTCGGTTTGTTTATGAGGGGTCTGGAAGAAAAATCTCTGCCCGAAATCGACCGAAATTGTTTCGGAAGCCAGAATGTTCTTGTGTTAAGAAAATATTTAGTGCTCCACGGCGTGCAAACGAGTGATATGGGTAAGGCCTACAGCAAAGAAAAGCTGGTGAATCTCGCATTTCAAGCCTGGAAATTACGTCTTAAAACTATCACTGAGGACAGCGAAGACACATCCAAATTGATCTTGGAGAAGCACAAGACTCCAGATGGCTACCTTCCCTTGGTGTCATCGATCAAAGAGGGATGGTCTAAAGATTTCTCCAACGCTCCGAGTTTCAGTTATGCTGACTTGTATAACTATATGATCATGAAGCCAGGTTATGATCACGATGGATTGAAAGCCTACAAAGGCCTACATGGGTATAAACTGTACGAAGCTGGTCATGTGGTCAATCTTAAGCGTGTCCAAATCAAGGATTCTAGGTACAGTTTTGTGAGATTTAAGGTGTGTTGTATGTTGATACAATGAATGCACAGCTGCACCATACATCATACAAGTTGTGATGTTATCAATCTTGTCTGGCATCTAAGTGTTCACTAAAATTGCGGCTTGCCTTAAACCTGGAGATTGAGAACATGATCAGTGTTATGTAGCTTATGACCACGTAGACCTTCAAAGGCTTTCAAGTCATCATAAGTAGATCTTCATAATCATGTAGTTATTTAGAGATTTAGGTGCATAAATCGTTGGACCATCCATCTTTGTTGCATGTAGGTGGCACCAGGAGGAAGAAAACCATTTCCAATTTGAACCCATAAGTGAGATAAATTAGGAATATATAACACTGTAATGTCATAACTCTTATTTGTAATGTGATTTTTTATTAAAAAATCAGTTACTGTACCACGGCATTGCTCAGTGTATTGAAACATAATGATAATTAATTACTTTTTGTGTGGCAGACAGTATGTTTGGGCTTTGCAATGAATTCAGTTTTTGATCTATAGATTCTCATTCTCATAGTTTTCCCTGTTTGCAACACCTGAGGGTATAAACCATTGAAGAAATTTCTCCAATTAATCCCCTTTTCTCTTGGTTATGGCCATTAGAGCATGATTTTAAACTAGTCTGTTGCTAGGTTTGTCCAACTGAGAAGAAGAAAGCATGGACTGGTAAACCCCATTATGAAGGATGGGTCATACTTAAAGCACATGGGGAAGTTCTGTCAGGCCACTGCAACTGCTTCGGAGGGGCGGATGGTGCATGCAGACATCTGTCAGCAAGTCTGTTTGATTTGCAGTACACTGGTGCTAAACAAACAGATTTGCTGGCTTGTACTAGCAAGAAGTGTATGTGGAACCAGAGAAAAAGGGACTTGGCAGCCACTCCAGTCACTGAATTAATTTTGACCAAGAGAAAAAGGGACTCTCATCCAGTGGAACCAGAAAGCCCAATGTTTGATCCCAGACCTAGGTCAGTAGTTGTATCCTGTGACAAGAGGCAAACACTCTTGCAACAAACAATTTGTGAACTTTACCCAGGAGCTGTTTGCTTAGATGTAAGTAGTAAACTCCGCCCGTATGGACATTTTCCTGGCTTCTGATTGGTCGAGAGCGATCACGTGACTAGAGGAACTTCCGGTGGGGGAAACCGCTGACCATTGGGTAAAAAAGGATCGCGGGCTCATGGGAACCGGAAGTCACGTGATTTGGAATGGGAAACCGCTGACCAGTTGGAAAAAGAGATCGTGGGCTCATGCAACCGGAAGTCACGTGATTTGGAAAGGGAAACCGCTGGCGAGTATGAAAAATCGATCGTGGGCTCAAGGGGAAGTAAAACCGCTGAGAAAACGCGGGCTCAAAGTCCAAAGTCCAATTTGGGGAACGGGGGTGGTCCTTGAAAACAAGACAAAAATGAATAAATCACATTTTTTATTGATTTGTTTTACAATAACTCCTTTGAGTTCCTCTTTGATAAGTGTTCCTTGAGTTAGTGGTATTCATAGGGGTAAGCCTTGAAGGTGCGGGGATGAATAACTCGTTTGTCAGGTGAGTGAGCTCTGTAGGGAAGACTCATAATGCTCTTCATGCGGGGAATGACGTCACTTTGGTTCTTTCCCAGATAGTGCAGGGTGTTGTGGTCAGGATCAACTGGATCTGGGAGTAGTCCCCAGTATCCGCTCGTGGTGGTGTTCTCGTTTTCATAAAGAGTACCATTCCACCATTGATCACCAGGCCAGTGAACTTTGCTAACTTCCTCCCTAAACTCAAGGTCGCGGCTAAATCGTCTAGGTGTGGTCTCCATGACGGAAAGAGGAACAGCGTGTTGGCAGTTTGGGCAATGGGGGTTGTGAGACGGATTTGGGTTGGGTGTATTGCATTCCATGGCACAGGAGGGGTGACAAGGTTGAGCACAGCAGCTCAACTTGGCAGAATAGTAGACTTGTATCGCACAGAATACACAGGGGTTGGATGGAGGATCGGTGGAAAGAGACTTCCCGTGAACGTTTCGGCCGCAGCTAGGACAGGAGGACGCGTAGCAACGTTTCTTGAGATAGTCCTTGGCACAGGGGGTATGACAAGGTTGACCACAGCAGCTCAACTTGGTATTATCGGTGACAGGCGTCAAACAGATCACACATGGTTTGGGTTGAGCCATCACTTGTTGGGTGTCTGGATTATCCATGAGTTGAAGTGTGAAATGAGACGGTGGTTTTTATAGAGAAACAAAAGGGTCACGTGGGAGGGAAGGGACCAATGAGAGAAAGGCCCCATCATGCTGTGGGAGGGGAAGAGGTGGGGGTACCCCCCTCCCCCCCTCCTTAGATAGACCATGGTGCATTGCGCGAATCGGGGTATATAAGTCAAGGGAGGCCCCAGGACGCCATTCCTAGCTTTGAGTCTGGTCTGAGCGACTTATGTTTGTGGTGTGCGGGAAAAATGTCTGAATCGAGAAAAACGTTGGGTTCCCTGCGTAGTGAGATGAATGTGAGTGGGCAAGACTATTTGAGAAGGAGAGTTGGTCCGGAGAGGACGCCCCTCCAACGCCAAATTAGTGGTATCTACGAGAGACGGGAGGAATCATGGCGCCCCCTTAATCGACAACGCGTGGAGGCGTTCATTAGATTATTTTTAATGTGTTTTGTTCAGCCAGAGAATGGGTTACCTCTTGAAGCAGCCACCTATCATAAGTTAAAGAGAACACTGGCCAATCGGATCATCCCTTGGATGGAGTTCCGTATCGTACCGACCATGGAGGAGCGATATTGGCCCATTAGCATGGTGCTGTTTGAGCAGTTGGATTTTTATATGGCTGCGCATCTGCCCGAACTGTACTGTGGTAATCAGTGGGGAACAATTATGCATTTTTACAGGGAAGTGAAAAAACAGGAGAAGGAGAAACGGGAGAGAAGAAGAAAGGAGCGAGCCAGTCGTGTACGACGTGTGTTGGAGTTGTAAATAGACTTTGAACATTCCTGTTGAGTTTATTGTGAGTCAAGGCTTCTGTGCGTCAAGAGACATTTATTTATGATGAACGTGCAAACTCAGTGTTGTCAGTTTTTTTTATTTTTTAATTAAAAAAGAAGAGTTGATGTTACAAATGGTGGTTGGTCTTCTTTTGCCACGCGGGTGGGGTGTTCCTATTTACAATTGGAAAAAAAGCTATCTACAATTTGAAAAAATATGTACAATTGGAAAAAATAAAAATTGAAAAAGAAAGCTATGTACAATTCCAAAAGTAAAAACTAAAAAATTACAAATGAAAGTCTTCCAGTTCCATACGTAATTGATCAATGTTCTCGGGTAGACAGAAGGTGCGGTTGAATAAGGCTTGAATTTCGGCTCGGGTTTTCTCGTCCACATCCCGGGATCCCACAATAGCACTGCTTTGATGAAGGGTGGGCTTTTTAGGTCCCCAAGGGACAAATTGACTGCCAGTGACCAGGGTGGCGGCATTCTCATTGACTTGGTAGTAATGGTCCGAGCGGTACCATGATTGACTGGGTATGTCAAACAGGTAGACGGGTTTGCCTTGATCCATAGCCAATTGCACCGTCCAACCAGTGCCTCCTTTCACGCGTTTATGATCCGGTTCCAAGATGCCAAAGGCATAGATGGTATGGGCTTTTTTGGCCAATTGATAATTACGTTGCAGCAATTGCAAGGTGTAAAAATGACTGGGCATTTTTTTGCCTAGTTTCTCCGCTGCCTGGTGAAGATGGGGGTTGGCCAGCATCAGGACTTCCACCGTAGAAGGGGTGATGAAAGTGGATCGAGGATGGTTCGGGGGGACGAGGACTTCTAGTTGCATCCCAAAGTGTTTGGCCTGTTCTTCCACGAGGGCATCCGTACCTTTGGCTCCCCCTGTGTAGACCACATGGCCATGACCCACTTGCAGTTCCAAGGCACCGAGATCTTGTTCTCCGATCATGATGTTGGGGGGCATGGCTTTTGAGAATGAAGATCTAGTGACCAAGGGACTGTCTTAAATAGGGACAACGGACCAATGGGAAGACAAGAGGTCCTTATTTGGATTGAACAAGCTGACCAATGGGAAGATAACAAGTCCTTATATGGGTAGGATAAGCTGACCAATGACAGTCAAGGGTCTAAGGTATAAAAAGGCATGGTCGGTAGGGGTGACATCAACCTTTGAGTACGATGTCTGTCGATCGGAAGAGAAAATCAACCCATCCCCCAGAGGGGAAGAAGAAGAAGAAGAGCATTCAACATATGACGCCCGTGGACTGTGATCCTGTGGTGTGCGACGTGGTGGAAGACACTCGAGCTGCTGTGGAAGATATGATGAAAGAATTGAACGACATGGTGGAGCAATCACCCCCATCACCTCAATTCACCTTGACGACCGTGTATGATCCTCCCAGTTCAGTGGACACTATGGTATGTCCTTACCATGAGGTGCGTTTGGAGGCCCGAGAATCTCAAAAGGGATGGAAGTATGTGAAATGTCCCATGCAACCGTGTTTGCTGTTTTGTGGTCAAGATCAAGTTCTGGAGTATATGAAAGCCGTGTATAGTCAACCTCATGTAGAAGTGTTGGACATGTGGGGTGGTTTACAATGCTTTTGCCGTGAACCCGCTACGCTTCAACAGAGTCATTCGACCCAGAACCCCGATCGCTTGTTTCTGACTTGTTCCAAGAAAACGTGTGGCTTCTTCCGATGGGCCGATCAACCCTTGGGTTCCAAGTACTGGACGTGGTTTCATGACAACCCTCCCAAAAAAGCCGATCAACAAGCTGAAGCACCCACCCGTGATGCTCAAGGATATCCCAAGAGGGGCTATGACATCCCTGGCCCGCCCCCTCGAGTCCAGAGCAAAGAGGACGTGGAACGAGAACGACCCCTGACAGACTATGAGAAACAATTGTTACGAGAAATTCAAGAGCTCAAGAACCGTCAAGAAATGATGGTAGCCCCAGCTCCACCACCCCCCAAGTACAGTGACAGTGTAGAGAACTGGCAGAAAGGTCTAGAGACCGTCAGTTACGGCCGTCTAGGTCTCTTTTAAAATGAGAGAACGAATAAAAGTTTTTATCAATGTCACCATGGAGTCTGTATGTGATGCGTGGGAGTCTATCTTGTCCCTGGGGCAATGGCAATGTCATCAAACCCTTTGTCAAGTCTTATATGATCATCAACCCGGCACCCAAATCCCCATACCCCCTTGTCCCGAGGACACGCATCCTCTTCACCTCTTTGAAGAAACTCATGTGGACCGTAACCTATATCGATGGGTGGTGTTTGTCTTATGGTTAAAAGCTCACCCAGAGGCATGGCGATGGTATCGAATCATTCAAAAGGCGCATCCCCACACGGTCCCCACCATATCGACCTTATGGGGTGAATGCCAGAACGTATGGCCCCTCGAAAGAAAAAGGTCTCCCCATCATGGTTGAAGCGTTACCACGATCCTCGAGCCCCCGGCAGTTTAGGTGGGGTGCAACGGTTTGCTAAAGCCCATCGTCTCCCTTTGAAAAAAGCTCAACGGGTCTTGGAACGGGATTTGGCCTATACGTTACATAAACCACGACGTCGTCGTTTTCCCACCGTCCCCGTCATTGTAGGAGGATTAGATGATCAATGGGTCGCGGATTTAGTGGAAGTGCAACCCTTGGCCAAGTATAATCGGGGTATACGCTACTTGTTGACGGTCGTGGATGTCTTGTCCAAGTACGCGTGGGTCCAACCGTTGAAAGACAAAACCGGGGTGGCGTTGGTCCATGCCTTTGACAAGATTTTGAAAGGACGACGTCACCCGAATCGATTGCAAACGGATCGAGGGAAAGAATTTTACAATCGGACCTTTCAACGATGGCTGGACGAGCAAGGCATTCAACATTTTTCGACCGAAGGGGATGCGAAAGCCAGTGTCGTGGAACGATTTAATCGCACCTTGAAAGAACGGTTGTACCGTTATTTTACTGCGGCCAACACCTTACGCTTTGACGATGTCTTACCCGAGTTGGTGCAAGGGTATAATGCGACCCGGCATCGAAGTATTGGTATGCCCCCCGAAAACGTGACGTGGGACAACGAAGAAGCCGTGTGGAAACGATTGTATGCCCAACGGTTGAAAGACAAGAAAAAACCTACATTCAAAGTCGGGGATCGTGTCCGTCTCAATAAGATTCATCGTACCTTTGCCAAAGCCTATCTACCCGGTTGGACCGAAGAAGTGTTTGTGGTGCATCGGGTGATCCCGGGCCCTGTGCCCACGTATAAGATTCGCGAATGGGATGAGACCCCCGTCCAAGGTACGTTTTATGAAGAGGATTTACAAAAAGTCCATGTGTCCGAGGTGTTTCGCATTGAAAAGGTACTTAAGCGACAAAAAGATCGTTGGTTGGTCAAGTGGAAAGGGTGGCCTGACAAGTACAATAGTTGGATTCGTAGTCAAGACGTCACGTCTCTCCAACCACCCCAGAGGAAAAGCCCACCCAAACGACAACTGAAGACTAAAGAGACAAGCCCACCCAAAAGACGACGACGTGACTAAAAACAATGACGTGGGTGCCCAACTCTTCGTTTTACGTGACGTTGATGAGTCATGCGAGTACCAAAGAGTTTCCTGGGAACAAGAGTCATCATTTCAGAAACCGATTGCCTAAACCCATCCGATTTGTGGGACGAGGATGGATGGTGGGTATGGTGAGTTTATCCTTACCCACCATTCCAGTGATAGCGGAAGAAGGAGGCGTGGGTGATTCCCATCCTCTGTTGTACGTACGATGGCACGAACGGGTGTATGCCGAAGACGATCAAGGCAACGATCGATGGTGGCATCAACGTCGCGAACTCACTGTCTACGGGCGAGATATGAGAAAGGAATTGGCCTCGTCGACGGGATCGCACTTTTTTCATCAACTGATGTACCGTTACGTGCAAGCCCGTGCCAAAGAAACCGAACCCAAAAACAAATGGGCCGAGGACAATGGCGTCAAATTATACCCGACGTTTGAATGGACCTCCGAAGGGGATTTGTTGTTGAATACCGTCAATGTGGATTACAAACGACAAGTGGCACGCGTGTTATGGGGCAGAACCTTGGCGCTGAGAATGGGATGGATTGAACAAGTGTCCCCCGGCCAGTATCGATTGGGACCCAATCTCTTGCAAGAATTTCATACGGACTCCATTCCCACCCCGTCCGATGTCCTGGATGGCAGCAACAAGCCCGCCTTTTGGAAAGTGGATGGGGATTATCTGAACTTGAGTATGACGTGTAATTGGCGGTTTGTGAATGTGAACCAGACCTTTCGTCCCTCGTTGGAATTTCCCTCCACGCGTCCTTTGCACGTGTATTGTGATGTAGGGACCAGCAGCATGGTAGGGGGTCGTATCACCGATCTCTTACGAGAAATCAAGTACCAGCCTCAAAACACCACCCACTTTGAACCTCGACATATTCAATATATCCCAGTACGCAACGAAGTGGTGGAAATCGTCGAAACCCAGATGGCCGAAACCAATGGGGATCTGGTGAAATTTGGTGAAGGGCGTACCCTCCTGACCCTCCACTTTAAAAGGGAAGTGGTAGTGTGAAGAAGAAAGACAACATGTCGTTTTACGTGACGTTACCCAGTCATGCCAACCGACGTGAATTTCCCAACAACCAAGCCAATTCCTTCAAGATTCGTTTACCTCAACCGTTACAGCTCACAGGGGGTGGTTGGCAAGTGGGGTTGAGTGCCATTTCCTTACCGGATACCCGCGTCAATTTGTACGAGTTGGTGAAGAAAGATGGGTACATCCTAGCGACGTCGTGGGAGATCACTTATCCCGCCCCGGGTAAAACCGATGGCACCATGGCCGCGCGCATAGGCACGGCGCAAACCCTCATCCAAGACGTCCAAGATTTGGATTGGGTGGTGGATGGCGTGAGTTTCATGAAAGCCACCATTGCCCATTTGGAACAACGACGCCAGGAAACGGCCATTCAAGGAGGCCGGTTTACCAACGATCAAGGCAAACACACCTACGTCAAGTTCAAGTGGGAAGGCGACGATCTGCTCATCGACAACACGAATGTCTGCCATTGTGGGAACAAAACACCAGTCCTTACCATCTACACCAAGTTGGCGGTCAAGATGGGATGGTTACGTAAAATTAGCAGTGGATTGGTGTTGGGCCCGAACTTACAGCAAGAATTCCTGGGGGATCAAGTCCCCGACATCACCAACAACAGCGATTGGCAGGATGTCACCGACGGTCAGGGGAACGCGGTCTTTTGGACGGTGCGTGCGTTTTTACCGGATTATTTACAATTGAGTATGAGTTGTGGGTGGCGTTTCACCAACTTGAATGTAGCGTTTCGTGCCGTGGTGGGGGAACCCACACGATCGTTGCACGTGTACTCTGACGTGGCAGGCAGTATGATGGTTGGCAATCGCGTCACTGATTTGTTACGTGAAATCCAGTACAAGCGAGAAGCACGTGGCACCCTGTATTTTGAACCGTTGCACATTCATTACATGTCTCTTCGTAACGAGGTGGTGGAAATGATTCACGTTCAAGTGGCTGAAACGATTGGTGCCGGAGGAGACTTGGTCAAGTTTGGTGAAGGTCATACCATTGTCACGTTACACTTCAAAAAGACATAAAAAAGAGAGACGAGAAGGGAACCCAAATCAATCATGCCTCCGAAACGACGACGACGACGACGACGACGACGCCGACCACAGCGTCCACAAGCGGGGGAAGGGGTCAACGCGGTGATTGCCGGGATTCCTAAGGCCGCTTGGTCCATCACCAAAGGGGTAGAAAAGTTAGCCAAAAAGAATTACCTAAGATCAACGAAGAAACGTATGGAAGAAATGCGAAATGGGAAACGCAAACGGTGGGCGGGGGAATCGTTTACGTGCAACGTCATGTGAGTATAAAAAGAAAACAAGAGTTGTGAAAACAAACAAAGATGCCCAAGACAAGAGTGCGTCGAAGAAGAAGAAGAAGAAGGCAACGAGGGGGTCTCTTGCCCCTGGCCGCCCTCATTCCAGCCTTGATTGCTGGAGGAAAAGCTGTGGCGTTGGGTGCTGCAAGTGGTGCCGCGAGTTACGGGGCTAAAAAAGGGTTGGAAGCCGCTTTTCGGAAAAAGCGACGACAATGATAACGGTATAAAAAGGGGGTCACGTGAAGCACAGACAAAACGTTTATCCCTGGTGAAGAAGAAGGCACCATGCGTGGGGGAAGTTTGACACGATTTCGAACCGACGAGTGGTATGATCAACAAGGCAAAGGAGTGATGACGGATCTGATGCGTGGGGGGTTGCAAGGTCTTATAAGGACGCGAAATCCTTTAAAATTGCCTAGTAATATCAAGAGAGGCTTGGAAACGGGTTTGACACGAGGTATCAAACGCAAAGCCGAAGACGTCCTTAAAAAAGAAATCACCAAACAAGCCAAGAAAGCGTTGAATCAGAAGAACGTGAAAGACGCCGTGCGTGTAGCCACTGCCTTATTTCCCAAACAAACCAAACGTGCACGTGATATTTTGGGAGTCTAATGGAACCCGTGCATTCACGACCTCGACGGATTCGTAGTAATCGAGGGTTGTCTCAATGGGGTGGACTGTATCCGTTTTGGAAACTCATGCGACGACGACAACGTGGTGGATGGTTAAGTCCCGAGGTCATGAGAGTCCCCGGGTTTGATTTGAGACAACGTTTAGCACGACGACGCTATAAAAACCCCTCACGACGACGACGGGGTACCACTCGACGACGTTAAACATGCCTGACGTGAGTACACAAACCGCCCCGGCTCACGAGCGTTCCGAAGGGACCGTTAACCCTGCCTTACGGATTTTCAAGGTGCCACCGACCGACATTAGCATCAATGCCTATCGCATGGTTACCATCCAACCCACCACCACGGGTATCAATCCTATGGAATTCATCATACCGGGGTTGGACGATTTTGTGGATTTGGGACGCAGTTACTTTACCATGGAATTGAGTTTGAAAAAGGCGAATGGTGCGAACTTGGTGGCCGCGGAGAAATTGTGGCCCGTCAATAATTTGGCCCATTCCATCATCAAACAAATTGACTTGCAGTTGAATGGTACGTTGATCAGTCCACAATCCGACACGTATCATTACAAAGCTTACCTAGAAAACTTGCTGAATTTTGACCGAGAAGATGGCAAGACCGTGTTAGGACCCCAAGGATGGTTCAATCAAGTGGATTTCCCACCCCAATGGACTGCCACCAACACAGACAAAGCAGGAAACCATCAACATTGGCAAGATCTGCCTGCTAATCATCAAGAGGCCTTCAATGCCTCTGCGGCCGAAGTGGAGAAGTATGCTGCAGGTGCCACCCACAGTCTAGTGTTTACCCCGCACTTGGAAGTCTTTCATACCGGCAAACTGTTGGTGCCAGGCATCGAAATCAAGATGAAATTTCATTTCAATGGCCCCAGCCTGTTTTTGAATGGAGTGGGTCTAGCTGGCCGATTGATGGAAGGCGATGTGAAACTACGGTTTCATCTCTGTCAACTGCGTTTGAATGACGCCATCTACCAGAGTATCTCTAGCAAAAGACACAATGAAGGCCAAGTGGCGGCTTACCCGACCGTCCGCAGTGAAATCCGGACTTTCAGCATGCAAAACAACCTGGTCCGCTTTGATATCCCCAACCTGTTTCAAAACAGAATACCTGACCGATTGATTGTGGGGTTACTGGACAGCCGTGCCTTCAATGGAGATGTGACCCGAGATCCTTTCTGTTTCCAGAAATTTGGTCTGAGTTCCATTAAACAGATTGTCAGGGGAGAAGAGTACCCTTATGAAACCCTGCAGTTAGTGCACAACAATGGCACCCGAGATAATCTAGGCTACTTCCGTTTTCTGCAAGCCAGTGGTGCCTGGTGTAAAAAGAAAGGCAACATGGTAGAACTACTGGATTGGGGCCAAGGTAAAAATTGTACCTTGTTCATGTTTGACAATGTGGCCAATGGATGTGCTGACAGTCAAAACCTCAACCCCAAGCAAACGGGAGATTTACAATTGGTGTTGGAATTTGGAGCCGCCCCCGGTGTCAATATAACCGTACTCGTGTATGGAGAATTTGAGAATTTGCTGGAGATTGACAGGAACGGAGCCGTGTTGTATAACATTTACCAACACTGAAGATGGAACATGTGGCCTTGAATAATGTGCAGTTGGATTATTTAGCCCGAGACGACCCCCAATTGAACCCGGTCTTTTACGGGACGGTGGCCTGTGATCGTTTACCCAAGAGTCCCGTCAAGACCCAACCCCAAGGGTACATTGTGAATACCGACCCACACGATCAACCGGGACAACATTGGTTAGCGGTGTGGACCGATGGAAAGGTGTGTGAAGTCCTGGACAGTTATGCTTTGCCATTGGATACGTACGTGCAAGCGACCCCGTTACGAGATTGGATTGTCCAACATTGGAAGTATGTGGTGACCAATGGCAAGTCCCTCCAAGCCATTACAAGCAAGAGTTGTGGTGATTACGCCTTGTTGTACTTGAAAGCCAAAGCCCGTGGACGGACCTTGCAAGCGTTTTTAAATGAGTTTTCGGATCATGATTATGTTAGTAATGACCATCAAGCCGGTCAACGCCTTCAACAATTGATTGTAGGCCAAGAAGCCAGATGGTATCAACTGTGTTGTCAGCCGTATCATCAATGTAATGCTTAAATAAAATTTGTTGGAAAAAACTGGTGTCGGAGTCGTAGCTCAGTGGGTAGAGCCTTTGGACCTTTGATTCAGATAGGGATCGGGTCGTGCGTGGGTTCGAGTCCCACCGATTCCAATAAAAAGGTGCCTTTTTTTTTTCTAAGGGTATTATCATCATGCAAACGGGGAAACCGTTTCGTTTTCATACGCCTTCCTCTATCTTGGTGGTGGGTCCTTCGGGATGTGGGAAAACCGCGTTTACGGAAAAACTCTTGGTAGACAACCCGGAGTTGTTTGAAAGTCCACCGACCCAAATGCATTATTGTTATGGGGCCTGGCAAGATCGATTTCAAGGCATGCAAGATCAAGGGGTGGTGTTTCACGAAGGGATTCCCGATCATGAGGCCTTAGTGCAATGGTTTCCTGAAGGACAGGGGGTCCTGGTCTTGGATGATTTAATGGACGAAGGGAGTCACGATAAACGCGTGTTGGATTTATTCACCAAACATTCGCATCATCAAGGGGTGACGGTGCTCTACTTGTGCCAAGACATGTTTCCCGTGGGTCGCTATGCGAAAAGTATATCCCGCAATGCCCATTACATCGTGGCGTTCAAGAACCCCCGAGATCAATTAGGGGTACGCAATGTCATGCTTCAATCGTTTCCGACCACTTGGAAAGACACGTTGGAGACGTTTCATCAAGCCACCACACGACCGTATGGGTATTTGGTCTTGGATTTACATCCCGCCTCCTCCGATCAACAACGGGTGTTGAGTCACCTGTTAAAAGACGAAGGATGGACTCGCACCTATCAAAAACGACTATAAAGGGAGCCCCCTTGGAACAGGTAAAAAAAAGAGAAAAGCAACCATGGCCGATGATGACCGTCAACCTCCGCAATCGTACGATACCGTGTCCCCGGCGGGGGTGGGGGCGACCACCAGTAATCAAATGTCCCCAAGGGCCTGGCAAGATTTATTTTGGTCGGGAGACCAAGGCCTTCTCGACGTCGCCCAGGAGGAAATAGGCGACGAACCCCTCTATCGGTTTATGCAATCCATCCCCCCTGTCGGTGTAGATGGTGTGCCCCCTGTGCAGGCCTCTTCCCCTGCTGGGGTAGGAAGTCCAGGAAGTCAATCCTACCGTAGCATACACACTACCCCGGAGTCTTCTGGTGCTCGAACCCCTGCGAGTCCTCCTAGCGTACCTTTGGCAGCGGGTGCTCGAACAGCAGCGGGTGCTGGGGGTAATGGTAATGGACGTGGTGGTGGTGGTGGTGGACGTGGTGGACGTGGTGGTGGACGTGGTGGTGGACGCGGTGGTGGAAGCGGTGGTGGTGGTGGTGGTGGTGGTGGTGCTGGTGGTGCTGGTGGTGCTGGTGGTGCTGGTGGTGGTGGTGGAGGTGCTGGTGGTGCTGGTGGTGCTGGTGTTGCTGGTGGTGCTGGTGGTGGTGGTGGAGGTGGTGGTGGTGGAGGTGGAGGTGGAGGTGGAGGTGGTGGTGGTGGTGGGGGTCGTCGTGGACGACGACCGAGACGAATACGAGGACGACGACGAAATACCCCCACTTCCCCTTTGACACCTGCCTCCAATCCAGCTACCCCTCGAGGATCTTGGACGTCTGGGAGTTCTGGCCGAGCCCCTCGTACCTTGCGTCAAGCGGATTTACAACGACGTTTACGTATGCTGTTACAAGATCAAGAACAGTTGGCCCAAGGACGTGAAATTGCTAATGTCACCATGACCAATAGCATTGTCACCAGTTATAAACAAGGAGGAGCACCGAGCGTACAAACCTCGTCGTCCCGTGTTTCGCCGTAAAGATGAAAACCGTCGTGTCGTTATTGAATGGATCCAAACAGCATGGTCTTCCCTTCCCCCCGGAATTATTACAACGCATGGATTCCTTGTATGCTTTTTATCATCAACAATGGTGGTGTTATCGAAAAATGTTGAATCATTACAGGTGTATCAATGCCTTGTTCAATGGCATGGCCTTACTCCTGATGGCCGCCGGTATGATTGCGGGTCCCCTTTTGGAAAACAGTACGTTGGTAGCGTGTTTGGCGGCCGTGGGCACCGTGGTCAAAGGATGGAATGATTTTAAACAATACCGATTTAAAGTGACCATGAGTCGATTTGCGTTTACCACCTATGCCAAAGCCTTGACCGAATTGAAAACCCATGTGCGGGGTATTCCCTTGGAGGATCTGGAACGATTTTTAATCAAGATGCAAACCTTGGATGATACCATTGTGGATTTCACCCCTCCATTACCCAAACGATGTGTCCAAGATTACCATGGTCATTTTGTGTACCAACCCTTGGAAGCCCTATGCTATGTAGACGGATGTCCTCGTCCCTTGAGACCCAAAGAGTATTGGATCCATAAAAAGCCGCTCCCTCCTAGTCCCACACTCTTAGAACCATGGCCGTCCAACGACGACGACGACGCAGAAAAAGGAAACAACGAGGAGGGGCTTTAATGCGTCGCAAACCCCGTTTGGTGGATAAAATTGCCCATGGCATGAGTATGTTTCTATCAGGTCCAGCACCTGGGTTTGGACTGGCTTTAGGCAAATTAGGCGGACAAGCCTTGAAAGGCATTACCGATAATGTACAACATTACCGACAACGAGGTGGGGGTTGGTGGTCCGATTTCAAACGCAATACCCGTCAAGGCTATAAAGAGTCGCGAGACGTGATCAAACAAGACAAAGCCCTTCAACGTCTATTGACGAGCCGTCCATGGTATCCTTGAGGAGAAGACGACGACGCCGTCGTCAACGAGGAGGTTTTTTAAATCTATTGGTCCCCGCCATGGTAGGATTGGGGAAAGCCGTGGCCTTGGAAACGGATAAACGTATAAAACGCACGATTCAAAAAGCCAATCAACGGTATCGTCGTCGTCACCGATAAAGGATGCAACGTCTTCGACGTCAATTCCCGTTTTTACGGTCCATGTTACAAGAAGCCAATGGTTCCAAACGTCAAGAGTTGTTACAACATGCCAATGCCGATCAAATCAATGCTGTGAGTGAACTGGTGTTGAACTTTTTAAAAAACAAGATTCCCGTCACCCCACCCATGCTGGCTAAACTTCAACCCTATAAAAAGGTACTACGTGATTTGGGACGTCGTCGACATTCCGTCAAAAAACGTCGTCAGTGGTTAGTCCAACAAAAAGGACAAGGGTTGTTTCAAGGACTTCACGAGGTGCTATGTCAATGTCTTCGTTAACCCTCCCTACGTGGATGACTCTATTACAAGAGGCCAATCGGGCCACCGACAAGTGGAAAGACGAGTGTCATTATTGGAAGCATAAATATCACCTGTTATATCGAGAGTACCAACACATCTTAAGGGCCCGTCTTTGTAAGAGTTGCCGTGACCAGGAAGACGGGGAACTTTGCTCCGAGTGTAGTCAACGAACATGGACGAAGTGTACATGATTCCCCAAAAGGACTTGGAACAACTCATTCAATATTACAAAGGAGAACTCACCGAAAATGCCTTGTTGAACAAAGCCGCCACGCTCGCCGCCCAAAAACATGTGTTATTAGCCAACCCCCAATTACCTCCCGCCCTGGTTAATGCTCAAACCAAACCGTTGAGTCAAGAATTAACCAAGTTAACCAAACGCATTCGTCAATTTCCTGGCGGGGTGGGGGTTGGTGCCCCGGGTGGTCCACCAGGTGAAGAAGAAGAAGAAGCCGGGGATTTGGTGACGGGACCCGTGGAACAATGGTTGAAGCGCATGATAAAAGGCAGCCCGTCGACTCCCAAACCACCCATTACCCCTGCAACCAAGAAAGGCAAAGGAGCAGCCACTACCAGTAAGATTGTCAAGAAAGGGAGCCCATCCACCAGTCGAGGGGATAGCCGGTCACGTTTAGAAGCCATTCGAGAACAGCGCAAGGCTTTGGAAAAAAAGTTAGCCGAGAGTCGCAAAGGCAAAGGACCCGCTCGAGAAGTGGAACGATTGAAACCTTTACCCGGTTGGGAAGATTGGGCCCAAGGTAAAAAGTTACGACGTCGATTGGATTACGACAGTGACTAAAACATGCCCACCAAGAGGAGGAGAAGGGGACGCCCCCAACGAGGAGGGGCCTTGGATGTCCAAAAATGGATTGCGAAAACGGGGAAGGAATTTCATTGGCCCGGTTATCAGTACATGGGCCCTGGCACCCATTTGACTAAACGTCTGAAACGTGGGGATCCCGGCATCAATCGCTTGGACCAGATTGCTAAGCAACACGACATTGATTACAGCCGTGCTAAGAATTTGCAAGATAAATGGAAAGCCGATACCAAGATGATCCAAGCCATTGATCGATTACCCGGCAAGAAAAACAAGACCGAACGGGTGGTCAAGAAAATTATGCAAGCCAAGAAACGTTTAAAATTGTAAACATTTAATCACATGTTGAGTCAAAAATGAAAATGTCACATTGTTATTCTGCAGTCTTCTGTAGTTCGTGTCTCAAGCAGGATTTGCGAGACAAAACCCATTGTGGTGTAGACAATCCTGATAAAAATAAAAAACAATGTCACTTGTGTCATTTTGATTGATGAGTTGTCAAGTTCATTGTTCTGTCCAAAATACTGAGACGGATGTTCTTCCAAATACTGAGACGAATGTTCTGCCAAATACTGAGACGAAATGTTCTGCCAAATACTGAGACGAAATGTTCTGCCAAATACTGAGACGAAATGTTCTGCCAAATACTGAGACGAAAATGTTTTACGTTACTAAATCA
Source organism: Siderastrea siderea (assembly GCA_964030785.1). Taxonomy (NCBI): domain Eukaryota; kingdom Metazoa; phylum Cnidaria; class Anthozoa; order Scleractinia; family Rhizangiidae; genus Siderastrea; species Siderastrea siderea. The sequence goes on from OZ034968.1 coordinate 46,250,169, forward strand.
TACATTAAATCCACCCCCTCGTCGGGTGACATGTCGTGAACGAGGTCTTCAGGGGGCACCAATGCCTCCAAATCAAAGGAACAAGAGTCCTCCACATCCTTCAGTAACTCGGTCCACTCGTCAGGCGTTATGTTCTGCAACAAAGACGAAAAGTCCTCCAAGTCAGAGGGGTCCAAGTCAGGGGGGTCCAAGTCAGGGGGTCCCAAGTCAGGGGGGTCCATGACTTGCACACCCCCCGAATCCATATCCGTGAGAGTATAAGAATCTAGAAATGATTCACAAAAAGAAAAGTTCTCAGACATTTTAGGCGTCGATTTCTTAAAGTCCTCCAAGGGAATGGTCAGTTTCAAGGGTCCTAATGCTTTGATTTTCTCTTCCGTTTTCTGTCTCTCTACAGAAGGTAAGGAGGTACAAAAGTCATTCAAATAGGTTTCCAGAGAAGGTTGCGTCCTACAATTAGTCAATACCACCCGCAGTGTTTTGGGGCGAGGCACCTGCTTCCTTTTGTTGTGGTAGTACCTTTTAGCGAGCTCCAAGAACCTCTCGCGGTTCGCCCAGTAGTACTCTCTTCTTTGCGCATGCAGTTTCTCCTGGTTCGCAGCACGATAGGCCCGACGAGCCGCCCGTGCTTTGGCCCTTTTATTGTACATCCTTTTGTACGCCAATATTCGTACACGATTCTTTTGACGATATTCACGCGCTTGGGCTCTCAAACGTTCCCGATGTTTCTCTCTATACTTCCGATCGTATTCGGCACAACGTGCTCGGTTCTTTTGGGCCCATTTTTTTTTGACGGCACGCCGTTGCTCCTTATGCGTCTCCTCATAACGCCTGTGGGACTCCCGCACTCGATCCGGATATTGTTCTCGGTATCGTTTGTGGGCAGCACGCACTTTCTCAGGGTACTTGCGTCGGTAGTTGGCTTTTTTCACAATATTCCTCGCTCGGGCTTTCTCTGGGTAGCGGGCATTGTACCTAGCTTTTTTGATGGCGTTCCGTCTCCGTCGTCGTTCGTCTTTCGTCAGTAACTCTGTCGTTTCGTCGTCGTCGTCGTTCGGGTCATAGTCGTCAACGTCGTCGTCGTCGTCGTTCGGGTTGGGAACATAGTCAATGTCGTTCAAGTCGTCGTCTGGGTCAGAGTCATCGTCGTCGTTGTTTGGTCGGTACGTCGTGCGTCGTCGTCGTCGGTTGCTGCGGCGGAGGCCCTCTCTTTCTGGGGGCATGGGGCGATGGGGGCGGTGCTGGCGGAGGTGTCCGTGGACGTTTAAATTGGTACCGCCAGTAATCGCAACAGTAATCCAGCCCCTCCACAAACCACTCACACGTTAATTGAGGGTAGCACAGTGGGTGAAAGGGAGCCGCCTGTTCTCTTCGAAGTCTCTGGGCTTCCACTTTTTCCGGCTCCAACTGCTTCAAAGTTTCTGCAAACTCAGCCAACTGATCGTCCTTCAACAGTACCTCCCTCTTCACTTTCTCTAAGACCTCTTCGACTTCCAAATCGAGCTCAAACTCTTCAAACGTCTCTAACAAATTCTCATGGTGAGAGTCCATGTTGAGATGTTCCAGCCCGAGGATCGATCTGTTTTATAGTCTCTCATTCGTTCCCGTGATGCACCATGGACCCTCACTAGAGAGGGGGGAGGGGGGTCCCCCCACCCCGTCCCACCCCTCCCTAGGGCACCCCCTCTCTACGGGGCACCCTGTTTAGTGATTGGCTCCTTCCCCTCCCACGTGACATTTTGGTTCTCTATAAAAACAGAGCCCCGATCTCCAGTGACTTCATCTGATCATGTCCTCTCAAGAAGACGATGTGGCGGGGCCAAGTGGCCTCGCCCACCATGAGGTTTTAGCCATGCTCGGTTTGGACATCTCTGATTCGGACGACGACGACGACACCAATTCCTGTGTGGGACCTTTGATTTGCACCGAAAACATAGCGGACAGTGACGACGACATTTGTGAAGAGGCCTTGAACCAATGGGAACAAAGTGGGGGTGGATTGGATCCCTCTGAACACGTTACCTTCGACTTTGAACTCGAACCTTTTGTCAATCGGAAGAGTGATCGCATGGGGGTACAAGAACGTCATTTCAAGACCCAGTTACGCCAAAGGGGGAACTTGCTTCCAGGTCAAAATATAACCCAAGCTCTGCAAGATGGATTACGTCGAGCCGTCGATCAAGTGTTAACCACCACCCCCGACCTCCACGATCAAGATCGACTCTACTTTACCATAGCATCCGATCGCCTGCACAATAATTTTCAGGGGTGGGGATTACGTGCCGGTGAATGGCGTCGAGACACAGAACGGGTGGAGGCGCTGTTCCAACGTTTAGCCCAAGCCCTCAACAGCAACGAACAATTTGAAATGGACGATTCCTTTCAAGTCTCCATCACTCAAGTCCATCATGCTCCTCAAGGTACCGGCAAACCCCGTCGTGGGAAACCAGGCCATCCTACCATGACCATGTTAACGGCCAACAAACGGTCGGTCATCCGCATCCAAAATGATGATGAGCTCTGCTGTGCCAGAGCTCTCGTGGTCGCCAAAGCTCGCGTGGACCAGCACCCGAAATGGAGCAGCATCCGACAAGGAAAATTCCTGCAAAGAACCCTAGCTCTGGACCTCCAGAATGAAGCCCAGGTACCCCTCGGTCCTTGCAGCTATGATGCCTTAACCCAATTCAGTCAAGCTCCCTCCCTCACCGGTTACCAGATCATCCTGGTGGATGCGCCGCGATCGTTCCACATCACGACGTTTGGACCCCTTTCTGACAAACAACTGATCCTGTTGCACAACCAAGACCATTATGATGTCATCACCAAATTGCCGGGATTTTTTGGGTCCAGTTATGTGTGTGCGGATTGTTGGAAACCCTATGACAATGAGGGGATGCATCGATGCACCAAAACCAAGTTGTGTGGAGCCTGTCGACAGAAAGATTGTCCAGACTTTCAATATGCTTACCCCCGACACCTGAAAGCCACTCAACGTTGCAAGTCGTGTCATCGGGACTTTTTTGGACCCGCGTGTTACGAAGCCCATTCCAGCAAGACCCACGCGGGCAAACCCGTCACGGGCCTCCAGACCTCCGTGTGCTCTCAACGATACCGATGCCCTGACTGTTATCAACAAAATGTGGGCTTGTCCCGCATTCAACGTCACCTTTGTAAGCACGTGGATTGCCCGTCTTGTCATCAGTACGTCCACGCTGACGACCACCGTTGTTTTATACAAAAAGCCCCCAAACCTCAAGACCAAAAGAAGAGAAAGAGGACCCGTCAAAAAGGTCCTGGCGCCAAACGAGGTGCCGCCGCCGCCGCGGAACCCCCTGCCTCCTCCGAGGACGAGGAAGACCTGCCTCCCTTACACGTCTTCTTTGATATCGAAGCCATGCAACCCCACGGAAAACACATTGCCAATCTCGTCGTGGCCGAAACCGAAGACAAGGATGAACCCAAGCCTTTCCCAGGTCCCACTTGTATCCGTGACTTTCTGGAATGGCTGGATACCTTGACCCTCAACGATACCCGTCAAGTCAACGTCATCGCTCATAATTTTCAAGGGTACGATGGGTACTTTATCATCCAAGAATACTATGGGGAGAACCGCATCGTCCAACAACTCCGCAACGGATGTAAACTCTTAGAGATCAAACATGACCGCATCCGGTTCATTGATTCCATGAGTTTCTTTCAGATGCCCCTCTCCGCGTTTCCCAAAACCTTTGGTTTGACAGAACTCTGCAAAGGCTATTTCCCCCACAAGTTCAACATACCTAAGCATCAACACTACGTGGGCATCCTCCCCTCACGCGATTACTACATGCCTGAGAGCATGACACTCGAAGGAAGACAAGCCTTTGAAACCTGGCATCAACAACAACGCGACCAGGGTGTGGTGTTTCATTTTCAACAAGAGTTATTGGCCTATTGCAGTTCCGATGTACGACTCCTCAAACAAGGATGTCTGACTTTCAAACGCATGTTTGAAGACTTAACAGGCTTCAATCCCTTCGATCACGTCACCATTGCCTCCGCTTGTAATCGAGATTTACGTATGAACCGGATGATCCCCAACAGTATTGCCAGCGAACCCGCCGGTCAGAAGGGCTGGAGAAATAACAACATCAACCAGTCCATCCCAGCCCTTCACTGGTTAACCTGGTGCGATCACCAACTACGTCAACGGGCCCTTCTAGATCTCAACCCCAACGATCTACTGGCCAGTACCAATCCAAAGCCTCAGTACATCCAACATGTCCGAAATCAAGGCGAGTATAAGATCCCCGGGACCAACATCTATGTGGATGGTTATTGCCCCGACACCCACACCGTCTACGAATTTCAAGGCTGTTTCACCCACGGATGCCCTACCTGTTATCCCCATCGCTACGAAAAACATCCCCGCAACTATGATCTGACGATGCAGGACCTCTATGACGTCACCCAAAACAAAGTCCAAAAGCTTACCAACCAAGGGTACAACGTCATTCAAATCTGGGGATGTCAATGGGACCACCTCCGAGACACCCACCCAGAGATCGACTCCTTCGTCCGGGAACTCAACTTTATCCAACCACTTGAACCTCGAGAGGCTTTCTGTGGAGGTCGTACCAATGCCATCAAACTGTACCATCAGATCACCCCTGGCCAAAAAATTCACTACATCGATGTCACCTCCTTGTACCCGTGGGTCAACAAGAAGTCCACCTACCCCAAAGGGCATCCGACCATCTATTATCAACCGGGTCACACGGACATACACCAGTACTTTGGACTCATTCAATGCAAAGTCCTGCCTCCCCGTGAATTGTACCATCCCGTGTTGCCTTACCGTCATGACAACAAACTGCTCTTTCCACTCTGTGCCCGTTGTGTGGAAGAAGAAATGGACAAACCTCTTTTGGACAGATCCTATCATTGCCCTCACACCGACGAACAACGAGCCCTCACCAGTACCTGGTGTACCCCAGAGTTGTATAAAGCCGTGGAGTTTGGGTACCAAGTCCAATACATCTATGAAGCTTGGCATTTTGAAGAGACCTGTGAGGGCCTCTTCGCCGATTATGTCGACACCTGGTTGAAAATCAAACAAGAAGCTAGTGGGTGGCCTAAAAAGAACATGACAGAAGAACAAAAGCAACGTTACATCGAAGAGTACTTCCTGCATGAAGGCATCCAGTTAGAATACAACAACATCAAGAAGAACCCCGGCCTGCGTACCCTAGCTAAGCTCATGCTCAACTCCATGTGGGGTAAGTTTGGACAACGCCTCAACAAAACCCAAATTCAAGCCTTTGATGACCCCCATGCCTTCCACCAGTTTTTGGATAACGATGCCTTAGACGTACGTCACGTCGCAGTTATCAATGAACAAACTGTGGAGATCCACTACCAGAAACAAAAAGAGGACATCCGCGTCTCGCCCAACCTCAACATTTTTGTGGCCTGCTTCACTACCTGCCACGCCCGCCTTAAATTGTATGACGCCCTGAAAGACTTAGGGGAAAGAGTCCTCTACTTTGACACCGACTCCGTCATCTACCTGGAGGAAACACCCACTCAATTCAAACCTGTATTGGGTTCCTATCTTGGGGACTTCGACTCCGAATTAGATGATAAAGAATACATTCAAGAATTTGTCAGTGGAGGACCCAAGAACTATGGGTATACTACGAATAAAGGAAAAGTGGAATGCAAGGTCAGAGGCTTCCGACTCAACAGCGAAGGACACACCCAGCTCAATTATGACGTCATGCGTCAGAATGTCCAGGACGAAATCAAGAAACCCCTTCCCAACCCTCGCCAAAACCAGGTCATCAACTCCCACCAAATTGTACGCAATCCAAAAAACTACCAACTGTACACCCAACCAAGCAGTAAGTTCTACCAGTTAGTCTGCAACAAAAGAGTCATTGATCCCAACACCTTCAAGACCTACCCCTATGGATACCAGTAACTGAACACTCATCATAAAAGGAACACTTATCAAAGAGGAACACAAAGGAAAACCACAGTTATTGTAAAACAAATCAATAAAAAATGTGATTTATTCATTTTTGTCTTGTTTTCAAGGACCACCCCCGTTCCCCAAATTGGACTTTGGACTTTGAGCCCGCGTTTTCTCAGCGGTTTTACTTCCCCTTGAGCCCACGATCGATTTTTCATACTCGCCAGCGGTTTCCCTTTCCAAATCACGTGACTTCCGGTTGCATGAGCCCACGATCCCTTTTTCCAACTGGTCAGCGGTTTCCCATTCCAAATCACGTGACTTCCGGTTCCCATGAGCCCGCGATCCTTTTTTACCCAATGGTCAGCGGTTTCCCCCACCGGAAGTTCCTCTAGTCACGTGATCGCTCTCGACCAATCAGAAGCCAGGAAAATGTCCATACGGGCGGAGTTTACTACTGATGTACTTCCGGAAGTCAGTCCAGAGGCACATCCACAGCAACATATTTTTCCAATTGAGCATGACATTAATGTAATGAGAGAGGAGGAGGTCACTGCACAACCTCATGCTCCTTACATGTGTGACATTGTAAAGGAGTCGCAAATAGAGTGCTTCAAACAAAATCTGTCTAATGAAGAATCTTTGGAATTTTCTAAAAACTATATCTTGAACAATACTGTCAGCAAAAAGCAAAAAGATGAAGTGTGCTTAAGTACAGTAGGACAGAGCTGTAATGAGAACTGGTTTCGGCACAGAATAGGAAGAATAACTGGCTCGGTGGCACATAGGGTGTTCACCAGAAGGGAAACCACAGATCCTTCAAATCTGGTTAGTGAAATTATGGGCAAAAAGTCATTCAATGATGATAGACTTCCTCCACAAATAAAGTATGGGCGAATGCATGAAGAAGATGCATTGAAACATTACATCTCAATTGAGCGTTTGAAGACTGCAAAATTTTCAGTTTCGAAGACTGGCCTTGTTTTATTAAACAACTATCCTTTTCTTGGTGCCAGCCCAGATGGCATAACATCTAATGGTAAAGTTGTTGAAGTTAAGTGTTCGTGGAAGTTTAAAGAGCAAACGCCTAAAGAAGCTGCCATCAATTCTGGTCATTTCGAAGAAATCAAAGGTGAACTCCAACTGAAGAAAAGCTCTCCATGGTACACTCAACTCCAGTTTGAAATGGCAGTTTGTGAACTGAAGGAAGGAGTGCTCATATTGTACACTGACAGGGGAGTTTGCACTGTCTCTGTACTTTTTGATGAACAGTTTTGGAATCAGGCCCTGGAAAAATTGAAAGATTTTTTCATTGGCTTTGTTCTTCCTGAATTATTAAAGTGATCTTTTTTTCCAGTCTTCTAATTTAACTAGCATATCATTCTTGCATAAACAGTTAGCTGCAATCTTTCAGAGTTTATGTGAGTTTGCGGTTCAGTTTGCAATATTTACACCAGAGAGACTCCCTTATAAAAGAGACAGGGTGTTAGTCAAAACTTTTAGAGGTTCAGTGGTTGGGGTGCATGTCTTTCTGTAAGGACCACCAATAGTTATCCAGCCCTTTAAGCCCCAATACTAACATCAATATTCTCCCCACTATTCTCCTTATATTTCCTATGTTACTAGTTGGGAGAATTTGATTAAAAATCAAGACGTTTGATCATTGGTGATCATTTCCTTTACTCTCGTGACCTGCATGTTTGATAAAGTATTAATCCTGTAAGGAGAAATTAGATGCTTGTCACTATTGGGGCTTAAAGGCTTAAGTAAAAGTTATTTATGACAGAAACCCCTTGTCAGACAAAAATAAAATATTGGTGCCTCATGGGTCCCTTTCAAAGCTTTTTTTTTATGATCACCCATATCATGTTTATATGGGAGGCACACCAATATTATTATTTACCTGACGAACTTTGGATAAAGATTGCAAATAGCGGCACAAATCATAACGACATTGTCAATTGTCATTTTAACTGTCAAAGGAATGACCTTTTGCAGAAAGTGAAAATTCTTGAGCCTCTCGATAGCTCGTTCAACATGAATTCGTGCAGAAGCAATCCTTCTTGTTCTTGTAACTTGTTTACTTGTTAATGGTCTTCCTTTTGAAAATGGTGGGATATTTAAGGTGCATCCCCTCTCAGTACAATAGTCACGTATTCTGAATCCACGATCTGCCATGACATCATCTCCAGGTTCTAATAGATTCAGGAAACCTGACTGCTTTGTTATTTCCTTATCAGAAATATTGCCAGACCACAGCTTGGAAACAAATGTGAATGCGCCCGATGGTGAAATGCCAACTAGAGCTTTCAATGTATTTCTTCGTTTATACTCACTCCATGTTTGAATTTGTGCAGTTGTTGTTTTGGGTTTTTCAAGCTGAAATTCAGTACAGTCTATGACTACCCTTGTGTTAGGATAATTCTTGAAACACCTAGGCAAGCTTTTCCTGATTTGAGCTCTTGTTGGCCAATGAATTAGATGTTGCCATTCAAGAGATAGAAACGCTGTCCAAGTCACAAAGATTTTGGTGACTAGAGTGTTTGATACACCAAAGACGTCAGCTAAAAACCTTCCAGTAAGTCCTTGTTTTATACTCACTAAAGTGAGAATAAACTCGTCAAACAGCTGTAACTTTCTTGGTGGTCCAGGTTTTCTTTGTTTGTCACTTGCCTAGAAGAAGTGAAATAAAATGGCAATTAACATGAAAACTTTAAGTTGTCTTGTATAT
>OZ034968.1:46266352-46477229 GCA_964030785.1 Siderastrea siderea
TTTCTTTTTATTATACATCTTTTTACACTTTTATACCTTTTTACACATTTTTACACTTGTTACATCATCGTTTCTCTTTTTACAAATATATAGCTTAATCTTCTATCATAATTATTCTAAACCTGATAATGACCGAAGTGCGGTCGAAATGTAAAATGTCGTTTTTTACAGTTGATTTTTGCCGTAAAGTGTTTTAAACAACCCTTATTGATAGGGCCCTTAAAAGCCGGAGTTAACATTTTTCTGTTATCGTCTCGCAAATAATCACCTCACGATCGCGCAATGTGCAAAAGCTTCACTAGCCTTCTTGTGTTTTTGAATTAATTTTTTTCCGAGCAGCCTGTGTGACACTAACAGAATAAAAACATCTTTCTCATATATTCACCAGGCTAAAAATACACCATGGCATTTGTATCATTGCGAATATGCCACCCATCGACATTTCAGTCCTAGCAGTACGCAGGACGTTTGTCACATGAACCTAGTTTAATGGCCTTAGCTCCCACGAGTCTCCTGTAGCTTAGTGGTAGAGCATCTGGACTAATAACCAGAAGGTCATAGGTTCGACTCCCGTTGGGAGAACTCGGATTTTTTCCGAGCCACCTGTGTCACTAACACAATGAAAACGTCTTTCTCAATTTTTGAATTGTTTGTACTCGATGCAAAACTCTTCTTCTTGCATTTGTGCGTCTTTTGTTTTATTATTAGGAGAAAAAACTACCTGTAATGTAGTTAACACTTAGCAACCCGCCACGATTAGCATAGGTACTTGCGAGTCGCAACGTGTACTGTATTGTAGAACAGTTGAAATTTAGGGCGATAAAAAATGTTTGACTGACTGATTGATTGATTGTTTGATTGATTGATTTTTATCAAAAATTGGGCTGATTGTTCAAAGCAGAATTAAGCTAACCCAGGATTAATGTCAATTTTCAATTCAGTCTTATTGCCAAGTGATGAAGATTCCTGTAAATTCTTCGTGCCCTACGTTTTGATCTTGGTTGTCTTAAAGCAGCCATTTGAAATCAGTAGCGAAAACGTTTTCAAACAAGAGAAACAGGGACATGGGTCACGTTTGAATCCGGTGTTAACGTTAACCAGCTTGCAAACAACCGGGCCCTGCGTGTTAATTCGGATGTTATTTTACTGCACAAACTGTACATGTCGTCTAGTCGGACTCAGTTCTTTATTTTATTAAGCTACTTCTTTGCACTAACCTAATTTTTTTATTATCAGAATTGGCTGGCATTTTCAAATCTTCATAAGCCCCCGTTTTCGGAACATAACTCGATCTACTTTTTGAACGATAAACCTCCTGTCAGCGGTCACAATGACGCCTTCTGCAAGGTTTGTATCTGGAATTTTTGTCCTATCGTTGGGTTGTGCTACTTTCGATTGAAAAAAAAAAAACAACACAAAGTGTAAATAAAATACGATCAACCAATAAATAATCATATGAAAATAAAACGTTTCTGAATCATTAAACGCAAGCAAATGAAAGCAAAAACTCTGCCGACGTTAGATGGCATACAATCTCCACCAAAAGATCAAGTGAGGTACGAAACAATATTTACAAGTTTTTGCTTTTTTTATTTAGATAAAGCACAAGTGCAGAATTTTGGTGAAAGAAATTTCAAAATCATTAGAAAGAAACATTAAAAATTTTCTCTTTTTAATATATAAAACAGCTACGAGTCGGTCATACGTAATTCAGTTCTAGATGATACCATGCCCCCCCGGAGAATACCCTCTGTGAATTTTTTCACTTGACGTTCTATTCCTTACTCCCGGGGGACACAAAAAGGGACAATTCCCCACCCTCCGGTATTGACTAAAAATAAACTGCCCCGTTTTATAAGAAGATGAAAACATTACTTTTGTATTTTAACAAAACCTTAACTTTTAGAACAAATAAAAACCTTTCTGCGTCCAGGAGGGAGCTCCAACCACACGGCCTCGAAAGTTTAAATGGATTACTAACAACGCTGAAATTCCTGGAAGCAATGTGGAATGGTGTTTTGTGTATTTTTTAGTGAAAATAAATTACTTGTCTGCAACTCTCAGTGTATTTCACAACATTAATAACGGGTCTCGAAAAAGAACATGAATTGCATCAAAACAGGAACCACAATTTTTTCTGGAGGAAATCCCAAAAACACTCCTTCGGATATTGTTATGTACTGAAAGCAATCTGGAATAGATGAAAAATATGAAATTTTTTTTTTTGTTGTCTTCATATTTTGATAATTTTAATAATTATTAAATATAAGATAAGTTTAATAAAGATAAGTTTAATAATTATTTACCGAAGTGGAAGTAAATAGTGGATACTATCCCGAGTTTGAGTAGCCAAACAGAGCATGCGAAGAACACTGTTCCCTGGTTTGGTATATACTAAAACTAGATATTACTTACCGTGTAAAGTTTAAAGTTAGAATTCGAAAGGAAAGTCCAGATATTGGGGAAATCATATTTACCTAGGGTGGTGTAGCCACGACTATAATATTGGACCTACTGAACAGTTTGAAGTTAAAAAAAAAAGTTGACAACAAAATTAACGAGAAATGTTCATCATAGAAGCACTTTAAGAAGGTTTTGATTATTACTCTTTCATGGAAAAGACAGATTATTTTTCACTGGCCTTTCCTTGCGAATTCGATCGATTTACCTAAGAAATATACGGACTTGTCCACGAGGTTAGACGCCATTGTGTCACCCCTTAATTCCTTACCTGAGTAGTTTTTTGTCCTTGCCCCGCCTTCTACCCCAGGAAAAGACCTCTTACAGAAATTCCCCAACCTCGGGCCAGAAGAGCCGGATTTTCCCGGGAATGTGCCCGAGGGATCGTAAAGTGAACCACGCACAAAGCGGAGGCGTCCTTTTGAGTTTCTCAGGCGACTTCTCCCGTCTCCAGATTTTTTTGCAACATACGTCGTTCAGTTCGTTTGTTTCTAGTTTTACAGTGATAATATAGTTTTCCCTGTTATCGTAGACAACAAAAAGTCTTTCTTTCCGCTCTGAGAAACGTGACACGCGCGTGATTAGCGCCTGCTCGCGCGCTCTTTCTGCTCGACTATCTCTGAGCTGAAAGAGAAACTGCTCGTAGTCTATTGGTATCGGGGAGAGGGCTATGGCGATGGGTATTTCAGTTTATTTTAGTTCTACGCCACGTTTACGTAAATAAACAACTTCTAACTTGATTTTTACTAATAAGCAGAACTCACTGTCAAGGTCAAGTTTATATTCCTCTTTAATTGGTCATTCTTTTTTTTTAACAGGACGCCACCTTTGCCAAGGTTTACAATGCAACACCACACATCTTCGTTTCCGCCAATCATTTGACAAAAAGAGGAAATCGAAATCCAATTCATAATAGCATAACTGCTTGGGTAGAGGTAGGTTTTTCTTGATGTCTGGATAATGATGCGGAAATATAGGAAGCTAAGAATGGTGGTGAAGATGGTGTCTCATTTTTCAGTTTAATGCATGGAGTATTCCCTTTTCCTCGAGAACATTATCTGATAAATGGCCATAATTATTAGTAATTAATTTTACTCTAAATAAAGGTCATAGCCCTTTTCAAAAGTGCCTAAGAAGTAGCTAGAGGTGGAAAACAAAGAAAGATTGCTTGAAAGGCCTTTCAAAATGAAGAAGGATGGTATTTTCTTCTTTGCACTATGTTCTCTCGTTCCAAAGATATTCATGTTTTTGTATTATGCAAATTGGACAAGTGGTGACGACATACGTGGTCACAGTTTGCGGACAAATCACAAAATCAAGAGTTTTTCTTGTTATTTTGGGATAATGTAACTGCAACTTGGCAGCAGTTATGTGCCTTGACTTCAAATAATGCCCACTGTATGGGAAGGCAAAACCGTTTGCTTTCAGATGTCTTTCTTGTGCGAATAACTTTACCCTTTTTTGGCTTTACAACCATTTAGTCCGCTCCTTAATGGTCAACGAAGTGACCTTAGTACAATATGGACATTGTGTGTAGAATCACAAATGGTAATATTTGGTTAAAAGGAGGAAACAACTGAAGCCAAGATTGCTGCCACAACAGTATCACAATATGTAACATTTTGTGGAAGGAACAATTTCAATTACTTTAACCCAATATTTCCAGATATATTCAGATTTTGTGACTGTAATCACTTATGACGGTCATCAGTTTTAGTACAAAATCTTGAGTATCTATGGAAAGGGAGAAAACTTTACGAAAACGAGAACATCACCATTCTCATTTCAAAAAAGGCCTTTCAAATAAAAATATTTTTTTCCTTCATAGGCACATCTCTAACATTTCAGTTTCGCACAGATATTTTAAAGTTCAATCTTTTCTTCTAGAACGTAAGAATCTAGCCCCAAATTTGAAGTTAGAGGGGCAGTTCCCTTTATAAACTAATGTCAGTTTTTTGTTCATTTTTCTTACAGTATATCAATAACACCGGATTTCGTGTTTGTTGCAAAGAATTATATGAAGCAAAATATGATCCGCTGTCCATATCGTACATGGTTTTGTCAGGTGGGTTTTTTGTCGGAATATGCAATTTAGAATGTTTTCTATTTAAAAACAATGCGTCGGAATTAAATACTCATATAGCTGTTGACTGTGGTAAACATACGTTCTGGAAGACTTGTTATCACTTTAACCTAAATCTAATAAAAAAAAGTAGCTGTGATAAGATCAAACATTTTCAATTTTCACCTTGTTTGCTCCTAGTGCCCATATCAAGGGGCTTCATTTAACACTGTTTTCCTTTTGTACACACGCAGACATATGCCCATCAGGATGGAGTTATTTCAATGGATTTTGCTACTTCACAAGCTCTGTATGCGCACCATGGTTGACTGCTGTGTTGAACTGTTCAGCGATGGATTCACATTTGGTGACGGTTCACAACCAAGAAGAAAATGTTTACATTCAACACCGCCATAAGGGAGAGAAATCTTGGATCGGACTCAATGACCGAAGTGTAGAAGGATTGTTTGTATGGACAAACAGTGAAAAAGATAAAATTTAGGTTCTGGGCTCCACAACAACCAAACAACTTGAAAAACGAGGACTGTGTTCACACTCTTGGCGCCAAAAACGGTTACATTTGGAATGATGTGCCTTGCAATAAATGCTATAACTTTACTTGTTTTAAAGGTAAAATTCAGCACTTTTAGTCGATTACTATGACTAAATTTGTCTTTATTATTGTCATCTTTTTTTTCTCATCAAATCGTTCTGTGATGAAACGTGTTTAGGGGTACTTCTGCCGTACTGGACGTTCCTTTCCTATTGTTATTGTTTGAAGTGATTTGGCAGGTCTGTGTATGGTAAAAAACGCTTCCAATTTCTTTCAGTCTTGTCTAAAAGCACGATAATGATACAACGCAGTTATAAGTCCGTGCAAGTTAATAGGTTCCAGCTACACATTTTTGCCCTCCTATACATTTGAAATATAAGCACCCTATATCCATAAAGTAAGGGCGTCCACTATTATTAACGATGTGTTTGGAAAACACATCACACAAATAATTCCTTGGATGATTTTCTATGATTTTCAAAGCGTACGTCTCATTTTTAGCTAAAATTATAAAAATGTCAACGTCTGACTCATATCATCATCTTCTAGATATTGATGAATGTACCACCAACTACCACCAATGTGATGTGAAAGCTACGTGTCAGAATACTGTGGGATCAAACATTTGCGCCTGCAAACCTGGATTCTCCGGTGATGGAAACAAGTGCTTTGGTAAAGCCTATCAGTTCATACTTTACATTAACCCTCAGGCGAACAAGGTGGTGGATCCACCCTCGGCCCATGAGGTTTTTCGCCAATTTTTCGAGAGGAATTTGTTATCAGCAGCAAGTACCGTTTTCATTAGTTGTGTGCATACCCTTAAGACACATTTTGGTATAGCTTTGGTGAGAATCAGTTGCTTGATTACGAGATATGACGTCATGAGAAGCTTTCAGGCAAGCTATGTTTGAATAAATGCATCTTTGCACCTTTTTCCGGTGAAGAAAGCCCACGACATGTCCATGGTAAAAAAAATTAAAATTCCGCCAACTTTAAAAATAAAAATATGTGCATCCTTTCTCTAGGGCGAAGGACAGACTGTTGTTTTTTTTTTGCCACTCAAACCTACTTTTTTCGTGAATTATTTTTAGTTTTAGCGCCCTGTTCTGAGGGGGGTCTGTTTTAGATGTGTCGTTTCTAGACTAAGTCTGATAATTATGTTTCAAGTCTTGGAGAGAGTCGCGTCCGCACTGTATTTTAAATTCTTTGCACTTTTACCACCGTTTTATTTGCTCCAATGAATAATTTTCAGATTTCTCTTCAGCATTGAGCTGGATATTTCGGGTTTTTTTGTAAACGTCTTCAATAGCCGTAAAGAAGTGCTCGCCAACACTATCCTTCTGCTTACAACATTATTATACATATAACATGTAAAACCTCGGCTTATGTCCTCTTGCACACAGCTTTGTCATGCCAGCAATTTATTACGGTGATTTAAAGTGATTGGCAAGACTGTGTATGGAAAAGACTGCTTTGGTATAACCTATTAGTTCATACTTTACTTAATATCAGTGGCAGAGTGATGTCTTGTTTGAGAGATAAGTGTGAAAACCTTGCATTAAGTTCTTTGTTTTTAGATATAGACGAGTGTACACATAACACCCATAAATGTGATGTCAATGCTGTATGTAATAATACCGTGGGATCTTACAAATGTTCCTGCAAGCCTGGATACTCTGGAGACGGCAAAAAATGCACTGGTAAGTTTCAACTACTTTTTTTAATATTTAGGTATTTCTTAATAAAACACTTTCAGGGTAAATTAAATTTTTTTGCATTATTTTTTCATTCAGATCCAGTGTTTTCCCCGGTAATAGATATTAAGTCGTTATATATTATTAAAAAAAATATAGATTTCAATTAGATTGTGCTCTAGTTATTCCCTTAAATATATAACTGTTGTTCATCTCTGGTTTCTTGTCTGCTTTACTAGCTATAATACCTGCCTCTAAGGTGGCTTCTTTCCTTGAAGTTATTTTCCCTGTATTTTCAGGGGTTCTGTTTGCTGGTTTACTGTGTTTTATTATACACACGTATAGCAATAAATAGAAAAGTCTGTTGGAGCGTGCTAGCAGTCACCATTTTTTTCTAATTCTATTATTTAATTTGATTATTATTTTTTCTTTTACTTCAGAAACACGTGGTTGGTATTCCAATAATCCCGCTCAATCCTGCAAGGATATCCGGGACAGTGGTTCCTCTAAAGGAGACGGGGAGTACTGGATCGACCCTGGAAGAAGTGGAAACCCTTTAAAGGTGTATTGTGACATGACAACTAACGGAGGTCGGGTTTGAAATTTTAATTTCTCCCTCATACCGGCTGTTGCCTCCATCTCCATTTTTTAGTATTTCAGGAAATAAACTTAAAAATAGAACTCTGAATTTACCATTTTTCAAGCATATATATTGTTTGGAAGGATTCTAAATGGCTTATGGCTCTTGTTTACATAGACTTCTCAATTCTTCGAAACATGTTTGTATCAGATCATGTAAGCACGCGCACCATTTATCAATAAATGAGAATGCGCGAACCATCTTACTTATTTCACAAATATAAAAAAATGATCTCGATTTAGTTCGATAGTTTTGCTTTTTTCTTTTTACTCAGTGTACGTTAAAAAATATGCTAAGTATAGTCGGTAAGCGTACAATTACTTTTGCTTTTTCCTATTACTCTTATTTGATCATATGGTTACTGAACCACTTCTCATTGTAGGCGGTTGGCTTCTTGTGTCCAGCTTTATAATGCACAGCACAACTCCTCCCTCTCAGGTGCCAGTCAAGACTTCATACCGTGGTATAAGTAGCAGACAGATTTTTCCAACAAAAAGTGCGATGAATCAGCTACGAAAACGCTTGCACTTCACTCAAATGCGATTCCACTGCAGTAAACAACGTGGACGTACATTCCATATCACCACGGCCGCTAACAGCAAAGGTGAAGCTGTGGTCCAGTACTTCAGCGGTCAGACGGATGTTCAGCCCGCCTCGTGTGGTTCGTTTATCATAATAAATGATGACAACTCTAGGTTAGCACGAGTTTGTCAAAGGTGGGGATACGAGAAAGGTTCGTATCATGTTAGCAAATTGGGGCACGAGACAGATCAAACCAGATTGTACTAATACCCAGCTTTTACGCGATCGGCTTATCATTGGACAGTTGGGGTGAATGGCAGATGGGAATGCGACGATTTTATAGTTGGAGTATCCTCTGGTGATTTCTGGAAAGTTTTTGTTCGCTAAAACTGAGAACATTATTGTAACGCGGAAAGAGTTGTATATTTTTTATTCATAACAAGGATTTATATTTTCCAGTAGAAGCGTTTTTTTAAAGAAACGACGTAGTGTACGCAGTGGGCGGACGAAAATCATTTGGTAACTGGATGTAGCTGAACTGGTCTCGGTACCGCTAAAAAGCAAGGTCCCATTTATTCCATATCAAACAGGCTTAAGCGACCACGCTTTCTACTGTACCTTCTTTGCCAAATTACTTTAGACATTCGGCCAAAAATACGCTGATATGTCGAGTTTCAAGTAAAACAATTAAATAATGTTTTTAATGCTTTAAATCTACTCAACCAAACAAATATACATTCTTAACTTTAAGTTTGATGGGGTAATAGACTATTGATCAGATACGAACACTGGCATACTAATGTCTCGATGCTCATCAGCTACTGGCATTGGATTGGTGTTTGACATTAAAAAAAAAACGGCCCAGAAAACAATTGCAAAATAGACGACATTTTGTGCCACTAAAGCTCCGACTGTTAACTGATAATGCCTTAGAGAACGTTTGCAAACAGTCCGTCCAAAGTAATGGCAAAGCACTATTTTCGTAGTTAAAGTAAATAAGTAAATAAGTAAAAGTAAAGAACTACATAGATTTATGTATTACCACGTCACCAGAACGGACTCTGACTATTTTCCCTTAGACTTCGGAAACTTACTGGTGAAAAGAGACATCGTTTTTTTTCGTAGATTGTTAAGATGTGTTGTTAGAAGGTTTTTATTCACTTAACATCTTGTAGCCGGTTGCAACTGAGTCTCCAAAAAAAGCGCATTTACTTTGCTTAGTTCTAGAACAATCTGTAAGCGGTTGAGACACTTGTGCTACTTAATTTTCAAATAAGAGGTAAAACCAAATCTGTTTGTGTCTGTCGAACTTTTTCGCTCTTGTTACCTGTTTAAACCAGCGTGATTGGTTGATTGCGTAGTTTCCTTCTGTTGTTATTAGGAGGTATTGCTTAAGTTTTGGTATTACGACTCTCACTTGATAAAGTGCTCACATACAGACTATTTGTAAAACCGCCTTTCTGAAAAAAAAAAAAAAAAACAGTAGGGAAGAGCACGTGACCAGCAATGGCGACGGTCGTTTAGTTTTTTCGCTCCGGCAAGGTCTGGCTTTTTTTCCAGTTATTTTGACATGAACGCCAACAAATGCCTACGTGAAGGTAGCTCAAGTTCTAGCATGTCGGACATCAGATTCCGAGCTCTCGCTTAAATGTATAATGGAAAAATTAGAGTCCATTCAACAGTCATTAGACTCGAACTTTGCGGAAGCCATGAGTGAAATCAACAGCTTACGTGCAGACGTCAACGCCCAGCTTTCGATCCTAAAGAACAACACGGACGACTTAAAGACATCTCTAGATGCTGCCTGGATAGAAATAGAAGCATTAAAACAACAAGATGAGCAAAATAAGGTTCAACTGACTCAACTGGAAACGGATAATGCACGCCTTCAAGCTAAAGTGTCTGCCGCCAAAGCTAGAGCGGTAAAACTGGAGAATTATACAAGACGAGAAAACATACGACTCCTTAATGTCCTAGAAAACGAAGACGAAAATTGCAAAGAAATTGTACGCGAGGTGATGGCCGCGGTCAAAATGGTGGGCGCGAACACGGTCGATTTCCATGCAGTTCACCGTACTGGTAAACAAAGAGATGATGGAAAGCCTCGAGCAATAATCGCTCGCTTTGTTAACCGCGAAACAAGAAATGAGTTCTGGAATAGACGAAAGGAGCTTGCTAACTCTCCGAATTATCAAAATGTTGTCGTGGTACCTGACTACGCGTATGAGACCGCAAAGGAGCAGAAGAAATTGTCAAATTCCTTACGAAACGCCAGAAAGAAGAACCTTACTCCAGCATATATCAAGAACGGACGGCAATTTGTTCAAGGAAATTCATATCGAGCGGATAATATTCCGGACTATTTGAAAAATGAAGCTGCTTCAATGGACGAGTAATTTATATCCTTTGCACTTATTAATAAATTGCTACCCATATGCTATACAAGTTGATTATTTACTCCTTATGATAAAGTACAGCCAACCAATGGCCGAGTGAAACCTATCGCTGATAGATACACCTAGATTTAATGTGCCCTAAGTATGAAATTTTAGCTAATGTTAATTTTTGTTTACCTTTTATGTCGCTAAGTTATGTTGATATTTGTTGGCGTTTTTCTTTGAAATATTTTGAAATATGTCTATAAATTCGTCGAATATTTCCAAAGTAGATAAATTAGAAATATGTTCCTTGAATGTCAGGGGACTATCTAATGATGTAAAGAGAAGAGAAACTTTTAGCTGGCTAAGGAACAAAAAACACTCTGTTTACTTTCTGCAAGAAGTACACAGTTCAAGCGAAACGGAAAAACTCTGGTTAGCTGAATGGGGTTATATTGGTCTATTCAGCAGTCTTTCAAGCTCTAGAGCAGGGGTTTGCATCTTGTTTAATAATAATTTTGCTTTTGAGATACTAAAATATTACTCAGATCCCGAGGGAAGATTTATCACAGTCGACATCAAAACACAAGACAAAATTATAACTCTACAGAATATTTATGCACCGAATAATGATGATCGCGATTTTTTTAAAAACGTCTTTAACAACCTGTCCACCTTCGAATGTGAACACATAGTGTTAGGAGGAGACTTTAATCTAGTACAAAACATTCCAAAAGACAAGAAGGGAGGGAACCAAACCACTCACTTTAAATCACTAGAAGAAATTGAAATGCTTAAAGAAAATATGGATCTGACTGACATATGGCGCGATCTACACCCAAGTTCACAGCGTTTTACGTGGAGAAGAAATAAGCCAGAAATCCACTGTCGATTAGACTTTTTCTTAATCAGCTCAAGCTTATCGACCGATGCACTTGAGGCGAATATTCTACCGGGTTCTAAAACCGATCACTCTCTAATCACTTTATCTCTTGCCACAAAAACAAACCCCAGAGGGCCAGGTTTCTGGAAGTTGAATAGCCACCTTTTAAAGGATCTTGAATATATTAACCTTATCAAAGAAGCCATAAATGAAGTGTCCAATGATTACAAAGAGGACGAGACAGTAGACGCAATACTTTTATGGGATGTGATGAAAATGCAAATCAGAGCAAACTCAATTAAATATGCAAAACAACAAAAAGCAAAACAAAAACAAACTGAGAAAACCCTGGAGACTGAAATTTTAAAGCTAGAACTAAAGCTGGAAGATAACATTTCCGATGATGAGAAGTGTGAAATTCGTACGAAACTGGAGATTAAGAAACAAAACCTTGAGCAAGTGATCAGCTATAAAACCCAAGGTTCTATTATTAGGTCCAGAACACGTTGGTACAATGAAGGGGAAAAAATACAAAGTATTTCTTCGGTTTGGAAAAAAGGCATTATAATAGTAAAACAATAAGAAATTTGAAAATCGATGATAACACCGTCCTAAATACAGATCAAGAAATTCTGAATGAAGCGAGACGCTTTTATCAGACACTTTACACTTCAAACAATTGCTCTTAACAGGAAATTACTGGTGAAGACCTATTCTTTCAACAAAACAATCAGTGTAAAATAACTGACGACGAAAGAAAACTTTGTGAAGGTTTGTTAACGGCTGCAGAATGTTTGGAAAGTCTAAAAACTATGGAATCAAACAAGACACCTGGAACGGATGGAATTCCAGCTGAATTTTATAAAATCTTTTGGAATGATATTAAGTCCTTTTTACTCGCCGCCATTAACGCTTCCTATGCGAAAGGCCTCCTTTCTATATCACAACGGAGGGGATTAATAACTTTAATTCCAAAAAAAGAACTGGAGACCCATCTCGCTTTTGAACTGTGATTACAAAATCGCTGCAAAATCAATCGCTAGTAGAATAAAAAGAGTCTTGCCTTCGGTGATAAATAGCGATCAAACAGGCTTCCAAAAAAGTAGGTTTATTGGCGAAAATATCAGACTGCTAAATAGTATCTTGAGCTATACAGACATCGAGAAACTCCCAGGACTTCTTCTCTTTATTGACTTTGAGAAAGCTTTTGACACTCTTGAATGGACCTTTGTTGAAAAAACTCTAAAATATTACAATTTCGGAAATTCTCTTATTTCTTGGATCAAACTCTTTTATACTGATATCAGTAGCAGCATACAAAACAACGGTTGGACATCCGATTTCTTTAATTTAAGTAGAGGAGTGCGTCAAGGCTGCCCCCTGTCCCCGTATCTGTTTATTTTGTGTGCTGAAATTCTGGGGGCGGCAATAAGACGGGATAAACTAATCTATGGTATTAAAATCTTGGACAAACAGTGTAAAGTCAGCCAATATGCTGATGATACTACGCTCATATTGGACGCACAAAGCCCTCAATAGAAAGATCTTTCCTGCTACTTGACATATTTGCCAAATTGTCAGGCCTAAAGGTTAATTATGAGAAAACAGAGGCACTCTGGATCGGATCCTTTAAAAACCGAACGGATAAGCTAGCAATAAAACAAAACATTAAGTGGACTTTTCGGAAGGTTAAATCCCTTGGAGTATGGTTTTCAACTAGTGTGGAAGAAGGTGCCATGCTAAATTACCAGGAAAAAAAAGAAAAATCTCGAAAATCCTAAATTGCTGGCAGGTAAGAAGATTAACTTTGTTAGGGAAAATAACTGTCATAAAAAGTTTAGCTGCATCTCAGTTTGTCTATATCATGTCACCTTTGCCGTCCTCGCAATCACATCTAAAAGAAATTCATCAAATTTTGTATAATTTTCTGTGGGATGGAAGAGGGGATAAAATCAAAAGGAGTGTGATGTTAAACGAATACAAAGATGGTGGTTTAAAAATGTTAGATATCCAATCCTTCAATTGCGCTTTGAAAGCTAAATGGGTACAGAAGTACCTTGATGACAGTAATCAAGCAAAATGGAAACTCTTTTTTGACTATTTTATTAAGGAACATGACGGTAAATTACTCCCGACTGGTAACTTAAACCAGGCTGATGTAGCCGGTTTAAATATTCAAGACACTTTTACTAAAGAGGTAATCGAAACTTGGTCAAGCCTAAATTACGAAGAAAACCTAACAGACTTTGGAAATACACCGATTTGGTATAATTCTCTTATAAGGATTGCAAACCAACCCATCTTTTATAGAAAATGGTCGCGTGTGGGAGTTAACCAGGCCAAAGACATTTTAGACCATAAGTCAGACTTTTTAAAGTATGAGGATTTTGAATCCCACTATAAAGTAAAGACCACTTTTCTAACGTACTATGGTGTTGTGTCCGCCACGGCAAAACTGAAAAAGTCTTTTCAAGATCAGGTTACGATGAATTCCAACCAACCCACTTGTGGCCAAAAGTTACTATCGGCTTCAAATATTTGCAAAGAAGCTTATAAATTAATCGTTAAAGAAATCTCTTCAACACCGGCCAATAGCCAGTCAAAATGGATAAAAGACTGCGGAAATTACGCAAATTCGATAAAATGGGATAAGTCGTATAATCTGCCCTTTTACTGCACTAGAGAAACTAAACTTCAAACTTTCCAATTTAAACTCCTTCACAGAAGAATTGCTACTAACAATTACCTTTATAAAATAGGTATTTCTTTAACGGACTCCTGTACTTTCTGTGAACAAACCACAGAAACCCTGATCCACCTTTTTTGGGAATGTGAGTTTGTTCAAAAATTTTGGCAAGATATACAATACTGGTTGATACAGCATCAGGTTAACCCACAAGATTTCTCTCTGAACCTACCCACTTGTCTGGGATTAGTTGACAATACTGAGGATATACTTTTACATCATGCACTTCTAATTGGCAGATATCACATTTACTCGTCGAAAATAAAGAAAACCCTGCCGAATTTACATATATTTTCGCAAACCTTCTTAAAGTGCCAGGAAATCGAAAAATGTTTTGCTTATAAGACGAACACTGTTAAGAAATATAACTCAAAATGGAACCGTTTCAAATGAACTGTGACTTCGATCTACCTGTTTGTTAAGATAGTCCTCTATTGTATTTCAACCTTTGTTTTAACTCCACTCTTCTTCCAAAACCTTCTCATTAGGATTGCGGCCTCGCTCCTCTTTTCAATTTCCTTTTTTTTTCTCTTTTTTTTCTTTTTTTTTTCTTTTTCGTTACGTCCTGCTATTATCCTATACGCGTATATAATGTGTACTTTTTCTGTCCTGTATACTGTACTAAGACAACAAAATTATAGACGTATTGTAAGTTAGAAAAAAATATTTTTCACTGTAAGTAGTAGAAATATGGTATTATAAGAAGTATAAGTATCGTATTGTAAGTACCGTAGGTATTGTATTGTAAGTAGTGTAAGTGTTGTAAATAGTATACAGTGTCGAATTTGTAAGAAGCGTAAGTATTGTATTGTGAGCAGCTTAGCATTTGTACAATAAGTAGTGAGTAGTGGACGTATCTTTTTTTTTTCGTATTTTTGTAAGTGACGTCTTTCCGTGTGTTGCAATTAAAAAAAAAAACAGTATTAACACTTTAAATCTGTTATGCAAGTCGTAATCATTGCATTAATACAGTTAAGGAATAATATCAGTAATAATAAAATAAGGGAGTGGGTAGTTTGTTCGTTCTTGCATTTATGCCTTGTACCTTATTGAACTTTGAGGATTGTTTGCACTTGGAACCTTACAAAATACATTTTGTGTAAGAGGAGAGTTTTCTGATTCAACTAAAGAAGAAGTAGTTCTTCACCTAAAGCTGAAGTTCCACCCAATTTCCTTCATTTTGTTTTCTTTGATGTCGGAAGAAATGATGTGATTCCTTAAAATTCAGTCATATGTCAAAGTGATTACAAGTAGTAGGCTTTTTGTTACGGGAACTGCAACTAAAAATTTAGTTGATGGGTTTCATTTAGTTAAAGTTCAATAGGTACAGCACCGTTTCCACAATTTTCAAATGTATTGTATCATTTTAAGCACGCGAAGTGGAGAGAAAAATATATGGGACTTCTCCATTTTTCTACGAAAGCGTCAATGCCGTAGTTGTTGATTGCAGACGTCTTTCACAATTATCTCTTTTGTCCTTGTTCCACATATTTGCACACCGCTGCCAAAACTTTTTGCATAATGGCAAAGTATTTTATGGAACATACCTTTTTAATAACACATCTGATCGTAGCGCTGTTATGTAGAAGTTACCCATAAAGGGAAACCTTGTTGTTTGCTTTAATAAAATTGGACTTTCTCAGATGTTTCTATATACCAACTACAACGGCAACTTTTTGCCAAATGCCATTGTATACAGGGTGATAGTGAACGTGCTTCCAGCAGTGAGCGATACATATGCTGCATATATACAAAAGAGAAATTTCTCAAGGAAATCAGTTGTCAACAATGAACAGGGACTAATGGATGAATTTTAAAAGTTTTCGATAGTTTATGCGTTCTTTCCATCCCTTAAAAGGATTTAGGGCTACTTGAATTGTACCGAGAAAGTGTAGCAAACCTAAACTTTCGATTAAGAAGCTGAGAAAAATCCAGTTTTGGAATTACTGCTCCCATAACACATATGGTACTACTCTCAATAAAATGAGCTTATCCTAAACTTTACTTATTATAACCTCAAAGGAAATAAAATGGAAGGAAATTACGTGAAACTCTTCTCAAGAGTAGCTTTTTGCTACAGCTATATATATGGTGGCAACATATGGTAAATACGTCGTTTCAATTCCCACGAAAAATGTTGGTCGTGATGAATTAGCAAACGAAAAGACGATCTTTAACTATTTTACAATGAAAACATTCAACCTGCCAAAAGTTAGGCCAAGATGTCGAGAAAATTGGAATTATGTAAAATATAACACGTCATCGCCGTGTTGCTGTGGTGACACCAATGTTAATCAAAATATAGCTAACTTTTCTGGAAAATTTGTTCAATGTGCAGTAAATGTGTGAAGTAGCTATTCCTTTCGAGCTCTGACAGTGCAGCATTAACTGACAAATATTAGGTGGTATTGTCTAGCCTGCAAGACAGGCTTATGTTTTAGGCGAGCGAACGCTCAGTATTCGCGAAATGTACGACTATTACGAGGAAGATTGGGAAGAGTAGAACGTGCTAACAAGGAGGTGGATATTTTTATGGTGGCTCTACAATACATTCTGGCAATCCCCCCGGCCAGAAAACACCTGCATTGCACTACGTATGGTCTTACAGAATCAAGATGAGCCACCCTTAGGGTACACTTTAGTCGTATGCAGTTTTTCCCCTCTTTTCTAACGGTTTCTTTTAGAAATATTTCGTTAACATTTCCACCAAGTTCAAAAATGCCTCTGTTACTCTGAAGTTCGACTTTTGGAAACTTTTGTGAATTTTTGGCGCGTTTTGCAGTGAATGGAGGAAAATGGGAGATTTGTAAATTTAATAACAGAAGAAATCTTTAAACAGTCCACTTGCATCCTGAAGCGTTCTCACTTGGGAGCGAGTGGAGTGAAAAAAGTTATCCCACTTTTTCCTTTTTTTTAAACCCCTATCCCATTTCACAAAATTTCAACCAGAATGCTCCCTTTCAGTATATTCAGATAATCAAGATAATCACGGCAAGCTTGTGAAAACTAAAACGTAAACAGGTTTCATTGTTCACCCCATGAAATCCGTTACATTCGTGCGAATCAATTGACGATTGTTTCCTCTTGTCTTCACGGAGACTTCCAGTTTTGATGTAGATTTGTCACCAAAATTTGAAAAGTTGGCGGTGCATAACAAGACAAGGAGCAAAATGGTCTTGGGTCACATGTTAAGTCGCTTCTACTGGACCACACTCTCACTCTCATTGCAAAATAGTCAAAAATGTTGGTTAATATAACGCGCACTAATTTCTCGGATGTAATCCAAACTGACCGACAACATAAACTCGATGATGTGTCGACTTCAAATATTCATATTTGAAACCAAAGTGTCAGGCGGTTGATCAGTTCGCAACGCGACTTGGTTAATATTTCCACCTCTGAGTTTCTCCACTTTGATCTCCAGCTCCAAAAGGGAAACCCAATTCGATATTTCGAAGAAAATCGCCTGAAAACCAATGAAATTCCCAAGCCGGATAGAGTTGAAATATTATGTAACGTAGAAGATAAAAAATAAAATACAACTGACTTTTTTTTTGTGGCTGTCGAGATTTCGTGCATACATTTTATTAATTTGCAAGTGATTTTCGAGCAACACCAAACAAACGTCTAAAAGAAGCAATAGCTTCAAACCCTACGGGACTAATGCCCTAAAAAAAATTGAAAATGCGTTTATTTTAAGGTGTCTTTTTCTACCAGTGTTGAATAGAAACATTTATAATAACGTTCTAAGAACAAGGAAATAATTGCCACCAATTGTGTGACATACTGGAGAACGCGTTGGAACCTGAATAATTATATTTATAGTACGCTCGATCAGTCGTCTGAAGCAGTTCAGATTAAAGCTGACAAGGCCTATTGAAGAAATAATGAGCTTTCATCCTATTAGGAAGAGTCTCTCATACAACGTGGACCAGAAACGATGATTCTACTTACATGTAGGCGCAGTTGGGCTGTTTTGTATCGAGCCCGTAGCACTTGACGAGTTTTCTTTGAAGGTGAGGGTCTTACAGTCAGTTGTTTGTTAAATCGAGAACAGAAGCCAAAATGCGATTGAAACTTTTTTTCCTTTCAAAGTTCAGACTTACTTGTAAGAAAATCTATCATTTCCAGCTCGTTCAAGGAAGGCAGCCGTTTTTGGGGAGAACTCCTTTAAAATATAATCGTGAATTGATTTGAGTAAAGTCATTGAAGTCATGTTATCATTTAAATTAAGCTGCTAAAGGGATACTTTGTATAATAATATAAGTTGCTGGGTGCATTTGCGATCGTTAGTGATGATTGTGAGTGTTCAGTTAAACTCTGCACTTCCCGCTTCACGTTCACATATCACTTTCCGTTTTCCGCGCGGGAAGCACTTTTGAGAAAATACTTCCGCTTGTGTCATTTGACAGACATGTTGTTGTTTTTAGACATATGTACCGGCATTCACATAATACGATGCAGGACGCAACCTAAAAACCCATCTTGAAGTGCTCAAAGTCTTGGAAATTTATCCCTCTTAACCGTTGCTTATATTTCCAATTTGAAATCCAAGAACTTTTCTTAAATAAAATACACAACAGACGTCAAAATATTTGATCAAAATAATGTAATGCAACTAGTTTAATAGTTCGACTTCGAAAGAAAGGAGCACCTCGGAGACAAAACCTCAAAACTTTTAAATTTGCAATATAAAATACAAATGCCAAATCCTTTTGCACACTGGATATGTTAATGTACAGAAACTAAAGATAAAACGTTTACTATTTTAAGTTGAAGTTTTGTGGAAGTAATGTCTGTTCTCTCTTTTCCCAAAATTATTTATATTGAAGTAATTTGCAAATAACTACATACTGAACGTATCTAAACCATAAGAATTCTTGAAGTCTCTACTGTCTGTGAAGCTAAATTTCGAATTCTATAAATTCTAAGGCACTCCTTCAAGCTGTAGCCGGGGATGTAATTTCCTTCTCACGAAATGTGAAAGCTTAGAGGAAATGACGAAGTCTTTGCATTGGCTTGAGTGACACACTACTCGCAAGAACTTCAAAAGCTATCTGTAGTACAAAAATCCGTAGTTATGAACACCTTCCAAGAAAATAATAAAATTCTAACACGAAAGATGTATCTAATACAGCTGAAAGAGAAAATAAGTTTTTTCTGCTTTAATCGAAGTTGAACTGCTTGGTCAACTGAGGTGACATTTAGCAGCGGTCACAGATAGTCATTTGTTTGCATAAATAGTCAAGCAGAGGGATTAACATCGACAGACGATCAGAACACTTTCCTGTTTTATACGTTGTTTTTTGTTTAAGAAATCGAAGCAAAGAAGCAGAATGCTCTTTGCGATTAATAAGGTGTATTAATTGGTGTTCTAGAAAGAGAGATACCAAAACATTGCGTGTATAATGTATACCATCATGTCTGAATTTGCTTCACTTCACTCATCTTTTTTTCGGCAGATTCTGTCAAGACCGTAGGTTTAAGTAAATGTCACGGTGTATTTTTTAATTTAACGAAATTCAAATATTAAGGATCAATAGTTTTTGCATTTTTATACCACTTCTCGTCCTCGTTCTCGTCGTGAACTAATTTAAAAACACATGGTTATTAAAAATATCTGTTTCTTGTTTGCTGAATTTTTCCACCTCCTTATAATTTACAATCATTAATCATGCAGTTGAGACCCTTTCCTTCAAAATGAGTAAAGGATAAACGCCCTGTCCCTTATCGCCAAATAAAATCGCTGACTTTTCTCGCCTGTAACCAACTGTAAGACATAGAATGCTTTTCTAATTTCATAAGTGTGTGAATGTCATTCGTAATATCAGCACGTGACTGTTGCCTTTAAGAGGTTGTTACTTGAATTTCTTTAGTGGACCGCCCTGACTGAAAGGTGAGAGAATTCCCATGTCTACCCTACTGAGTATTTAACCCCTGTGGATCCCTCCCCATTCCTATTACCCTGCCTACCCCACTCCCGGTATAAACTGTCTTTGTTCAACGTGCAAAAACATGTCGAAAGTTATAGCCACGTATGGGTAATAGGGAAATGTTAATCAGGACAAATTTACCTTCACTTGAAGCAAGATGTCTTCCAAACGACAACTCCTTGTGCAATTGATCTCCATTTTCTTTATTGTGGCCCTGAATTCCCAAGATAACGAAGGTATAAGTGACAAGAACTGTTGTTCCGTTAATTCTACCGCTGCTTTAAGACCAACGTCAACTCTAAGCGGGCCATAACGCAGTTTGTGAACGAGGACTTACTTGCGAAAGAAACCGTCTTTAATTGCACAAGGGAAGGAAATTGTCGCTTAAGTGATAGTCATATAGTTCTCATTAGCAAAAAGCTGTTGCTTTGAACTTATCCAACTCCCTTTTTCTGATTCACAGCACTCAGCTTTAAGGCTGGAAAATGTAATGTGACTACCACCGCCCCGGGACTGTTCGGATGTGAAAAAGTGTCTTTCGAGGAGCCTTTCAATGGCGGACAAGGAATTAAAGTCTTTGCTTCAAAGAGCCATGCATTGAAACGACAAACTCGCGGTAACGGTGCCGCTATCTGGGTTGAATCCGCGAATAAAAAAGAATTTACAGTTTGCGTTTTAGAGTACGGGGATGGTTCAAATGCAACTACAGAAGTCAACTGGATCGCCGTGCAATCTATACCTCTTGGTTCTCACCTAGGAACCACTTCCTTCAGCTCTTGGACTACAGAAACTCAGTGTATAAGGATTGCTTTTCAAAAGGTCAGATTTCTTATCAATCTTCGTCTCTTCAAGTGCTTTCAGTTGTCTTCTGTTTCTCTATATACTATCGATATCGTTACCTTGCTTCTTGTTATTCTCTCTTAATTCATCTTATAATTCTATGATTGTTTATTTGTTCATGTCGACAATTCTTCCTTTTCTGGCCCTTTTTTCCATCCCGCCTTATTCCTTCAATTCTAACATGGTTCCTTCATTTTCACCTCTTACATTGTACAGGGGCACCCAACGATTCGTTTCGGGGAATATCTGTTCGGACGGCCTAAAATTGTCTGAGATTTTCGAATTAAATTGCAGTGAAAGCTAAAGATTTCTTCGGCGAAACATCACGTCGGACTTTCGTAACAAGATGACTTATTAGTTCCTACTGTTTTCGGAGGGACAAATATGTCGTTTAGAGTGCAAAATAAGGTCAGCTAGCAATTTCGGAGAGCCGTCAGCAGCTCAGAAATTCGGCGGATAGGGTTCAGTCTTCTAAGATTTTCTGCGGCCTAAATTTTCAACTAGAAACGCCGAACAGTTCAATCTTATTAGCTTACACAAATATGCCTTAAAAAGCTCTGAAACAATCTAAGAAAGCAGAAAACGATGTTTCAAGTATTTTGCTAAAATTTTCTCGTTGGGTGCCCCTGATTGTAGCATTACTTTATTTATCTCCAAAATTTCCTTTGTTGTTACATCTATTTCTTTTCTTCTACATCAATTGCTCTATGTTATTTATTGTTTTTTTAAAGTCCTCCTTGTCCAATTAATCTTTGTTTCGTTTTTCCACTTTTTTCATTTCTCTCCATTTTCCAAATATATTTGTTTTTCGTACATTTATGCATTGTATGCATTATTCTTATTATTTATTCGTTTCCACTATCCATTTAATTTTATTTATTCCCTCTCATTATTCCTTTATTTTCATCCTTCTCTATCCCTTCTTTTCAATCTTTTTTTTCTTTTGGCTCTTTGTTTCATCATTCCCGCATTTCCTTTTCACGATATTTTATCTTGCTCACGTTTCTCTGGTTCTTCTTTTCTATTTCATGTTTAATTCTTTAAACTACTGTTAAATTTTTTTACTTTTTATGTTTTTTTTCCTCATTTCTATGTTCGTATATTGATTGTTTCAATTGTCTTTATAAATATCTTTATATTCATATCTCGCTTTAATCATTTTTTTCCTACCTGTTTCTTAATTCCTTGCATTCAATCTGTATAATTTTTTCCTTTCATTTTAAACAGCTTTCTTTGATATTTCATTTCATTGCATTTACTATACCATAAGTCTTTGCTGTTCCTTCTCTTCCATCTTTTCCTTTTCTTTAAACTTTAAGTTCAATTCTCCATTTTTATTGTAATTTTTTTATCATTGAAAACCTCCTTCCAATATTACTTGATTTCGAACCACCGGATCTTTCCAATTAATTCCTCAATACGATTCCTTATTCCAGACTCCCCAGACTCTTTTTAAAATTTTTTTATTTATGTATTTATTTTACTTTGCATATCTCTACATTGAAATTTCTCTTATCCTTATGTTTTTCCGTTTTTTTTATTCCGCTCTTTCCTAAGTTTTCTTATTTTGTCCTTTTTAGGCTCTTTATATTTTTAATCTTTTCCTCAATTTCTTCAATTACTGTCTCTGTCTGATGCAACCTTTTTTCAATGTTACCCCAAAATAACTAATTAATAAATCAACTTCCCTGCATTGGTGTATTTTGTTCTTCAAATCAAACAAAGAACAACCTCGTTCCCAGGACTTTTTCCAAAAGCAGTCTGGTGGAATTCACGCCTATTTAGTGAAATCAAGTTTTCAACGTATTCAAAAAGAAAGATCTTTTCCAGCATTTGGGAAATTTTGACCAATTCTGCCAGAGTCACGAATGTGTTCTTGTTAAGGCCCGTTTACACAGACGATTTTTGTCGCACAACTCAATGCAATTTTTTGTCGCGCCGAAGTTGCAACTTCAATATCGCACGTGTAAACCAGCTGCGATTTTCTCGCCGCGATATCGCAGGAGTTTCGAACCTGTTCGAAACTTGATGCAATTTCGCCGCGATTTTTGATTACAATGTGACAATCATGAATCAGAAGGGACCCCCCGGGAGGTTTTGCCGCTCGCAATTTGTACAGCCATGAGCGTAAACAAGGACAAAAAACGCACTAAAAACCGAGTATGGAGTTACCCAGTGGAAGAGGAGCGACCAGAAAGCGGCAGCTATGGAAGGAAAACGAGATTGAAGCAAAACGAAACAAAATGACACAAATCAAACCAAAACAAAAGGTGTGCGCCTGCGCTGTAGGGAAACTGCTGCTCAAAGTTATCGTTTTTTGTAAATCGTGGCGATAAATCGCACGCGATCGCACGATAAATCGCCCTAAAATCGCGCTGAAATCGCAGCTGGTTTACACGTGCGACATTGAAGTTGCAGCTTCAGCGCGACAAAAATTGCATTAAGTTGCGCGACAAAAATCGCGCAACTCAATGCAATTTTTGTCGCGCAGAAGTTGCAACTTCAATATCGCGCGTGTAAACCAGCTGCGATTTCAGCGCGATTTTATCGCCGCGATATCGCAGGAGTTTCGAACCTGTTCGAAACCTGATGCGATTTTGCTGCGATTTTTGATTAAAATATGACAATCATGAATCAGAAGGGACCCCTCAGGAGGTGTTGTTGCTCGCAATTTGTACAGCCATGAGCGTAAACAAAGACAAAAAACTTACTAAAAACAACAAAAAAGCAACTTCGTCCTCGTCATCCATGCTTTTTATGCTTATTTACATTTGCCGAGGTCTTTTCCGAGTTGTAAACCAACCAAAGAATTGTCTAATGGCAGTACCGTTAGATTTTGTAAAACCTCTCTATCATACGAATTCAAATAACTAAATATTTTCTTTCTTTTTGGAGATGAAAATTGGAGTCACTCCAGTTCAGTCACTCCAGTTCAGTTCGAGGTCTTTACCGAGTTGTAAAACGAAACAAAACAAAACTGAAACAAAACAAAACAAGATTGAAGCAAAACGAAACAAAATGAAAAAACACAAACCAAAACAAAACGTGTGCGCCTGCGCAGTAGCGAAACTGCTGCTCAAAGTTACCGTGTTTTGTAGATCGCGGCGATAAATCGCACGTGATCGCATGATAAATCGCACTAAAATCGTGCTGAAATCGCAGCTGGTTTACACGTGCGATATTGAAGTTGCAGCTTCAACGCGACAAAAATTGCAATGAGTTGCGCGACAAAAATCGCCTGTGTAAACGGGCCTTTAAATCGATGGCAAATTTGTATCTGGTGGTCTTTCCAGGTAAAATTCTCTTCCTTCTCGAAGAGTTAGTTAAACACAGTTCAGCAGAAAAGAATGGCGATAACGAGACAAACAAACCAAAAGTGATAGTCAATTTGACTTTGAGTTCTGCTCATGCGTCGAAGGCAAAAGCACCCCAAATTACCGCTGGTTCCACAAAAATGTAAAATTGGTAGACACTGGCACTCTTAGCCATTTATAGCGGAGCCAGCGCGCTAGCGCGTCAGCGGAGCTCCATTCTAATGAAATTTGGTAACCTATCAAGCCAAGAAAAATTTGGTAGTGACGTAATAGTCACGTGACCGTCCTTCCGTCCGTCCGTCCGCACCATAGGGTTACCAATACACTTCATACACTGGATATAACCCTGTGCTGAATCCCGTGTGTTTTTGGCGCGAATCGTATGTTGACCCGCGTTGTAGCAAAACAAGCAAAGACAGCAAAAGTCAAAAACAAATTTGTTAAAGGAAAAAAGTTCAAAAGAATACTCAGTTGTCTTTTTGGTGGAAGGAGAAAAGTTCAATTTAGGCGAAAAAAATTAGGCGATAAAGTTCAGGCGAAAAGTTCAAATTTGCCTCGTCGGTTCTGTTCGAACTCGGTCGGCACACCGCTAGAGTTCGCAGCTTTTCGCAGATGTTTCGACGCCAAACATAGCAGAGGTAGTGCTTTTTGGTTTTTTCTGTCCACAACCATGGTTTTTACGGCGTTCCGAACACATCTTGCCAGGAAAAACACCAGCATTTTCATGCTGATAGGCAGCTTGTCACGAAGAAAGAAATAAGTATTAAAATTAACTTGGAAGATGACAATAAACGCTCCCGGCCTAGTGGACTAATATCCAGCTTCAGACACCGACGACCCGGGTTAGGGGGGATAGTAATTTTTTTCTTTTGTTTTTTGTTTTTTGTTTTTTTTAACGACTTGAATGAGAGTATTTTCACAAATTAATAACTGCCAGCAAACAAACAAACAAACAAACAAACAAACAAAACAAAAAGGGGGCTCCGCTTTTAGGCTTGGCTAAATCTATATATGATGCAAATAATTACCACAACGGCCAAAAAAACTGACACCTATCATCATTCATTTATTGATAACTCTCCTTTCTAAATCATTTTATGATGTATTTTTCTATTTCCATCTTTATTTAACGCTTTTCTATATTTTGGCAATTCAATCCTTACTTTGTTATTCCAGGCTTTTTTCTGTTCTCTTTTCTATACTTCATTTCATTTTCTTATTTCTGTTTTTTTTTCTGGTTTCAAAAGTTCTTGATTGCTTCCTTTCTTTCTGACTTTAATTTAAACTTCCTTGTTCTTAGTTTTCTACGAGTCCTTTTGAAAAAGTTTTTATTCCTTATTCCTTTGTATCCTTTCCATAGTTATTTCAATTGCTAACTTTATCTATTCCTCTCTTCAATCTTAAGCAATGCCAATTTTTCCTATTCCTTCCTGCATTTAAAACTTTTTTAATTACTTCCATTGTCAACAGTTAGATATCTAGCGGTAAACAATTATTTTAAAAGTGTTGTAACTGATAGATGCCTTGTATTTAATACCTCTTTAGCGTTTCTCGACTTCTCCAAAAATCCTTGTTACTGCTAGTCACCAGCTCCTCAAGAGACCTCAGGACGCTTCAGCCGTGTGGGTGGAGGACTTGCGCGAGGACAGCCTTCTAGCTTGTGTCAGAGAAACTAAGATGTTCGATGGACTCCACAACAACATAAAAGTTGTAAGTAGATTACATCTCAAGCTATACTTGAAGCGCAAAACTTGTTTTTAAATAAATTTCTACCCAGTGAAGGAAAAAAGACGTAACATTGCAACGTAATTCACTTGCCCCCTTGAAAGTTTGCTAAAAAAGCTTGTTTAATACACGATATTTTAGGAAACAAAACATTCATTGGCATTGCCAACTGTAACGTCTCAACCGATCAATGTGAAGGGAACAGTAAGAGAAGTATGTTCCCATACACAGGGGTAAACTGTCAGCTTTCTGAACGCTTTCATTTGTTTAATTGAATAACTTAACTTGGGAACAGAAATGCTTTGAACAGTTTTAGCAGCAACCAAGATTAAGAAAATGTAGTATATAAAAGCTGCAAACGATAGACTAATTTATTTGTACAAAATTCTCGTGTTCGCTACTTTTTAAAGAGAGTTTGGAAAGAAGAAACAATTATTTTCCTGACAAAGTAGGTATTTCAGAAAACGTTTTCGTTTGCTCCCTTTGACTTCTATCTTTAGCATCATCTTGACTTTGATACTGGCTTACATTTTCATTATTGACAGGAAAATCGTAATGTACGAATTTTTATGGACGCTTCTAACATTATATATGGAAAAATTACAGCGAAATAATTATACGATGTTAATAACGTTTTTACAGGACTGGATGGCATTCACTAACCTGAGGATTGAGAACTTTACCCTGACTGAGAGTCTTGTGTTCACTAACAACAACTCGCCATCTCAACAAGATAACAGCGCTGTCTGCCAGGTAAGATTTATGTTCACACAAAAACCAAATATATTTTAGGCACCATTGATTGTCTTTTTTTAAATGAATATGAGAATCGAGTTAAGTTCTTTAAAATCTTGGATATATCACTTTCTTGCTTTGATGAAAAGGCAAATGAGAGAATCCCGAGTCCTAATTACGTTTTCAGTTTCAGTTTCAGTTTTCTTCTGCTCAACTTAAACGTCATAGAAGCCAAATGCATCAAGCGAATTCTAGATAGATCTAGGCTTAAAAAAAATAAAAGAGAAAATAAACAAATGCTCCTGTGTTAAATAATTATTAAATTCATTCCATTCAACCGAGTCTTACACTAGTCTATAATCAAGGAATGATTCACTCGAATTCTGTACCCGTAAGATATCAGCTGATAGCCCCAGTTTCAGGGAACCAATCAGAGCGCTTGGTATCTCAAATCCATTGGCCTTGTATATAATGAAATAAGGTTTCAGTTTATGTAGCTAAGTTTCTATTTATTACGATATATTTGTTACAACATGTTGCCTCGTTTTCGGCCACAAAAGGTAAACTTTTATTTCTTGCCTCAGAAGAACTCTGGTAAGCTGAATCTAAAACTAAAGCTAGCTTTGTCACTCGAGGCACAGGTGTAAAGCTGACAGTTGTTTTTACATGTTGTCCAAACACGTTCAAGTTGAACAGTTTTCAAAATAAATAGTTATCGTAGCTTACACTGATTGGTCATATCAAAGGTAAGCAATGTATAGTTTCTGGCCACCACAGACTAAGCAACTACGAGTTTCTTGACACCCAATTCAAGAAAACGAGCCGCATGCACCACATTTGACGTGTATATGTTTACATACACAGGAAAATGTTTGCGCCATTTTATGCGCTTAATTTTCAAACGCATTGCTTACATCAGTATCACGTTTGCGTTGTAGTAATTGCGAGCTACTGGCCGGAATAAGGCAAATAACTTAAAATCGGATAGCAACATTACGGAATAATTAGTTCCGCCTAACCGTGCAACATATGAACTAAGTTTTTGCCCGAGAAAAGCTAGGTCTTTCTAAACTCTCTTTGCTCGTTTTTCCATGTGAACAGATAAATTGAAAATATAGACGCAACTATACAGTTTGTGGTGTCGTAGACCAACATTTTTAGGAAAATAATCGATCTACCTTCGTGTTATCTTGAAAATCCCGTTTCAAACAACAACATGAAAGCCATCATTAGATATAGTGAAGGCAAAGACCTAATAAATCTTCGGAAAGAGTCGCTTTCTGTCCAATTTCTTTTCTGATGAGAAGTAGCGAGTTCATGAAAAGTAGCCGGAAACTGGTTGGACGGAAACTAAGCACACACATATTGTAATCTCACTTTATTTTCAGAAAATAAAATTCAAAGATCCATTTTTTGCTCCTCCTGTGGTGGTGGTGTCACCAAGTCTCAAATATGACCACAACAAGTCTCGTTTATCTGGATCTGGATGCAAAGCAGTTACTGCGTGGGTTGAGGTGAGCACCTTACGTTATTTTTATGAATGTTTTCTCAATAATAAGGACAATGGATTTTATTTCTTGATTTATAAACGTTAATATAGTTTATGGTAATAGTAGATTAATTGAATAAGTGCGTGCATGTTAATCAAACAAAACAATACTGAATTCATATTCCTCTATATTTAGATTCTACACTTCTTTTTAGCCAAATCACTATTAAGAGATTTTTGCTAAAAAGAAGGATTTTATCTAACAGTTTTAGTAATTATATATCAAAATTAAAGATACTTTTGAACCAACACAAATGAATTCAAAAGCTATAATTATTTGGTATTTAGAAAATTTGCACACTGCTCTCCAAAACAATCGCACTACTCATCTCACAAAAATGTCCAATACTTAGAACAACAATTTTAAGACACGCTGTACTTTTGCCTGTGTTTAGTATTCATCGACAAACGACACTGAAGTATGCGTAAGAAACTACAACACCGCCAACAGTAAGGATACCATAATAGTCGATTACGTGGTCATTGGAGGTAAATAACAGTTATTAACAGTTCTAAAAATTACCAGTCAATCAATGCAAATAGATTTGCTGAATTGACTTGCCAAAGTTACCGTTGACGATATTTTGCAATGTTCTTATTAACATTTATTTGTGGAAACAATATACTTAGTACTCAAGTATTAATATGCACCAAACTTGAAACAAAGCTGAATACTTTCATTTTTATTGACCGGGCATAAAATTGAACATTCCCTATTTCTTTATCTAGCAATATAGGGCGAATCTAATAAATATTACTGGCCACGAGTCTCCCAGTAGCTCAGTGGTTACAGAACTCGACCGGTGTACGGAAGGACATGGGTTTGATTCTCCTCTGAGATTCAGTTTTTTTCTCTGTCCCACGTTTTTCGTGACGGCTGAATATTCCATCGTTTTTTCTTCAAAGACCTAGTTTAAAAAGAACGTAACTCGATGTGTATAACAACGATATATTGAACCAGCTCGCTAATGCGGATAATGGATATCCTGCTATGACCTTTATCAAAAAAAGTTGTCGGGTTTAACATTTTAAAACCACCATTTCTGGATAACTTTGAATAGAAGAACAACATATTTTCTAACATGTCTTAAGTATTTTAGCCAGACACAACTGTAGTCACTACTGTTACGAATATATGACGATAAGTTCGGTGAGGAAAGTTACAAAGAACAATAACGCTTGTTGCGATACTTACAGCTTAAGAAAGCTAGCAAGAATATATTTCAATGAAACTCTCAAATCTACATGGTTTATTCTTGATTCCCATTTATTTTGTACCGCCTTTTCAGTTTTTTCTATAATTGTCTCTTTTTGTCTAAGAAGTGCCTAGATTGAACGTTTCATATTCCAGAGATATTGAATATGATTGAATTACACACTTTGACGCTTTTGATTTGCCTTTAGAGTAATTTGTTCTCTCTTTTTTTTTCAGACCTGGATCCTTGTCTGGATGTGACGTGTCATTATCACGGACTATGTAAGGCTTTTGGACCCCATGATGCTCGCTGCGTGTGTATGGACAGTTGTCCATCCTTCCAAGAACCCGTATGTTCATCAAACGGTACAACATACGACAACAGATGTTTGTTTGAACAAGAAATGTGTCTTATGCGACTGAACTTTACTGTGCAACATCCTGGTAGCTGTGAAGGTTAGCAAAATTAATTTCGAAAGTGAAATATTTTCTTTTTTGTAAAGCTAGGTCAAAAGGTCGGATTATCAATACAGAAAATGAACGCCATTCAAGTCGCTAGTTTAAAGCTCAAAATGTATCTCCGTGGAAATGTTTCCATTCCAGAAACTTTAAGTAAAATAAGCACTTTTCGATGCGTGAGACCGAAAGGATATGGTTGCTTCAAGAAACCAGTGGCTATTCATATAGCAAAGCCCGGTTATTGAAACAATCTCGAACATCCTAATGCCAAAAGCTGGTGTTTGTTCTGTACAAGAGTTTATGGAGTGGAGAATTTTATGAATAGCCCTTACGTATGTTTATGTCAGACTAGATAATTTCACCACCTCGCTTTCAGAGTAGAAACTTGAATATTTTAAATACCACGATCAAAATCCCAAAGCAACAAACAGAAAGGAATATCCACGTGCAATGTGCGAGAGGATGAGAATAATTTAGTGCAAACTAGGCTTGGTGGTGAATTTTGGGCAAGTAACGTAATCATGCACAAGGCCCATTTGGTTGTCAACTCGTAATAACTTAACTGGGGCATTTTAGTTAACTGCCACAAACTTATGTTCCATTTCGTTTCTTTGCATTAGGATTTCCTTTCCAGCGTGGTCGACTCTACATGCCTCACATTCCATCCCTGGGGTATTCTCACTGTGAAGTAATTCGTTTCAAACCTTACGTATTCTATCTGGACAAACCCATTGAAGTGCAGATCACTGTTAATCGTATGGATACCAGTGACAAGTCTTATGTCCACGATGCCGCTGTTTCGTGGGTTGAAATTGTGAATGATGATCAATTTACCGCGTGTGTGATGGCGGCGGGTTTTAACGAGCGGAAGTCAAATGCTAACGTGACAGTTGATTGGATGGCGTACCAAGGGGCTCCGGTGGGAGGTGTTACTGGAGAAGTGCGTATGTCACAGTGGTGGACTGGAACGACTTGCGAGACTATCAAATTTCCCACAGTAGGTGACTTTTGTCGATGTTGCTATTGTGCACTTGCTTGATTCTCAGTTTTATTATTACTATCTCTAACCAATAATTAAAAAAAGTGCCTTTATATATCTGAGTTAAAGAGTCAGCAACTCCACGATTAGACTATCCATTGTTCCTTATAATGTACTGGTTACACCCAATTGACTACGAACTCCTTTTGACGGTTTCAAATGGACTCTTGTTTGAGTGAATGTGCCAAGAGTTGCATTTCATATACATGTAAGGGAATTACTGTAAAATAACAAACACAGCAAATTTCGTCAGATTAAGGCATGGAACGCGATCATTAGTGACAATTTTCCCCAAATTAAAAACTATTATCTACCCTACAGTAGCTCTAAAAAAGGCCCAGACAATCATACAAGCCTTTTATTAACTTTATACTAAAGAAAGATATTTTTAAAGACATTTTTGTAACCGTTTCGAAACGTCTCTTTGTTAACTTCTTCCAGGGAAGGTTTTCAGTAGCACCTTTAGTGTTTGTGACTGCTAAGCATCACAATCCAGGACTAAAGCGTGACGCTGCCAGTGTGTGGGTTGAAGATGTCACGCAGTCAACCTGTAAAGTTTGTATGAGAGAACTGCAAAACTATGCAGGATCACACAAGGATGTTCATGTTGTAAGTATCGTCACCCAAATAATTAAACTTTTGTTATTGCACTTGAGTGCCGTCTGTGTTATTATTTAATTATTTTATTTATTACTTAATTACACTGTACTCATAAGGAGGAGAAGTTAGATAAAATAATGTTCTTAATTCTTAGTAACCTGGCTACTTGTACTGCACTGGAAAATAATTGAAACGTACGACAATAAAAATGACAGACTGATTGATTGATTGATTGATCGTTGCTTATGTTTTACTATAACTCTTAAAGTTACTTCTAAACTTGACTTCTTTAATCTTCAGAATTGGTTGGCGTTTTCGTATCTTCATAAGCCCCCCTTTTCGGAACATAACTCGATCTACTTTTTGAATGATAAACCTCCTGTCAGCGGTTACAATGACGCCTACTGCAAGGTAACTATCTGCTGTGGAATTTTGCCCTATATACAGCTATTTCGATTAAGGTTGTCGGATCATTTCAAGCTTACGCGACAAGACCGAAGGGTAGTGTGGGTAGTTGCAAATGTCTTAGTTTCACGGTTGTCAGCAGTTGGTCAGGAACTTCAGTTTTCTTAGTGCAGGTAATAAATGGGCACCATCCGATTATTGTCAGCGGCAATCCTGATTCGGCTTTTCATTTTCAATTGTTGGTACTTGTTATGATGTGCGAAAATTCATGTTTCATTTTTTTCATGATGCTGTTTTTCCTACTTCAAATTTACATACCAATGCACATGCTCCAAGGGCGCCCACAGAATTTAAATTTGCCGTTCAAAAAGATCAGTGAGATTAAAAATTACTTTTTAAACGAGAACTCTATCTGAAAATAATTCTCTCAGGTTTTTTTTTAATTTTTATACTATAGAAACTCTTCCATATGCTTTGCTATTGCACGGCAAGAAAGGTACTGCTGATTTTGGTGAACGTAGGCATAGAAATCCCATATTACCCTGCGGTCTTGTCGCATAGGCTTAAACTTTCATACGACAACATTAATTGAAATAGCTGTATATTTGGGCGGTGCTTGTTTCGGTTTAAAATAAAACAACCCAAAGTATACAGAAATAATATCAAGCTATACATAATTAAATGAAAATAAAACTTTTCTGAACCACTGAAAGTAAGGGGGTATTTACATGAGACCGGGACGAACTCAGACCGGCATGAGTTCGTATCGGTTTTCATTTACATGAGACCGGTCTGGAAATGAACTCAGACCGGTCTGACTTCGTCTCTGTCGCTGGACCGAGACGAGTTAGCTTCGTACCGGTCTGAGTTCGTACCGTTCTCATGTAAACGGAAACGAATCTCAAACCGGGTCCTGGTCTAATATGTTTCTTCTTTTGGTTCATCATTTTTTGCTGTTTTTTAGCAACGATAGCATCACTATTGCGGAAAACATAGTCAATAATATAAGGAAACAAGACGTAGAAAGTAGTATCAATTGAATATATGCTTGCGTTAATGCGTGCAGGGAGTGTACCATTCTGAGATACTGCACAGTATACGGCCCGCCCAATGAGCGAGTTCATGATATTTTTCTGTCGTCAGTAAATTCTACGGTTGTCTATTGGCGTAAATTGTGTGCCAGTTGGCTAAGAACATGTTAAATAATGGAATTATGAAGGTTATTTAGCTCCAACATCTGCTGCTTTTGAGTTCGTACCGGTCTCATGTAATCGACCAAGCATTTCGTCCTGGTCTCATGTAAACGGCTGGAAAATTTTCGTACCGGTACAAGTTCGTACCGGTCTGAGTTCGTCCCGGTCTCATGTAAATACCCCCTAAGAAACAAAAACTGATGGCATCCAATCTCCCTCAATGTATCGTATGACGTAAGAAACAGTGTTTTCAAATCATGGTTTTTACATCATATTTGCAAAATTTTACTTTTTCGCTTTTTGTTTAGATAAAGCATGAATGCGAAAATTAGTGACAGCAAAATTTAAAGGAATAGAGATTCACTTATAAAACTGTTTTAAAGAGTTAAAATAAGCCACGAGCGTCGTAATTCCAATTCATTAAGGCGGCAGGGTCCTTATGACATTTTCGCACGCGATGCGTCCGAGTTCCTTTGCCACTAAACGGCAATTCGTTGCTCGTTTTTCTTCTTTATCGAGCACATTTCTCAAACTTATGCCTTTCCTTTTAAAATAATTTTTATAAAATATTTTTATTCAATGGCGACTTACCTGTGCTGGTCAAGTAATAGATTGCTTGGTCACTAGACTCAACGCGTAATAGCCATTAAAAAATGTTTATTGTCTACCTTTAAAAGTGCTTTTCTCGGGAATAGGAATATCAAAAACAACGCTCCACTTTCTACTGATTGATTGAGTATTTGCGGTAATTAACGTGAAGGTTGGTAATTTAAGCAATCGCTGTCAATTTTGCGTTTTGAGAGGCTTGTGCACGCTTACGATTCTACATTTTGTCAGCTAATTACCCCCGTTACTAAATTTGGTAACCTATTGATCCGAGAAATTATGGTTGTGACGTCAGCGTACGTGCCCCGACCGCACAGACTCTGGGGAAGGGGGAGGGGAGTTCCAAGATAACCAGACGGGGAGGGGGGGGGGGTGGGAGTGGTGAATGCCATCTTTTCTTGGTGGGAAACCGGGTGGTGCTTTTGCGCAACCGGCATTTTTCTTGGCGGGAAATCGCATGACCACCGTCGCTTTTGAAAAAGGGTTTTTGAAAGCTTAGCTTGTTTAGCAAAACGATTCAGTTCCACAGAAGTGAAGTTTAGAACTTGCAAATGGAAGGAAAAAGTTCAAAAGAATACTCAGTTGTATTTTTGGTGGAAGGTAAAAAGTTCAAGTTCAAGTTCAATTTGCCTTCGACGACTTCATCTTTGTTGTCGGTTCTGCTGTTAACTCGGTCGGCACAACGCTTGAGTTCGCAGTATTTCGCAGCGGTCCCGACCCCAAATATAGCAGAGCTAGTGTCTTCTGGTTTTTTCTGTCCACATCCATGGTTTTTGCGGTGGTCCGAACACATTTTCCTAAAAAAACACTCGCCTGTTTAGTCGACCGAACTACGATCAATAAACAACTGTTTAAGTATAATAATGAACACAATCTGATACGTAGTTGCAAGTTGTCAAGTGGTTAGAGCGGTCCCCAACATTCGGGAGGCTAGGATTCAAATCCACGAGGGAGGAAAGATTTTTTTTCATTCTTTTTCTTTTCTTTACTTTTTTTGATAATTACTTTAAAAAAATAAATAAGTTCCAGCAATAAAAAGAAAAAAAGTGGGGCTCCGCTTTTAGCCTTGGCTAAATCTATATATTAGATAGTTTTCCGGGGTATCGGGAATAGGGGTAGGTTACATTTTTAGGCCGTTACGTTTAAAGTTCTACGACACATTTTGAAGTAGGTAACAGAACTGCAACTCGAGCTTTCTTTTATGAGCAGACCTGGATAATTATCAATATTAAGTTTACATTCCTCTTTAAATGATCCATCTTTTCTTCTTCCAGGACGCCACCTTTGCCAAGGTTTACAACGCAACACCACATGTCATCGTTTCCGCCCAGCACTCGACAAAAAGAGGGAATCGAAGTCCAATTCATAATAGCATAACTGCTTGGATAGAGGTAGAACTATTACCGAACGCTTTTCTTCTTTCCTGGATAATGATCCCGAGTTCGAGACCGCGTGCAGATATGGCCGAAAGTTAAGATCAAATGGGTTCGGGTGGTGAACATTCAGTGATCTTGGTGTTTTACGCAATCTGATTGGATCCCTTTCTCGGGATAATCGGCATTGTCGACCTCCTACCGACCGGGTAAATGTGCATAATCCGTGAGCACTGAAACGGAAACAAAATGGCCGACGTGAGCTTGCGTTTCGCGAGTGCATCGGCATCACAAATTTTGGAAATACAGGGCAGTGCGATTCCAAAAACCACGAAGAAGGTTAGAAAGTTTGGCCTCGAAGTTTTTGAACGTAAAAGACTTCAACGATTATAGCGATGCGAGCTGCCATTGACCGGTACTTGCGTAACGAAGCGCACAAGGGATCTTGGCCATCTTCATTAAATTAGTGGTACCGAGTTTACTGAAGCAAACAAAGCACATCAAACGTTTTCTTCGTTTTTGATGGATCTTGAACTACTGTGGACGCCAGTTTGAGAAAAAAAATACTGATAAATTTTTGCCATGTTTAAAGATCCTGCAATGATGTCGCAGTCGACGTTTGCGCATGTAATGTTTACCGCTCCTCTTTTGAGGAGTCCGTGAAATTGACTTTTAATGGTTTTCCTGTTAGTGCTTTGAAGATTTCTTTGTGTGTATATACTAAGAAAATTAATCTCTTCAATATCGGTAAAATAGTGGCTGAATATATATTTACCGAGCCGCGAAGCCGCACTATTTTCCTCGATTTCAGATAATAATTGTTAAATAATTTTCAGTTTAATGTGTGAAGTATTCCTTTTTTAATAATTCATTCTCAGCTACAAATGTTTGTAGCCGTAAAATGAGGGGGGAGGGGAGGTCGCAGCAGCGCAAAAAATGTTCTCCACAATATTTCTAACCTTTCAGTTTTACACATACCGTATATTTTTAAATGTTCAATAGATATTAGTTAAATCTTTTGTTCTATAATTTTACAATTTAGCCGTAATCTAAGTGCAAGGGCCATTTCCTTTTGCAAACTTATGTCATTTTTCTGTTCATTTTTTTTTACAGTATATCAACAAGACCGGCTTCCGTGTGTGTTGCAAAGAATTATATGAAGCAAAATACGATCCATTGTCCATCTCGTACATGGTGTTGTCAGGTAGGAAGTTTGTTGG
Source organism: Siderastrea siderea (assembly GCA_964030785.1). NCBI lineage: Eukaryota > Metazoa > Cnidaria > Anthozoa > Scleractinia > Rhizangiidae > Siderastrea > Siderastrea siderea. The sequence goes on from OZ034968.1 coordinate 46,302,477, forward strand.
AATGTCCAATTAAGTTAGAATGACGTCATCGATTATTGATAAAAGGTGTGTCAAAATTCAACACTCATATAATGATTGAATTCTGTCAGCATACATCCTTTAACTTTAATCCAATGAATAATGACACATTACATTTCACATTTTGAATTTCAAATTTGTTTGCTCCTAGTGCACACAAAAAGGGCTTTATTACTATGTTTGTCTTTTTTACACGCAGACATATGCCCGCCAGGATGGAGTTACTTCAGTGGATATTGCTACTTCACAAGCTCTGTATGCGCACCATGGCTAACTGCTGTGTTAAACTGTTCAGCGATGGATTCACATCTGGTGACGGTTCATAACCAGGAAGAAAATGTCTACATTCAACACCGCCATAACGGAGAGAAATCTTGGATCGGACTCAATGACCGAAGTGTAGAAGGATCATTTGTGTGGACAAACAAGGAAATAAGTAATTTTAGATTCTGGGCTCCAAAACAACCAAACAACTGGAAAAACGAGGACTGTGTGCATACTCTTGGTGCCAAGAATGGATACACTTGGAATGATGTGCCGTGCGATAAATGCTATAACTTTACTTGTTTTAAAGGTAAAATTCAGCAGTTTTAGTCGATTACTAAGACTAAATGTTTTTCTTTATTATTGTTATCATTTTTTTCTTATCAAATCGGGGTGAAACGGATTTAGGAGTATTTTTTGTCGTACTGGACTATCTTTGGAAACAAAATGCTTACAATTTCGTTCAGGCCTGTCTAAAACACGATAATGATACAACGCAGTTCTAAGTCCGTGCATCTTAATATGTTTCACCTACACAATTTTCCCCCTGGTATATATTTAAAATATAAGCACCATATATCCATAAAGTAAGGGTGTCGACTATTATTAACGATGCGTTTGGAAAACACATCACACAAGGAATTCCTTGGTTGATTTTCTATGATTTTCAAAGCGTACGTCTCATTTTCAGCCCAAATTATAAAAATGTAAACGTCTGACTCATATCATCACCTTCTAGATATTGATGAGTGTACTACCAACTACCACCGATGTGATGTGAAAGCTACCTGTCAAAATACTGTGGGATCAAACATTTGCACTTGCAAAACTGGATTCTCCGGAGATGGAAACACATGCTTTGGTAAAACCTATTAGTTCATACTTTACATTAACCCTCGGGCGAACAAGGTGGTGGATCCACCCTCGGCCCACAAGGTTTTTCGCCAATTTTTTCAAGAAGATTTTTTTATCAGCACATGCCGTTTTCAGTGGCTGTATGCATACTCTTAAGACACATTTTGGTATAGATTTGGTAAGAATCAGTTGCATGATTACGAGATATGACGTCATGAGAAACTTACAGGTAAGCCATCTTTGAAGAAATGCATGTTTTTTACCTTTTTCCGGTGAAAAAACGCCCACGACATGTCTATGGTCAAAAAATGTTAATTTCCGCCAACTTTAAAAATAACAATTTGCGCATCCTTTCTCTCGGGAGAAGAACAGATTGTTATTTTTTTGCCATTCAAACTTACTTTTTTCGTGGATTGCTTTAGTTTTAGCGCCCTGTTTTGAGGAGGGTCTGTTCTAGATGCTGTCGTTTCTAAGCTCAGTTTGATAATTATGTTTCAAGTCTTGGAGACAATTGCGTCCGCACTGTTACCAACGTTTTATTTGCTCGAATGAATAATTTTCAGTTTTCTCTTCAGCATTAGGCTGGATATTTCGGGTGCTTTTGAAACGTCCCAAAAGCCGTAAAGAAGTGCTCGCCAACACTACCTCTGCTTACAACATTATAATACATGTAATAACATGTAAAATGTCGGTTTATGTCCTCTTGCACACATTTTTATCATGACAGCAATTTATTGTGGTTATTTTTTTGAAGTGATTTGGCAAGACTGTGTATGGAAAAGACTGCTTTGACATAACCTATTAGTTCATACTTTACTTAATATCAGTGGCAGAGTGATGTCTTGTTTAAGAGATAAGTGTGAAAACCTTGCATTAAGTTCTTGGTTTTTAGATATAGACGAGTGTACAAATAACACTCATAAATGTGATGTCAATGCTGTATGTAATAATACCGTGGGATCTTACAAATGTTCCTGCAAGCCTGGATACTCTGGAGACGGCAAAAAATGCACTGGTAAGTTTCAACTACTTTTTTTAATATTTAGGTATTTCTTAATAAAACACTTTCAGGGTAAAATAAATTTTTTGCATTATTTTTTCATTCAGATCCAGTGTTTTCCCCGGTAATAGATATTAATTCGTTATATATTATTAAAAAAATATAGATTTCAATTAGATTGTGCTCTAGTTATTCCCTTAAATATATAAATGTTGTTCATCTCTGGTTTCTTGTCTGCCTTACTACCTATAATACCTGCCTCTAAGGTGGCTTCTTTCCTTGAAGTTATTTTCCCTGTATTTTCAGGGGTTCTGTTGTCTGGTTTACTGTGTTTTATTATACACACGTATAGCAATAAATAGAAAAGTCTGTTGGAGCGTGCTAGCAGTCACCATTTTTTTCTAATTCTATTATTTAATTTGATTATTTTTTTTCTTTTACTTCAGAAACACGTGGTTGGTACTCCAATAATCCCGCTCAATCCTGCAAGGATATCCGGGACAGTGGTTCCCCTAAAGGAGACCGGGAGTACTGGATCGACCCTGGAAGAAGTGGAAACCCTTTAAAGGTGTATTGTGATATGACAAGCTATGGAGGTTAGGCTTGAAATTTTAATTCTTCCCTCACACCGGCTGTGGCCTCTATCTCTCTTTTTTAGAATTTCAGGGAATAAACGTTGAAATAGAACTCTGAATTTACCACTTTTCAAGCATAGATGCCGTTGGAAGGATTCTAAATTGCTTTCTAAACCCTTGCCTTATGGCTCTTGTTTACATAAACTTCTCAATTCTTCGAAACATGTTTGTATCAGATCATGTAAGCACGTGCGCCATTTATCAATAAATGAGAATGTGCGAACTATCTTACATATTTCACAAATATAAGAAATGCTTTCGATTTCGTTCTATAGTTTTGCTTTTTTTTTTGCTCAGTCTCGGTTAAAAATATGCTAAGTATAGTAAGTAGGCGTACAGTTACTTTTGCTTTTTCCTATTACTCTTATTTGATCATATGGTTACTGAAACACTTCTGATCCCAGGTGGTTGGCTTCTTGTGTCCAGCTTTGTGATGCACAGCACAAATCCTCCCTCTCAGGTGCCAGTTAAGAATTCATACCGTGGAATAAGTAAGAAACAGATTTTTCTAACAAAAAGTGCGATGAATCAGCTACGACAACGCTTGCACTTCACTCAAATGAGATTCCATTGCAGTAAACAACGAGGACGTACATTCCATATCGCCACGGCCGCTAACAGCAAAGGTGAAGCTGTAGTCCAGTACCTCAGCGGTCAGACGGATGTTCAACCTGCCTCGTGTGGTTCGTTTGTCATAATGAATGATGACAACTCGAGGTTAGCACGAGTTTGTCAAAGGTGGGGATATGAAAAAGGTTCGTACTATGTTAGCAAATGGGGGCACGAGAGAGATCAAACCAGATTGTACGAATACCCAGCTTTTACGCGAGCGGCCTATCACTGGACAGTTGGAGTGAGTGGCAGATGGGAATGCGACGATTATATAGTTGGAGTATCCTCTGGTGATTTCTGGAAAGTTTTTGTTCGCTAAAAGTGAGCACACTATTGTAAGAACGGAAAGAGTTGTTTCTTTTTTATTCATTACAAGGATTTATATTTTCCAGTAGTAGCGGTTCAGGGAAAGACGTAGTGTTTGCAGTTTTAGAGAAATTATTTTGTGACAGGAAGTAAGTGAAATGGTCTTCGTACCACTAAACAGCAAGGTCCAGTAAATAATTCCATATCAAACAGGCTTAAGGCCCCACAGTTTCCATTGTACCTTCTCTGGCAAAATTACACTGACAATTGGAATTTGATTTGTCGAGTTTCAAACAAAATATTCAAATAATGTTTTTAATAATGTTTTAAATCTACTTATGCAAACAAATATGCCTTCGTAACTTTGAGTTCAATGGGGTAATAGACTACTGATGAGATACGAACACTGGTATACAAATGTTTTATTTTTACCGGTTGATTGCGTAATAAACCGTAGGAACATTAAAATCGATTTTTTTCACATGAAAACACGATGCTACCTCAAAATGTTTTACCTTCTCAAATAATGGTACCCATAAGTTGACTAGTAAGACTAAAGACCTGATTAAAACATTCGGAAAATAATGACATCACACTTTACCACTCTTCTTCAGCTAGAATCTTTTAATCGATTGTCTTGGCCTTCTCATCAGCTACTGGCTACAAGCAAAACGCCATTCAGGACCTCTGAAAATAGCACCGTTGGTGTTGAGTAAATCGGTGTTTGGCATAAAACAAAAACGGCTCAGAAAACAAGTGCAAAATAGACGGCATTTTGTGCCGCTAAAGCTCCGACTGATAAAGCGTCAGAGAAAGATTGCAAACATTCCACACTAATGGCAGAGCACTTCCTATGGTTGTTAGATTTATGTATTACCACGTCACCAGAATGGATTGTGACAATATTTCTTTAGCCTTTGAGAACTTAGGGCCGGTTATTTAAACGAGGTCTAACTTAGTTCACGCTTTATGACCAGGACTGGACCTCCAAATCTATTTTTAAGTGTGCCATTTTCAGCAGATTGAAGTCTTTCTTGTCCGGGCTATGCCTTCTTCACACTGTTTGCCGTCAAAAAAAAGTTTGAATATTGTAGTTGGCCGTAATAAAATTGGCTTAGACCACAGTTTTGTAAAACGTGGTCTAAACTTCGTTTAAATAACCGGCCCTTAGTGGTGAAAAGGGACATCGCTGTTTTAGTAGATTAAATTGTTATTCACTTAACCTCTTAGAGCGGGGTGCAACTGAGTCTCCAAACATTTCGCGTTTGTGTTGCGTTGTTCCACATCATTGTGTAATTGGTTATTAAAGACACTTGCGCTGGTTAATGTGAAACCAAATCTACTTGTGCCTGTCGGAACCGTTTCCCCGCTCTTGACGCCGGTTTTAACCAGCATCATTGGTTCATTGCGTAGTTTCCTTCTCTTGTTCTTAGCAGGAGGTATTGCTTAAGCTTTGGTATTACAACTCTCACTTAAAAAAAGCACTTAAATACGGACTATTTGTAAAAGTCGGGAACATGTGAAATTGAAGCATCACCCGATGTAAAACAATATTACATGAGGAAACAGTATTAACGCTATTTTTAAAAACTCTGTTATACAAGTCGTAATCACTGTAACAATACAGTTAAAAAACAATATCGGTTACAATAAAATAAGAAAGTGGGTAATTAATTTGTTCTTGCGTTTTTGTTCTTGGTCAACTTTTCGTATTGTTCGTGTTTGAAGCTTACCTAACGCATTTTGTGTAAGAGGAGTGTTCTCTGATTTCACTAAAGATGGCCGCCTTTGATTAGCCTGACTAAAGAGGGAAAAAAATTCGCACCCCTTTTTTAATTACTTCTTATTAACCGAGCGCGAGGGCCGTACTGGGAGAATATTGCTTGAGGTCTTTCTGGAACGGACCGAGCGAAGCGAGGTGCGTACAGGAAAGACTGAGGGCGATATTAGGAAAGGCGATCGTCTATTAAAGGGTTGAAAACTCCGACAGGAAACCATCTTCTTTCAAGGTAAGGGTTCGGCTGGGGCTAACCTACTCCCATTAAAAAAAAAAAACAGCTAATTTTCACAGAGAGAAGACGTCCAGACCACTATCGACGGGCGAGGGCTCGTAGTAGCTTGATGACGCTTCTGGATCAAAAATGAAAGGAAGCCCATATGTCGACAAGTTCGATCGTGAATCCAAAATTCCCAACCAGACAGGAAAGGGTAACCTTCGAACTATGTATGAGACTAGGAAAATAGCTCAGGAAACGTCGAGAGCTGGAAAAATACAAGTTAGTTATGCTTGGCAGCAGTGAATGCGGGTGGACGGGAAATGTGAAATCAAATACGGAAAAAGTAATTATACACGGAGGTGTAGAAAACGTACACTAAGGAGTTGCTGCTGTCAAGATGTCAAAAGAAGCAGCAATCTACCTGGAGGATTGAACTTCAGAAAGCAATAGAATCGTTAAAGCCATGCTTTATATAAATTATTGGAAGCTGTCATAGATACACGTATAAGTACGTAAGGATGGATAGCCAAGATGAAATCTATGAACTACTAGAGGGCACTATCACTGACACGTGCCGAACAGTGATGACATCCTGCTTATCACAGCAAATCTGAATGCTAAAATGAGACGAGGGCGAACTGAAGAAAGAAAGACGAGGCGAATGGATTAGTCATTATTGGAACCTTGTTCCCATATGAGAAGATCCATAATGCAACATTGGCATCGCCAACAGGAGGACGAAAAACCAGATCCAATGATCATAATGTTGATTGAATTGAATTTTGAACTTTCCTTCATTAGGGGTAATTTGAATTTAAACAAAAAGAGTGTTTGAATTACAATTTGAAAGAAACGTTAAGAGGAAGAGATTCTGAGGTAATGTGCAAAATAATTCGTTTTCAGCTACAATGGTGTCTTACAAACGAAAAGAACGAATCGCTGGAATAACAGCTACCTCAAACAAACTAGACCACAGGTAAAATATGCCATCACCATCGTATAATAGTACTTGACTATAAACATTAAAAGCCATAAAAAACAGCAATAATCAAAACTGCAAAAGCCTTGTACAGGTAAGGTTTATTGAAGCTGAACTGCATAATGCAAACTATAACGTATACATTGCTTAGTGCTTGAAACTATTAAGGCCCCCTTACCATTGGTAACATCGTTGAAGAACCATTGTTTCCTGTTTACTGTTTTCCGTTTTCAGTAACACTTAACGTTAGCTGTTTCTGAAGTTTCTAAGAAAGTTAACAGTTTCCTTCCGCAGTAAATGTTATATTGCGCACGTAGGAACCTGGGGAAATATTTGGCAAACAATGTTCTCGCAACTACATTTGTGGAGGACTTAACGGAATGGCAGCATTGACACCAGGGGCCCGTTTCTCGAAACTCCCGATAACTTTCCGGGCCCGAAAACTATTTTAGGTGCACAAAATTCTCCAGTAGCTATACAATTTTTATTGATTTTGAAAGTTAAATTTTAATCTTTATAATTTCGTGAAGCATATCGCTAAGTTTGCGCCAATAATTACCATTTGCTGATAAATAAATGAGCTTGAAAAAATACTTACCGGGCCCGGAAAGTTATCGGGAGTTTCGAGAAACGGGCCCCAGGGCCGGTTGAAAATCAAGGGGCATGACGAAACTCGAATAGAATGACACCCAATGCTCTTTGCCCTTAGCTCTTTGTCTGCTCAATCCAGTCCATCAAATTCTTCACATTGGCGTACACCCCAGGGTATCCTTTCCGGGCACATCCAACACCGTAGCTTACTACTCCTGTGAGGTAAAGCTTCCCACCCTCCTGACACACCAAAGGTCCCCCACTATCCCCCTGGCAGGAGTCAATTCTTCCTTGGTCGTATCCAGCGCAGATCTTCAGGTGTGATATGTACCCATAGCTCTCTGAACACTTTTGGCTATCCACTAAAGGAACGTTTGCTTTCATCAGTGTCCGGGACTGTGGTCCACCCTCTCTAATTGCACCAAACCCAGTCACGGTGCACATTTTACCAGGTCTGAAGTTAGTACTTCTCTTAGGAAGACAAACTGGTTTCATATAGTCATTGAAGGATACTTCGCTTTGCAGCTCCACAAGCGCGATGTCGTACTCTTTAGTCCTGTCCTCATACCGAGGGTGATTGATTACCTATAAAAATCGTGGAAAGGGCACATTAAATACTCATTGATTTTCTTATTTGCCTGTTGTATAAGATGGCACTGTGCCTTATCGTGTCGTAAGGTAATTTCATGAAATCACTGAAAACACTACATCCAAACTGCAACATTGATACAAAACAGGTGATAACAACAAGGCCTAATACTCATCAAAGAATGCCCTAAGGCAGATGCTTGCCAATGCTCATCCAATGTGAGGTAATCAGAAAACCAAATCACAGTGGTATCCGGAACTAAATTGAGCTAGGCTTCCTATCCGAAATCAGGGGTCAAGATTCACAAAGCTCTCCTAACTTAAGATGGATCCTAATTATTGCTTCGAGCAACTGACTTCTGTTTTCCAACAACACAAAGGACACATCTTAAAGTAGTTAGGTGAATCTAAACTTTACGCAGATGTTCCAAAACATTACCTGCTCGTTCCCATGAATAATTTGACAAACAAATTAGAATAAAACTCTTTTTGTGACATTACTTTTTAAGAGCAATGCATTTTTTGACTTTCAATGGAATACCTTATTACTGAAGGAAATAGTTGCAAACCAGAATTTATCCGGGATGCTAAAAAGGGTAAATTTCTTCTCCAACGCATTTTAGATAGATGTGTTCCATTATTGCATTTTCCGTTAAATTCGCCAACTTACAGTTTACATCTTAAACAACTAGCACACGCAAAACTTTTCTGAGACGTGACAGTCCAATTCAAAGAGTGGATTGAAAGACAAACGTGTTTTCATGGGAAACGAAAAATCTCACAATCAAAAGCTAGAGGAGGCATTGAAGTTTAGTTTACCAAATGCTATCATTTAAATTTCCCTTTAAATAGTTGCAGCAAAGTTAATTGTACAGGTACAAAATAAATTAAATCTTTCTATGCAGTGATTTCACCCATTATAATGTGGTTGTGAAGGTGTGTCTGCGTAAAAGAGAATGTCATAAGGGGAATACCAGTAGTATAGGGTCATTGGAAATAAGCCCCGTTGCTGTCGAGGTAAGTCGAGTTACGTCGAGGTAAGTGTCGAGGTAAGTCGAAGGTAAGTCGAGTTTAGTCGAGGTAAGTGTCGAGGTATAGAAACCTCAACATTTTTCACAAACGAATACCAATGAGCGTCTTTCTTAAAAAATGATAACAATATGCTTGCCCAAACTTGCCCGCTCGTAGTCAACACCGATTGGTCAGTTAAGAGTCTATTATGTTTTCAAAATAAACGTGCGCCCAAGCTTGCCCGAGTTTGTTAAATATATTTAAAGAATAAAATACTTCCCATTGGTGTTTCACGTGCCATTGCACCTTTACTTATGCGAACTTAAATTGAACTGAATTTGCATCGAACGCTTGTTAACTTCGTTAAGGAACAATAAGATAAAAGCCATGTGTAAATAAATCTATTTGATAACCGAAAAAACGCTTATTTTGGTGTTGCTTTTAACATGTTGTAATAAAACATATTTCCTTGTACGATTTTGGTCTCATTTGTCTTTCTCATGGGTTTCTGCCGATCCAAACATCGGTGAACCAGTTGAGTTTTGAGACTATTCTTGCGCTCGAAGTCGATAAGAAGCCAAGCACCGCTAAACAACATTTGCAAATTATGAAACCCGCTGAAGCGAATTATTTTAATAAAGTTTTAAAAGCACTTATTGTTCTCAATCAAAAGACTGCTCGCTTAATACGTAAACATAATGAGACATCAAACACGCAGATATTCACTAACAAATCAACTTTTATTTCAATCGCTCATCTAGTACAAATCAAACTCCTACATAACACAACTAATCAGGAGGGCAAAAAATCTCTTTTGATCGAATTATTTTAATAAAGTTTTAAGAGCGACCAATAAACAATAGCTTTATTTGCAAGACTTTGTTCTCATACAAAAAAGAGGTCCCTTACTGCGCTCGAGTGAATGTCTACAATTTTATGTTGCCTCCACCTCCACAATAATATTTTGCTCCTCAAAAATCTTATTTCCCTCCTCCTCCACAATTCTATTTTGCCTCCGCCTCCACCACCACCACCACCGCCACAATTCTATCGTTTTTACCACCACTACCATGATCACCAAAAGTTCGTTTTGCCTCCTCCACCTCCACATAAGTCCACATAAGTCCAAGTCTTGCAAATAAAGCTATTGTTTATTGGTCACTTTTAAAACTTTATTAAAATAATTCGATAAAAAGAGACTTTTTGCCCTCCTGATTGGTTGTGTTATGTAGGAGTTTGATTTGTACTAGTTGAGCGATTGAAATAAAAGTTGATTTGTTAGTAAACATCTGCGTGTTTGATGTCTCATTATGTTTACATTTAAGTTCACCCGAGCGTATTAAGCGAGCAGTCTTTTGTATGAGAACAATAAGTGCTTTTAAAACTTTATTAAAATAATTCGCTTCAGCGGGTTTCATAATTTGCAAATGTTGTTTAGCGGTGCTTGGCTTTTTATCGACTTCGACCGCAAGAATAGTCTCAAACTCAACTGGTTCACCGATGTTTGAATCGGCAGAAACCCATGAGAAAAACAAATGAGACCAAAATCGTACAAGGAAATATGTTTTTATTACCACACGTTAAAAGCAACACCAAAATAAGCGTTTTTTCGGTTATCAAATAGATTTATTTACACATGGCTTTTATCTTATTGTTCCTTAACGAAGTTAACAAGTGTTTGATGCAAATTCAGTTGAAGTTAAGTTCGCATAATTAAAGGTGCAATGGCACGTGAAACACCAATGGTAAGTATTTTATTCTTTAAATATGTTTAACAAACTCGGGCAAGCTTCGGCGCACGTTTATTTTGAAAACATAATAGATTCTTAACTGACCAATCGGTGTTGACTACGAGCGGGCAAGTTTGGGCAAGCATATTGTTATCATTTTTTAAGAAAGACGCTCATTAGTATTCTTTTGTGAAAAACGTCGAGGTTTCTATACCTCGACACTTACCTCGACTAAACTCGACTTACCTCGGCACTTACCTCGACTAAACTCGACTTACCTCGACTTACCTCGACACTTACCTCGACGTAACTCGACTTACCTCGACACTTACCTCGACCTAACTTGACTTACCTCGACAGTAACGGGGATTATTTCCAATGGCCCTATACTACTAATACCAGCCCCCCTCTTTCCTATTACAGTGAAAAGTGCCCCAGTTTTTCAGACAAGGATTATTCAACCTTACGGCACAACGAAGACAAACAACATGGAAGATTTTTTCATTACTCTGTCAAAACCACATTCAACCCAAACTTTATTTGAAAGCAAGATAAATCTTATATTACTTTATATAGCACATTACATGCATCACAGCCATTACGCCTGGAGTAACGTAGCAACTTGATGATTTTTACCTTTAATAATAAGTTTATGAAAGGGGCTATCGTAAAAAGATCTTCAAGACTTACCCTTCTTGCAGCGATCACCACTTCATTTCCTTCTTCGTTCCTGACGTCAAATTCTCCAAGCACAACCTTGAGTTGATCAGGAGGTGGATTCATCCTTTGAAAGCAGTGAGCAGCTGACACCACCCACTTCTTATCGATCAAAGATCCACCGCAGAAAATGTTGGTTCTACTGTTAGAGGTTTCCCACCTGAAGCCCACCTGCCAGGGAAACTCCACTGGTTTGGCTCGTGTGCCACCGACAATACGTGACCGCTTTCCAACACCGCAGCTGATGCTTCCTCCATAGCCTCCCTGACCTCCTCCTTCATTGCATCCCTGACCACCACCCCCACCGTATCCACCGCTGTATCCTTTAACACAGGGCTCCGTTTTGATTTCAAAATCTACGAAACAAAAAGCGTTGTTTGTGTAGGTTAATGAACTACAGAATTACATTTGCTTGAAAAATTATTGCAATATATTCAACAAAAGATTTTCATATTATAAAGGAAAAATATTTACCCTTACTTCATAAAATGCTGCATTGATGATTTGGGGATTGTTCTTATAAAAGCTCAATTCGTAAATGAAGGGATGTTTTTCTTCAATACATTGCTCTTGTTTTACCTTCAACCGCAGAAATGTTACCAGTTGGTTCAGTGACGTTAGGTCTTTGCCTATGACCTGAGAATAAGAAGAACAGTTTTTTTTTAAGTTTTAAATGTAGTGGACTTCAAGGATCTTTTCCTGTATCTTGATTTGCAGAAGTCTCCTACCTGCTTCAGGAAAGATGTTTTGCTTAAATTTGTCCGGGCCTCCTTCTGCTCCTCGAGGACTGTAACGAGCACAGACGATGTCACCGTGGATGGTGGATCTAGCAGAACCAACTCCAAATTCAAATGTGCTGTTCCAGACAACCTATGTAATTATATAGAGTTAAAACCAGGAATATTTTAAAACGCACTCTTTCTCACTTCTCATGTCATTAATATTGTTTTTAATTTGCCACTGCATTACACCATGCAACAAGCGTACAGGCATTTTTTTAAAGTCGGAGGCCATTAACTTGGCTCTGGAGTGAATAACTAACTACTCCGACCATAACCTCCAAAAGACCCCTGTCATACAAATGACCCTTTCAAATCTCCCGAAACTAGAGAAATATTTCTCTGCATATGTGTTTGCGAAGTGTATACGCTTTGCATACGCCTGTTATGTACCTGTGCAAAGTGTTTGATTGGCATTCCAGGAGCTTTTGCCATTCCCGTCCGGTAATCGTAGTACTGTTCTTCACTGTACCATTGCTCAACAACCATGGCACAAAGAACTGGAGTAGGACCTTCACTTTGCTGGTCAGTCACAGATACAGCAGCCAGATTTTCTCCCTGATTTTTTGTGTCCATGGTTTTGTTGTCGTGCTCGAGTTCGTCCTTTAGAGCGAGTTCTTCACACCATTTCTGAGCCTCGTCGCCCAACTCCTCTGACCAGACGAGAGGCTGCGAACCATGAAGCTTTCTCAGCTGGTTGTGGGCTATCACACATGCTTTATCAAACTCGTCGTATGCGCTGCTCCCTTGACAAAATAAAAACGTTTCATTTTTAAGGAAACTTTCGACACATTGTGATACCTTTTTGTGAAGTAGTAACCGTCTTATCATCTACACTGTATATGAGATTTCGGCAAAATTATAATAATAGTATCTACTTTGCGCATGGTGGCTTGAAGTTTGTCTTAGCTCAGTTGAATCTCCCGTAACCGACCACCTTAAATGTCACGCTTATGGGGCCGCTTCCGGAAGGTGGTCGCATGCGAGAGATTAGACCAAAGGAGGTCAAAATTTTGATTTAGTTTTAAGAGGTTAATTTTCTTTAATCCGTACACAAATGAACATATGACCCAAAATGAAGTGTAGTACCTTTGAACGAAAACAAGGCTCACAAGTACATTACATTAATGCGCCGATCATTTCGAAACTTCAACATCCCCTCCCGGGCATACCCTGGGCATTTGACTGTGTATCGTTCCCGGGAAGGGGGGAATTTGAACGTTGCGTTGGAAGGGTGGGGAATTTGAACCAGATTCATCTGTTGTTCTGACTAAATAGGCCCGTGAATTTTTTCGGTTTTGGAGGGTGTGACGGATTAACAAGATAGAATTTCGCCTTTGTTAGTGAATAACTCTTTGAAAAGGGTCTTTAAAAGAGGATTGAAGGTGTCATTACCGAATATCTGTCTCTGAAAGGCATGTAAAGTGCTTGATTGAAGACCAAATTTGTCTTTGAGGAGAGGCAGTTCAGTACTTATTGGGGGGGGGGGGGGGGGGGCATTTGAACGGCTTTCTTGCCCCGAGTGGAGGGAATTTGAACAAGCCAATCTTCAAAAGTTCAAATGCCCGGGGGGTTGCCCGGGGGGGATGTTGAACTTTCGAATTGATCGGCGCATAACAAGCGAGTCATATTAGGCTTTTGTGGCACCATTCTGTTCAGTTTTTACCTGATGAGATGGGATCATGTGTCAAGTGGTCGCTTACCGGAGGTTAAAAACAATAGAAAATTTTAAACTGTCAGCCTAAAAAGTGGTCGCCGTCGTTTATGAGAGGTGATCGCCTATGACAGGTTCTAATTATGGGGACGTCACTGCAAAAATTGGTGGAAAAGTGGTCACTGACGGGAGGTGGTCGCCTACAAGAGGTGGTTGCTCAGAGAGGTTCTACTGTACTTAAAAATTAAAATAAAAAGAATTAATCGACCTATATTACCCCTTCATTTTCTAGAGCGTCTAAGATGAAAACAAAACAGTACACTAGAAACAAACTGTAACACAAAATGAAATCCTACAAGAGCCACATTATGCGACTAAACTTTTGGCAATGGGAGGTCAAGAAAATAATGTTTACTAAACACCAGTCGCTTGGAAATAAACAGTTATTGTGAATATATCTTTGTTTTCAGTTTCTGTCATTCTAGCTTAACCCTGTGTGAGTTATCGTACCTGTGTAAAGTAGATGAGTACACAAGACGAAAGCGAAGAAATGAGGTGGCTTCATCTTTTCACGTTTCGTGCCTTTTTTTCTCTTCCCTTTAGTGTCGTCTACTTAACTGCATCTAAAGTGCAAGGTTTTATACGAAGTAAATGAGAGATTCATTACCCAGCTGTAATGATGTAACGCTGACCCGTGTTACACAGCAAAAGCTGGTAAGTGTCTGTCCATTCGTTAAAAGTTTTACGCCTATTTGTTCATAATGTATGACGGGCGGTCAAATCAAAGCGTTAAATCGGAGTTCAAAATAGTGCATCGTACAATGGACTTTTGAGCGATGTAAGACGAGCCCAAAATATGTATATACCTCATAGAATGGAATTGCGAGTTATTACCTATTAAGACATTTTCCTTCACAAGGTTGTCGTTAGTTATCTATCTTGAACCCATACGCCGGTGGGCAAATGCTTTTTATCGCTTTCATTTCAACGACAACAGGCAAGTTGTCAATGTATGGGTGTTCCAACCACAAGCAAACATAAGGTCATTTCCCGCCTGTGCCATCTTTAAACCACTCCTTTGACGCTTCTTGGAATTGTCTTTACTACAATGAGTTTCCCATCCATTCAGCTCCCACAGTTACATTTGTTTTAAATGAAGAATTAACCAGTAAACAGTTCCATGGGAACTTTTAAGAGACCTCTGAGCAAGAGGCCAAGCTGAGTGTACATAAATCTGGTCAAGTTACGTTACTTTATTAGTGAAAATAGCAATTGAAACACATTACTACAGCATACAAGCAAATTATAAATCTATACGGTGTAGTCAAACGTCTCTTGCGTCCTCACTCTATGAGAATGGGCATGTAGGTTTAACAACTAGAGGTGACTGCCTGATATACTATGGCCGACAAACGTGTCAATAAAACTGGAACACTTTCGAATTTCTTAGGTTGGAAGCAAAAATTTTTCGAAAGGGTGAAAATAATTATCTGCTTCCTTTATCTTGGAAAACCAAATAAATGTGCAGTTATCTTTATTGCATGGTCATTTTGTCTTTGAAACTATGAGGAGCCAGGTGGAACTAAAACTTGTAACGAAGTGAATAAACTGAGTGCGTGGGAAAATTTATTGGCAACCCTCCATCTATCAAGAGGTCAATAGTCCATTCATTGATAGAAGCAACTGTAAAATATAGGTATCTCTATACCTTAAATATTTGTCCTAATATATTGCTTTAAAAGGTTGTTATTTTAGGTAAATTTGTAAACCGTGATTCATCAAGTCTATGAATACTTAGCTTCATCTTATGTTATGATGGTACGATGACTGAGGAAAGAAATGACATCCTGACTTCTTTTGGTTGAAACGCCCATAACTTGATTAAAAAACAAACTGAAAAAAGTAACACCCGATATCTATTTTAATTAGCTTTTTAAGTTCTATTCGCTGACATAAAGGTATGTATATGGGTAACCCGATTTTTTCCATCGAGCCAATCTACTCACTTCTTCATTACAGCTAACATTTTTTACTGTAGAGCTATCGGGTGGCTGCTTTTTACAAAAACCATAAACTAGTCTAAAAGTTTCTGCTTTTTAACAGTTTTAGTTTACAAAACCAGCAACGTTTACGATTGTAAACTTTTTTTAACTGAAGTGGCATTTGGTTTTTATTTCTCGCTCTAAGGACCCACGAGAATGATTATATAAAAAGGACACCGTTAAATATTCAAATGAAAAATCAGATATTTTTAAGTCAATTGCCCTGAAGTATAACAATAATGAGGGGGAGATTATGAAAGAGAAGCGAATAATTGAGGTCAATTTTAGCATGTTTTAGCACCATAACTTAAAAAAAGGTGCCTAACAGTGAGAAAAGAAATAAATGTAAAGAAGATCCTCGCAGTTATTAAGGCAACTTATGCAGTTGCGAAAAGAAAGCCTGAAAAAATCAGGCTTGCCGGGATTCGACCCTGACCTCTGCGATACCGGTGCAGCGCTCTAACCAATTGAGCTAACAAGCCAACTGGGAGCTGGTCATTAAATTGGTTCGTAATATACCCAGGAAAGATGAAGATGAAATTATGAATATATGAAATTCATATATTTGAACTGCGGAATGAAGAAATAAATGTAAAGAAGATCCTCGCTGTTATTAAGGCAACTTATGCAGTTACCTGCAGGGTTCGAATCCCGGCAAGCCTGATTTTTTCAGGCTTTCTCTTCGCAACTGCATAAGTTGCCTTAATAACTGCGAGGATCTTCTTTACATTTATTTCTTCATTCCGCAGTTCAAATATATGAATTTCATATATTCATAATTTCAATGAGAAAAGAGTAAAAAAAAAACAAAACAAAACAAAACAAAAAAGAAAAAAACAAAACAAAACAAAAAAAAACAACACCACTGAGGCAATGCAGCATTCAGGTAGTTCTTCAAGGGGCAAACTAGCGTCGTGACGCAAAGAGGTGTTTTATTATAAATAAGGTGCTGCTCTTAAATATTAAGAGGAGAAGCTTACAGTCAATTCAGTTGAAGAGGTAATAACGTTAATCGTCCTATACGATCCATGGAGTTATGTCCTAATAAAACACTTTTGCCAATTGTGTTTTTACTAATCAAGACTAAATTCGTACTCTAATTGTTTTTAGTAACATAAAGGATCCAAGGTTTCAGATATTTTACATTGGTGTAAATATTTGGTGATCGAACTCTTGAGCATCTCTTGCCATGACTTACGATTCCGCCCAAATAAAACTTTCCTTTATTGTAGCACGCAAGCGGTCCGCCACTATCACCTTTACAAGTGTTCAGAATTCTCTCGGTATACCCTGAACACAACATGCTATCGGTTAACCAACGGACATTTCTTCGACATTCCTCAGGAGAAATTATAGGAACATCTATACTGCGAAGTGTTTTTTCTTGTTCTCCCGCTGAATAATCAAGACCAAACCCGGTCACTGTACAAATTTCTCCTCCTGAAAACGTCACCGATTGATCCGGCAAACATATTGGTCTCATGTAGTCGTTGTACTCCTTAAGGGGTGTCTTAAGTTTCACTAGAGCAATGTTGTAGTCTTTGGTGTTTTTTCTATGCAAAGGATGCCTTATTACTTTGACTGCTTCGGCTACCACCGCCTGGCCATCTTCGTTTTGATCATCAAATTCGCCTAAAATAACTTTCAGTTTAAATCTGGGATTAACTCGAACCACAAAACAATGTGCAGCCGTCAATATCCATTCCCGGTCCAATAGAGATCCACGACAAAACACGTTTGACTTGCCAAACTGGTTCTGATATCTAAAACCCACTTCCCAAGGGAATTCGCCAGGTTTAACAGGTTCATCGCCGGTTGGTCCTCCTCTTTTGACTATCCCGCACGTGATGTCTTCCATGGACTGCTGTTCTATCTCTTGACTGGTCATTTCTGAAAGGTTTTATAATACATACGGGAATGTTAAAGTGAAGCAATGCAGTTTTAATTCACAATAAATTAAATGGTTACGGTCTTGATTCGCGAAGCCTTTTAACTAATTGATACAACAAATCGATGAAATATGCCACGAACCATCATCAGATGGTGGGAATGAAACTTTTCGGTCAAGCAGTTGAAGTTAATTCCTAATATAGCAGCTTAAATCTGCTTTAATTTACGTATATACGTCGAAGTAACTTGATTACGACCGGCCACTATGCTTAAAACAAATTTTACACCACATAGTGCCACACCGCTGCCTCTTCAAAGTATTTTTTTTTCAATTTAATCAGACAACTGATTAAACAGTCTGAGCCCAGGAGTCATAGCATATGTTGGCTAAGTATGATTGTCTGGGTGAGTGTAGTCCTGAGAAGGACCGTTTGTGCTGACATTGACTGAAACTTCGACAACCTGAGCGGGAGGTCATCATCAGGGTCAACTAGACAACTCAGTGATATGTTTCAGGCTTTCAGACAGCTTCCACTTCTAGTGGCCAACCAAAACGCCTATAGTGTGGATTGGGGAGCTGTCAAGTTCCACCTTTGCTACTGGAAAAATGATAACTCCGCCTTACGCAGATGTTGCGTTTGATTGAAATGCCATCAAAGCTGTCTAAACTTATTTTTAAAAAAGCTTTTTAAGTAGTAACGGTATGGCGCACAATGGTTTTGAGTGATATAAAATTTTCAAACAGGCGGGTTAAGTTTTAATATTTTTCTATTTAAATCCTGAAAAAAATTAAAAGATACACGTTTGTGATTCAAAATTAAGGCCGACAAAAAGTATGTAAATCTCAGACGTGCAAGGTTTGCTGTAGCATTTTTGTCTTACCTTCATCGGTGTCCAAAGGTGAACCTTCAATAGTAGATGCTGTGTTTTTTGATTCTTCGTCTGGCATGAGGAAATAAAATACAGTGTCACACTAGGTTATCTGGTGGAATAATTCCTATCTCTATTTCATTCTTGCTGTAAGAAAACAAACAAAAGAAAATCGAGGTATACCTGATGTGCTGGATGAAGACGCATTTATTCGAGCAGTTGTTAACTGTAATCCGACTGCAAATAATAATATATCAAGATTAACTTAAAATATCTTACGCGTAGTAAAAACTATTCAGGCTGCAATTCTGCGGCATCCCGTAACTGTTCGCCTTAAAAATTGTAATTCTAATCTTGATTTAGACACATTTAACGCGAAAATAGCACAGAAAATGAACGTTTTTAATTTATTCCCTCACACATTGTTCAGTAACTTGATCAAGGCGCCAGATTAACTTAGAGGCATTGCTCATTTCCCTCCCTTACTAATTTTATTTTTAGCTGAGGGTTAATTGGAATAACGGTGTAGAAATTACTTTTTAAAGTTATCTAAATCTGCTGTATTTATGACAGGGACAAGAAGAACATGAAATGTAGATTGAACAATTCAACTACAGTCGTAATAAGTATTAAACGTAGATCAACATCGTCGTCGTCGTCGCCTTTATTTGCTAAAGAATCTCATTCATCTCAATAACTTTCTTCCAAAGAGCCGTAGAAAACCAGATACTAATAGTTGTCATATTTAGCAAACTTTTGTGTCTGTGAATAAAGCTTGGTAATACCTTTTGGGAAAACGTTTTTCTGGAAAACTGGTGGGCCACCCACTCCTCCTTTAGGTGAATACCGCGCCACTGATATGAACCCATAAGTCTTAGAGATCGCACTGCCAACGCCTATCTCCATGGATCCATTCCAAACGACCTGCGGTGGGAAAATGTGGTTAACATGTGAGATTTTGAATCTCACCATACTAAAAACCACTTTTAGCTTAATAAGCTTCGATTTTAACTAGTCTAAAATACTTAAAATGGACATGGGAAAGGTGATGCTAAATTGAGGCACTTAATGATCAGGAAAAAAATAGAAATATCTCACCTGTGCAAAGTGCTTGATTGGTAGACCAGGCTCCTTTGCAGTTCCTTGCTGGTAGTTGTAATTCACCGCTTCGTCATACCAGTTTTGTACTACCTCACCACATGTGACACAGTTTGGTTTCCATGCTCCTTGACATTTAGGCTGTGGCGGTACAAACCACGCGATATTCTCTCCCTCATCCCTTTCGGCCAAACTATCCCCATCGTGTTCGATTTTGTCGTTTATTGCCAGATACTCTGCCCACTTCTGTGCGTCCTCGGCGAGAGCTTCGGACCAGATCAGGGGCTGAGCTCCATGGAGCTTCCTTATCTTGTTGTGCTCGACTACACAGTCACGATCAAACAAGTCATAAGTGCAGCCTAAGAAGAGAAATAGCAATGGTTAAATCGTGTAAGGTAAAGTACATCAAATGCAATGCGTGCTATAATTTAGCAATAGCCTGATATAAAGTCGAGACAGTTATGGAAACCCGAGGCAAGGCCGAGGGTTTGCATAACTTTCGAGAATTCTCCCAACCCCTCTAGATACTACGCACAACTGCGACGTCACAACTGTGTTTACATACTCTCATATTAACGCACCTCTCAGCCAATCAGACCGCGCGTAGTATCTTAGTTACTTCATAATGTGCAGTAAAACATGATCTTGATAGCAATATGTATAAGAATACCCCAACCAATTCTTTCGAAACTATTATGGCTAAGAAGTTGAGAATGTTCTGGATGGCCGTAAAGCTAATATTGAATGCTAAATGAAGCCTTAAGAATTGGTCAGTAGTTCATGGGACACATTGTAATCAGTCAAAAATCGCTTCGATTTAGCAGACCCAGTCGGATTACGGGAATCTGCACGTAGAGAGAGAAGCCTGTTCTGATAGGCCGTTCCATAAGCGAACGAATTAATGAGGGTAGGAGAACAATAAGTGAGAGTAACAGTAACTTTGAGGCTGTTTTTGCATACAATGGGTCATCTCGTCACATAGGGGAGAGGAACTGAATGACTTATTACTTACGTGCAAAAAAAACAAACGAAGAATTTCAAACTTGGACATATAAACAATTAAGATGGCATCTCATCTGGTTTCTGGTTTTGACAGTCTTCGTTACCCTTGCCAACAACTCTAGCAAACGTTGTTGTAGGCGGGCGTAGAGGACGGCTATTTGTGGTGTTACATTTCATTATTTACTGACATTGATCTTACCTGTGGAGAATACCAGGCAACAGACAAAAAGTCGATGGAGAAAGTCAAGTGCCATGGAAGTGTTTCTTTGCCATTTACATCTTCGACTAAATAAAAATAATCACTATTGTAAGCCAGTCCGGGCATTTAAATTCCTGTTTGTGCTTATCTAAACTCGGTTACAGCAATTGAAATATGAATTTCGCTCTCCGTTACATTTGGGAAAACATTTAAAGGCAAATTCTTTAAAATTTCTATTGCACATTAGATATACTTTTAAACCATGAAAGTTTGTTTTGGCGCCTAATTGTCGCAAATGCTTAAAAGATGGTGTGTTATTTTCATTAAGTATTTCCTTAAGTCGGCTAAAATAAAACAGTAACTTAAACGTGACAGACGTTAGCTCGATGATTTTAACGACATAGTCTTTAACACAACTGTAACGAGAAAGACTTATAACATAGACAGTAAATTGCAATAGGAAAAGCATTCCGTGTATTCCTATAACACAGCAAGTATTTACCTGAAGAATGGCGAATTTTCTCGGTCAATTTTACTGATTCCGTAACAAGTTGGTCGCCATATTTGACATTAACTGATCCACTGGACCGTGTCGATGGTGGTACGTTCAATAAACAAAATATAGCCACCCGCCTGGAAAAAAATCTCCAGTTGCTTGGACCGACCGAGTTAAACCTTTTGTTTGCCGTAGGTGCATCAATGACCCATTTCTTCTCACAGTTTCTAGCCATTTAAAAAAAAGCCGAGTCGAGAGAATACTAAACACAGTCATTGTCAGCTAGGGAAAAAACTAGAACTTCAGTACTCAGAATAACGTTACTAACTGAAAATAAAATAAGCGATAAAGAGAAATTGGGGGCTAAATATTGAATTGTTGTAGTCAGGACACGACGTTGAAGTCGTTGAAGTAAAAGTTACTGTTTGTCACTGACTCATACTTTTTTGATGGTACGTAGTACCAAACATTAATTTACCTCGACGAAATTAGACACTGTTTACTTGAGTCATTTCATCCCGCCGGACGAGTCCTGCCCCGATGTCTGGCCATTTTCTCTCTGTTTGTATGATAAAATTTCGTCCAGGGAGGTAAATTGTTGTTGTTGTAAGTTGTTGCTGGCGGTGGTGTCTATCATGGAGGAGGTGATTTTATCTCATGGCAATTTTTAGTTATCTCCCGTAGGAAATCACATAAGAAAAAAAACCAAATCGAAGTTGAGCAAAATGGAGAGGAATTCCACTGTCTTCCGATGCAGCACTTTCAGTTAATTCTTTAGTTTTAAATCCTGGAATCAATTTGTTTTTTGTTGAAAGAAGGTACAATGTTTATGTTACCATTTGAATTACAATGTTAGGTTTTGGCTCAATCTGCTTTTCTTTTCCCACAATTACAATTATACAAATAGGTGGGCGTCATTTTTGACCAGCTAAAAACGCAATGCTTTGACATTTTACCTGCCGAGGAATTGCTTGATTAGGAGTAAATTGTATTCAAAGCTTTTCAACTGGATTCTTGTCAAAGCCCGGCAATGATTTCTATTATTCTTTTCCTATCGTTCATCTCTACAGTACGACCAGGTAAATATTACTCATCTTTTAAAAACGTTTGTTGGTGTTTATCATAGCTTCATACACGTCCCAAGATTTTCTAGTCTATAAAAGACTGCAAATAGACAAAACATGCGATAGAAATTTAAGAGCGACTGTTTTTTCTGACCGGGTGAGGAGTGGCACATCAGTGGAAAATCAGGGTTCTTCATATTTTGTCTAAAGATAACCTATGGAATGCCACTTAAACCGGTATATTTATTTTGTTCAAATTATTCTTTAATTTACTGAAAAATTTGGAAAACCGTTACGGCCGTGCATTGCC
This sequence comes from Siderastrea siderea, assembly GCA_964030785.1. Taxonomy (NCBI): domain Eukaryota; kingdom Metazoa; phylum Cnidaria; class Anthozoa; order Scleractinia; family Rhizangiidae; genus Siderastrea; species Siderastrea siderea. The sequence goes on from OZ034968.1 coordinate 46,325,184, forward strand.
TCAAAATGCCTAAAATGAAAGCGATTTTCACCTCCACAACACCCTTCGCTCGCAAAAGCGCAACGGAAAAATAGTCTTAAATGAGCTCGGATAATGACTTAGGACATAATTACGAGCAATTTGAGCCTAAAAGTAGGATTATAGATGTAATCCTTAATTTCCCGTGATGGAGCGAAGACAGCCAATATTTTGATGTTTGAAAATCTCAATCTAGAGCTCTTTTTCAAAACATCAGTTCTATGTCCGGTATAACTCAGATTGACTCAAATATTCGGTTGCAATATCTGGAAGTGTTGTCCTTACGGAGAATATAAAAATTAGTTTGGTACTTTTCATCGCTCGCAAGAAAGAGCGAGAGTTGTTTTGGCAAAATCACAACGCTAACATGTCAACAACTTGCAACGGTCATTTCAACGTCCTGGATAAATAATGGCCAAACTCGGACATAAACTTCACAAGTTACCTCAAACTGGCCCTGAAACTCTGTAAGAAACCTTATGATAAGCTTACCTTTCAAAAATAGTGGTTGACGATTGATTTATAGCCTATTTTCCTATCAAATTGGCTCTTCAACTCCAAAGGTCAACAAGAAGTTAAATCGCCTAGGTCACGAACATCGCTTCTGTTGCCACTTCATGCCTCATTTCAGCTTCGACACTGCTCTAATGTACAACAAATATATTTTTGTGAATGTCCCTGCTATATTGACGGCCTTTCTTGTAGAAATTAAAATCAAACCGAGCTGGCAATCTGAAGCAAAGATCGCGAACGGAGACTGTTTATGTTAATGATGTCACGCAATCTTAAAGGTCAGCGGGCTGCAAGCCATTCTTCTCAATACCTCTCCCAATACCGTGTCCAAAGAAAGTGAGATTGTTGGCCAAATAAGACAAATAACACTATAAATGTCTCAGACTGATAATAGAAAAGCCATTGGTAAAGGGAAGCGTGTAAGCCGCGGAGCAGGCTATGGACTGACTGGAAGGAAGGGGACAACGACAGTTCTGCTCCGTGGCTTAAGGGACTGTTCGTTATTTATGGCTAAGGGGGGGTCGGTGATTTTCAACCAATTCAGGCATATGAAAAATTTACCCCTCCCCGAAAGTGGGTATTTAAAAAAATTACCCCCCCCCCCCCCGCTTATGTGACAGTTTCAAAAATTATCGTTTGGTTTACATGCAAAAATTTCGGTCGGGGCGGTTGCTGGAAATCAAATAAAACTGTCGGCCCTTAGCAGCTGAACGCCCAGCCGCCGCCATATTTGTTTTTCTGTCCCTAGCACTAGGATCTTCCTAGCGAAGGTAGTTTACATGGTGCTAGGATCTTCCTAGCGCTAGGATCTTCCTATCTCTCAGCTAGAAAGATCCTAGCGCTAGAGAGATCCTAGCGCTAGGGCCAAGTACAACATTTTGCATGTAAACTGAATACAGAAAACGTATGGCGCTTGGCTGATCCGCCTTCTAGGATCTTCCTAGCGCTAGGATCTTCCTCCCTCCATGTAAACAGCCCCTTACTTTCGTTTTTTGGCTTTTTTCGAGTACTTTAGTTACAGACCTCTCTAAGATAAGACGGTCTCCGAATGAACGCCCTTTTAGCAATAAACTGTTTACAGCCTCTCAGTTTCCTCGACAGAAAGGAAAGAACGCAAAATTGCAAGCCAAAGGGAGCTTTAAGGTGGTTGGGGCGTGGAGAGGGGTCGAACGAGAAAATATATATATATTTTAGTTTTCTCGCTCCATGCCCCCACCCCCACGCGCTGCACTGTCGTGCTCTCTTCTAGTCGTCCTATTTCGCGCGACCAACGATCTTAGCAAGATCTTACAAAAATAGAGGACTGCGAGCAGTTCATGTCAACAAAGTACATTTCAGCTGTGGTCTTCAATCGAGCCATCAGGAGAAAAAAACACCGCTGACCTTTTAGATTGCGTAACATTCAATAAGTCGGCGAGCTTTTCTTTAGTCTTTTGAATATACCATGCACTTCGTTCTTCCGTCAGAACGTTTCGATTTTCTAAAAGCAAAAGGCGACACAACGACAGGAGCATTCATGGACACGCATTTCTCGTCTTTTGGAGTAGTGTTAAGGTTGAAATGGGGCATAAAGCTATAAAGTGGCAACAGAAGTGATGTTCGTGAAGCAGCGTGCAATAACCGCTTTTTGACCTATGGAGTTGAAGAGGCAATTTGATAGAAAAATGGACTATAATTCAATCGTCAACCATTATCTTTGAGAGGCAAGCTGACAATAAGATTTCTTACAGAGTTTATGAGCCAGTTTGAGGTAACTTGTGAAGTTTATGTTCGAGTTTGGATATTATTTACCCAGGACGTTGCAAGTTGTTGACACGTTAGCATTGTGATTTTGCCAAAATAACTCCCGCTCTTTCTTGCAAGCGATGAAAAGTACCAAACTAATTTTTATATTCTAGGTAAGGACAACACTTCCAGATATTGCAACCGAATTTTTTAGTCAATCTGAGTTGTACCGGACATAGAACTGATGCTTTGAAAAAGTACTCTAGATTGAGATTTTCAAACTTCAAAAAATTAACTATCTTTGCTCCATCACAAGAAATTTAGGATTACGTCTTTAATCCTACTTTTAGGCTCAAAGTTTTCGTTAATATGTCCTAAGTCAATATCCGAATTCGTTCAAGTCTAGTTTCCCTTTGCGCTTTGGCAAGCCAAGGTTTTAATGGTCTTGGAAATCGCTTTTATTTTAGGCATTTTGAGGCAATGTACGGCCGTAATGGTTTTTCAAAATTTTCCCGATATTTAAAAAATAATTTGAACAAAATAACTACACCACGACAAATGAATTTCCATGGTCTATCTATGGACAAAACATGAAGGACCTTGATTTTTGACTGATGTGCTACAATTTCGTAATTTCACCCGGCGTTTAGAAAAAGTCCCTCTTAAAAACAAAACATTCCTGTATATTATAGTTTTTGAAGGTTATTTTAGTTTAATGAAATCAGCCAATGAGTAGCAGATCTCTGACGTTTTTTTTTTGTTAGGTTAAACGTTTTCCACTGGAATAACTATACTGTTAGCCTATCCAACCGTCTACGCAACCGTATAATCATTTCCTTAATTCGTCGTAACAGGGCTACATACTGTCCAATTTGGGAAAAAACTGGAATAAAAAACTCTGGTTGCTAAATTGGAACACTTCGGGAATGTTATTATTCAATTATTTCCCACTTCGGGCAGTACATAGTCCTTATTCGTACTTAATTTCGCGCTTCCTTAACTTTGCGATTTTAGCAAGGGCTGAAAAGAAGAGAATAAGAGCATTAAATTTCGCGAAAATTTGTCAGCAAAATTTTACTTTCATTAAACTTTACATAGGTAATGAATTACCACAGGGATTATTTCAAACAGGAACTTTTACATAAGCTGAAGACAATCAGTCATTCTGTCGTCCGATAGTTTTTACAGATCATAAAATTATCCAGATTCTCAAATCTGGAAAATTTCGTTAGGCGTAGGTAATAACTTGTTAATAACATTTATTGATTCATTTGTTTGATTATGTAACTTTGAGCTCAGAAATAAGTACGGATAAGGTATTACATACACTAATTAAACAACAAAATTTCAGAGCTAGGAACGTCGAATTTGGAGAATTCTTTTTTATCCAGTTATTTCACAAGTATTATTATTCTATATTGTATAGGAGTGACCGGAACTATTGACTGCCCAGCGTTACAACTGGATGTCACATTTAGTATTCAGATGATTGACAAGTGAAATTGAAATAGGAGACGGACAAGTATTGTGAAATAGATAGGTTTGAGAGGAGACACAACGCAAACAACACGAGGATCGCGAGGGCAGTTACTTTGTATTTTTTGCTTTATTTTCGTTATTAAACCCTGGAATTGTCTATACATCGGGAGTGCTTTTGTGTACCGTACAACTTCGGGACATAAGTGGTGCCGGGACCAGGATACGCCGGGAGAAAAGGAGTGAGATTTCAACACACGGCCTTGCACAAACATGGGAGACTCGGACAACGAGAAAACCAATCAAGGTGATACAGGCATGCCACAGCAAGAACAAGATCTCGAAAAGAAAATCAGGAAAGAGATTGATAAACTTAAGTTATACTTGGAGGAAGGCGATGAGTTGTTAGAAAACTGCGATTACAGCGAGATTGCGCTTACGTGCAAGCGAACAGATGAAATTCAAGACCGCCTAAACGATCTTATGTCATCACTTCAAGAACTAAAAATCGACCGTGGAATATCGACACAGAGAGAGGTGAGACAGTGGAAAAAGGACTTGAAGGCCACATACGCGCCACCTCTGGGGATGAAAACCAGGCTGAGCAAGGTCTTGGAGGAAAGAGAGCGAAGCAAAAGTCAAAAGGCCGAGGAGGAGAAACTCAGAGCAAAATTCGAGCAGGAGGAGCGATTTAGAAGCGAGATCCAGCAACAAGAGAAGAAACTTTGGGAAGAAAAGATGAAAGCGGAATTGAAAATGGCGGAAAAGAAAATCGAGATGGAAAAAGCCGCGAAAGCCGCCCGTGCGAAGCTACCGGAGCTCAAGATAACCCCTTTCAACGGCACTTCAGTTGACTGGATCAGGTTTGAGAACATGTTTACATCACAAATTCACAGCAAGCCATTATCCGACGAGGAGAAATACGCATATCTTTTGGAGCTGGTGGCCCCTAAGGTGACAAGTAGATTAGCTAATTTAAAGCCGGGTACGCTGGGGTACAAAACCGCGTGGGACGGGTTGAGATCTGAGTTTGGACAGAGCAAAACTGTTGTCGCTGCACATACGGAAGAGATAATTAACTTGCCAGTGACCAGGGTGCGAAAGGGTGCGCGAATTTTATGAGAAGCTGAGCAAGAATTTTGACGCGTTGCAAACTTTGGGGGAGGGAGAGATGCTCAAGGGTTTTGTCCTGTCAACCTTAAACAAGCTCCCCCAAGTGAGACCCGATTTGGTGAGAACAGACGAGGGGTGGGAAGATTGGAAGATGGAAAAGTTGATCGATTCTATCCAAAAATGGCTCAAGCGCAACAAGGCTGAAGACAATCATAAAGATCAAACGGAGCCAAAGAAAAGGGAACGCCATTATTTTAGCCAGAAAGAGCCCCACTGCCTGTTCTGTGAGCAAAACCACTGGGGAGAATCGTGCCCAACAATCGCGAAACACAATCGCGAAACGGAGAGAGTTCTTTGCAGCAAGACGGCTATGTTACAATTGCGCCCGCCCAGGACATGCTGGGAAGGAATGTCGTAGCAAGGGGTGCTATAAGTGTAAGAGCAAACACCACACCAGCCTATGTGATAGGTCCAAGGGGAGCGAGACGCAAGATCCCAACGCCACGCTAAGCGGATACATGCCTTCTGTCGAGGAAAAGTCTCTACCCGCCATAGTACCGCTGAAAATCCGGGGGATTACGTTCTGGGCTTACCTAGACACAGGCTCGGGGAGGGACTTTGTCTCCAAGGAAGCAGCTAACAAGTTGAAACTATACCCAATACGTCACGAGTCGTGCTACATTGTAACGGTTAACGGGACGAAGAAACAGTCTATGCCAAACTATGACGTGACAATCAACTCAATTGACAGTAAGGCAAGCGAGAAAATAGAGATTACAGGAAGCAAACTTGCAGATTTCACAACTATCAAGAGGCCCACCCTGACAGAACTGAAAGAGAAATATCAACATGTGCAGGGAAAGATGTTTTATAGAACCGCAAGCGAAGAGTATCCAATCCATGTACTACTCGGGGATGCCACCTACTGCAAGATCAGGACGGAACAAGTGTACAAAGGCCAACTGGAGGATCCAATCGTTGAGGGAACCACATTTGGCTGGATTGTTCATGGTGGGAAAGAATACGCAGACAGCAAATGCATGTACGTGAGAGAGACTGACGAGTATGAAAGACTGTACTCGCTCGACGTTTTAGGAGTAGAGGACCGAGGGGAAGATGATCAGCCAGACGTCTACAAGGAATTTCAAGAGAGCATATCGAAGAGAAGTGATGGCAGGTTCGAGGTGGGCGTGCCGTGGATTCCAGGCGCCAAGCTCTCAAATACAAATGAGGAGCCCAGCAGGAGACGCCTTCACAGCGTAGAACGAAAACTGACGAGAAACGAGGAGCTGAAGATTGAGTATGGCAACACAGTTCACGAGCAGATCGAAGAGGGCATCGTCGAGAAAGCACCAGAGCAGGCAACGGGTGAACGTGTATTGTACATGCCCCACAAGCCGATGGTGAGAGAAAGCGCTATTTCAACCAAGGTGAGAATGGTGTTCGACGCAAGTGCAAAACCACGTCCACTCGCCAACAGTGTGAACGAGTGCATGCACACCGGCCCACCGCTACAACCGCTGCTATGGGACATCATGATTAGGGCGCGAATGGCATCCGACATACTGCTGGCGGACCTTCAAAAGGCGTTCCTACAGATTGCAATCAAGGAGGAGGACAGAGATGCGTTCCGCTTCTTATTCAACATAAATGGCAAGGAAGAACATTTACGTTTTACAAGAGTGCCCTTCGGAGCAGAAGCTAGCCTGTTCATGCTGGGGGCTACCCTTCAGCATCATTTCAATGAGCAACCGCCAGAGTTAGAGGATACTGTCCAAGCGCTAAAAGAAACACTTATGTGGACAATCTCATGAAAACCGGAAGTGGCGTGGAGGAACTAAAGGAGTTCAAACAGGAAGGAACTGAGATTCTTGAAGGCGCCAGGTTCCCAGTACACAAGTGGGAATCCAACATCCCAGAATTAGACAGTGAGGATAATCCAAGCAAGTTGCTTGGACTCGCCTGGGACAAGAGGGAGGATGCGCTAGAGATCCAAGCACAGATACAGGGTGAACGAACACCAACGAAACGATCCATTCTCAGTCAACTCTCAAGCATCTATGATCCGCTCGGCATAATTTCACCGACCATGGTAGAGGGCAAGCGAATTTACGGAGAGGTAAGCGATGAAAAGATTGGCTGGAACAATGAAGTGAACAGGGTCAATTCGCGAGATTGGCTCAAGTGGAGTAGTCAGCTGAGGAACATCAAAGTACCCAGGAGCGTAGCGAGAGACATCAGCAAGGTAAAGGCTGTACATCTCCACGTTTTCGCAGATGCAAGCAACATAGTGTGTTCAGCGGTGACCGTTGCTGTAGTGGAACACTCAACAGGTTTTGTGAAGGGGCTGCTAACGTCAAAGTCGAGGATCTCAAAACGTAACACATCGATTTCAAGGTTAGAACTGGTGGGCGGCCAGATGGCCGCAAACATGGTGAAAAATTTGCTGACAGCGCTGGGGCGGTGGCCTATTACTTCGGTGAACGTGTGGATGGACAGTATGGTTGCGCTATTCTGGATCTGCAACCCAGGAAGGGCATGGAAAACATTCGTATCCAATCGAGTAAGGAAAATTGCTGGGATCACTCAAGAAACCGGAATCGAGTGGAGATATTGCCCAACTGACAAGAATCTGGCAGACTTAGGAAGCCGTGGTGCCTCACTAGAGAAGATGCAGAGAGGGCAGTGGTTTGAGGGGCCAGAGTGGTTGCTACATGAGGAGGAGTGGCCAGAACAGCCGGAATTAGAGAAAACTAAAAGCGTAAGTGAAGAACACAGACCAGAGAAGGAAGAAACGCTTTATTCAGCCAAGAAGGAGCCTGATGAGTGGGACACACTCCTTGCTAGAAGCAAACTCTGGAGAACCTTCCGAGTGACCACGTGGGCCCTACGGTTCAAACATAACTCACTCACCAAGAAACACAAAGCAAAGAAGAGAACGGGGCCGTTGACGACCGAGGAGTTGAGTTACGCAAGAGACCGATGGATAAGGAAGGAGCAGGCAGAAGTGGAACCAGATTTCGAGAGCCCCGGCTGGAAGTTAGTAACAGAAGAAAACACTAGTATTTTCAAATGCAAGGGGAGAATCCCTGGTTACCAGCCGACGTACATTGAGGGGGGAGTATTTGCAGACAAACTCATACGTCATATCCACGAAGACATAAGGCACCTAGGAGTTGCACGCACCATGGCAGCAGTCAGAGAGGAATGGTGGATACCTCAACTGAGATCAAAGGTGAAGAAGATAATCCATAGCTGCTACTTGTGCAAGGTGCTTAGCACTCAACCATACGGGCCAACAGAAACAGCTGCACTACCACCGTTCCGCACAGAATGTGGAAGACCATTTGAGACCACAGGGATCGACTTCGCAGGACCCCTCAGTTACAAGATTTCCAAGAAAGAACAGAGGCAAGTGTCACATCTTGATATTCACTTGTGCAACATCACGAGCAGTGCACTTAGAGATGACTAAGTTACAAACAGCAGAGGAATTCCAGAGAAAGCTCAACGGGTTCATCACACGCCGTACCAGGCCAAAACGCATCGTGTCGGACAACGCAGCCGTCTTCAAAACCACAGCCACCTGGATCAGGAAGATACGCAAGAGTGAAGCGCTGCAAGACTTCTTAGCGCAACAGCAGATAACGTGGCAGTTCAACTTATCAAGGTCGCCGTGGTGGGGAGGATTGTACGAAAGGTTAATTAAAGAGGTGAAGAGAACCTTGTACAAGACAATGGGGAGAACACACCTAGAGTACGCGCAAGTTGAAGCTGTAGTGATGGATATCGAACGACATCTCAACAACCGTCCCTTGACATATATGGAAAGCGAAACAGGAGAGGAGCAAGTGTTGACGCCCAACACAATCAGGTGGGGACAGGAGGCGTATACCATAGAAGACATAGAGTTGGACGGGGACGAAGTCACCAAGTTACATGCACGATTGAATGAGAAAAGGCAGCATGTGTGGCAGAGGTGGAAGAAGGAGTATGTTCACGGCCTCATGGAAAGTCACCGAATCAAGAGAGGCGAGTGTGATTACCCAGAAATCGGAGAGGTCGTACTCATCATCGGTGATGAGAAGAACAGAGGAGAATGGAACAAAGGTCGCGTTCTGAAGCACATCAGAAGCAGAGACGGAGTTGTAAGAGGAGTTGGTTTGCTACACAAGGGAAACCAAATCCAGCGGCCACTCCAGCTGGTATGTCCCCTCGAAATACGGAGCCCGCATGAAGGGAACACGGAGGAGTTAGCAGAGACGAGAGTGCAGGGGAGAACCATTGAGAGAAGAAGGGCAGCGGTAGACGCAGGAGCTAAAATCAGATTGATTGTCGCGGATGAATGAACTTTGATTCGTTTCACCTTTAAGTGACACTGATCGTGATTGAGTAAAATTTAAGTGACACTCAAATTTTAGGGGAGCGTGACCGAAACTATTGTGACTGCCCAGCGTTACAACCGGATGTCACATTTAGTATTCAGATGATTGACAAGTGAAATTGAAATAGGAGACGAACAAGTATTGTGAAATAGATAGGTTTTGAGAGGAGACACAACGTAAACAACACGAGGATCGCGAGGGCAGTTATTTTGTATTTTTTGTTTTATTTTCGTTATTAAACCCTGGAATTGTCTATACATCGGGAGTGCTTTTGTGTGCCGTACAACTTCGGAACAGGAGAACACGTGCTACCCAAAGCGTGAATTATTTTGCCCGAAGTGCGCGATAAAATTTTTAATCTAACAGTTTCAGAAGCTTGCAAGGGAGCTTATGTATATCCTCCCTGGTGGAGAATGTTGCATTTAAAATTATATTATTTGTCTTTTTACTTGTGACCACAGGTAATCGTATAAACCAGCTTCTGTACATGCGAGAGTCTGCCCTTATGGAAGCTGTTAGTCAAGGCTCTCCAGAGAGCTGGACCTGGCAAGCCGCACTCAGACGCCCGAATAAGCAAAATGTGTTTTGTGGCGCGGTGTTAGTAAGCAGTGCGTTTGTACTAACCGCCGCACACTGCGTGTATTACATGAAGGATTTCATGCCTAAACCCTTAATTGAGGTTATTATTGGAGAGAAGGATCTTCAGAACCAAGATGGACTAGCTACCAATGTGACCGAGGTATTCCTTCATAAGGATTACGATCCTAACACTCAAGACTTTGATTTTGCGTTGCTGCGGCTTGCCGATCCAGTTGAGGAAAGTCCATTACAGTACATTCACCCTGTGAAGCTGCCCTCGGAAGATTTGGACTTTGAGTCGGGAACGGTCTGCTTCGTTTCCGGTTACGGTATTCCAAAGCCTGGAGTTGACACATCAGCTAAGCTGATGATCGTACAAGTGCCCATTGCAAGCCAAAAAGCATGCAAGGCGGTTTACAAAGATCAAAAGATTACTCCAAGAATGTTTTGTGCAGGTTTTGAAGAAGGAGGAGTTGACGCGTGTCAGGGAGATGGGGGTGGTCCGTTGGTATGTAAGGATGGCTTCAGCTGGTATTTAAAGGGACTCGTGAGCTGGGGACGAGGTTGCGCTGTACCAGGCAGTTATGGAGTGTACGCTGACGTTAGAACAGTCATGAAATGGATAGAGGAAACAACTGGACTGCTAGCGCACTGATCACAAACCTCAGTGTCGTGATATGGACATATATTAAGAAACTGAGTCCGTTATCAGACTGATTCCAAACCTTTTATAATATGGTCAGATATAATTTCTTAAAAGTAACTGCGGAACTGTTAGCGGGCTGGTCACATATTAAACCTGTCATGATATGGACAGAATTAAGAAACTACGGGACTATTAGTGGTCTGATTTCAACACTTTCATGAAGTGAATAGAACAAGCTACACAGTCCTACGAACCACCAACTTTGGCTTTTGAAGCTGAACTATTCATTTGAGCACCCCTTTTTACGGCTTAATTTTACTGGGTACTGTTACTTAACCGGAAGTCTCTAATCAGAGAAAACAGGTAAAAATGGGGTTTAGCTAGAAAAAAAAAATTAACTGTCCACTGCTTTTGTAGACATCAAGTCATAAGTCACCCAACTCACGATCCCGCACAGTCCTACTCGATAGAATGCAAAGTTAATGCTAGCTTGTGTTTCCAGTTCACAAAACGCGTTCAGAATGGCTCTCTTTTGGGAAAAGCGGCTATTGATCGCTGAACAGTGTTTTCTATCTGTTTTTCAGAATTTAAGAGGTTCAACTAGCAATTGGTCAAACAAAAAAGTGGTGAAACAATTGAATAAGTTTTCTTACGTATTCCCAGAGATTTCACCCAACATTGAAATGTACAAAATGTGTCATACCATGTCACTCTGAAACTTGCTCTAATACAGGTTTGGTTATTGTCCTTCTTAAAACAAAAAAGCTAATTACATAACGAGTGTTTATGTTGTGATTGGTGACCGAAACTTCGGTGTCAACGATCTATTCGAGACCGATGACAAGTCAGTCTTTACAGAAACCGAACGTGGCTATCAATTAACTAGGAGTTAGAAAAACCTTAACACTAAAGTATCAACATCAAATTGCTCTGTATAAACCTCTATCGAGATATTGAAACTAAAAACCCACAAATTTAGAAAACAGATCAGACTCAACAATAAGGTGTTCCTAAAAATAAAGGCAATAATAAACAATAATATTGTCATTGGCACAAGACTTAAATCTTTGTGATGCTTGGCATCTGCTGTTCAAAACAGTTTGATGCGTGTGCATTTTTACACCTTGCTTGCTCCTTGGTAGACTGCATCTCCCAAAAGAACCTAAGACATCAATTTTTCCCCTTATTTCTTACTTATCTTCTTTATGTTTCTGTCATAAAGGGAATTCAGAACAATGACGTCAAACGCATAATAGAATTTATTGGGTAACGAATGACCTGTTAGGAAATGTCATTTTCCCAAATAAGACAAGCCCACGTTAAGACATCGAGAAGGTGAAAAAAGAAAAAGAGAAGGAATGTTGGTGTTTTTGGCTGTGTTCTTTGTGGTATTCAGTTTGTCTAACGCTGCGTCAGGTAAGAAGCGCCATAGCTTCTTTTCTTGTATCGTTTTGCTAAAAAAATTCTGAATATATTTGTCATTACTCGTAATAAGGGCCTAAAGGAACTGATCACAGGTCGCAAACATGAAAATTGCGATTCACGTTTTCAGGTGATGAACCAGTCGTCAGCAATAGTACCACGGTTCATTGCTCATATCAAGTCGTCGATATCACCACCCAGACCAATACCAGGATTCTAGGTTGATATCTTTTTCTGTTCTATTGGATTTTATGTTCCTTCTCGGCCGAGGGAGGGAGTTTATATGGTCATTGTGGCAATATTTATTCTCTTTGACATTGTCTTTCACTCGTCCGAGTGCTGCTTAGGCAAAGATTTTTATACCACAACGACTCTCTTCTTGCACCCCGGTGTAATTATAAATGGGTACCAGCCGACTGTTAAAGACACCCAACAAAACGCTGGGGGAGGAACTCTATTTTACCCCTGCCAGGAGGCAGAAGTTTTATTCCCATTTGCTTCGAATCACTCTACAGAAAACAGTTTAACCCCCGACCGTGTCAGGTTCTTTGGCAGGACACCTGTCTCTTAATATCATACGATTTGTTTTCTATTCTCTTTTCAACATTTTGCTCAATAATGTGCGTATGCTGATTGCTGTATCTTTCAATTATCAAGGCTGCAAAGGAGCACCGCCTCATGTCCCCTGGATTACAATGCCGCCAATTTCATCATGTCAAGGTACGCAGCTGCTAAGTTTAAGAAATAGTAGGTGTTTCCGTGTTCATAAATTTGTGCTAGGGCATGAGTGGTATGTTTTGTTATCCAACGGTATATAATATTTACGCACAACACACCTTAGAGGCCGTTAAATTTGAGCAGAAAAATAACCTTCTCAGATTTAGTGTTTCATATCGCAGTAGATCTTTTTTGAACCACAGCTGAAAAGGTATTAGTTCATATTTCATGCGTTGTCGTCGTAGCTACACTGCATAATAAGAATGGCTTTATAAATCAATGGAGGATTGCTCATTACATTTATGTAAATTCTAGGCATCAAATTAAGTTTGTGGTTGTTGTCAAGTTTTTGTCAGTTACTTTGTGAGTTTAAATGATTGTTCTTAGAAAGTCTCCTTGAGAAGGATTGAATAAAATCGTTTTTATTTTGTCGTATTGTTTAACTGACTTATCCCACATTAACCGATCAGTGTTATTTGTTCTTTCGTGTGTGTGTTTTGTAATCCAGGTAAACCATTTGTACTCAGAAATCAGAAGCAGCCGAGTTATATTGTGGGAGGAATGGCAGCTAAAATTGGTCGGTGGCCATGGCAGGCAGGTCTGAAGCGATCTGCTGCGGATAAAATCTTCTGTGGCGGATCACTTATTGATCCTCAGTGGGTGGTAACCGCTGCACACTGTTTATATGATATGGTAAAATACTCTAGCCCAGGAATGATACCCCATATTGAGGTAGTGTTGGGAGAATTTAATCAAGAAAGAAAAGACCAAAAAGAAGTGTTGGTCAATGTATCAAAACTTTTCCTTCACGGCCAGTACGATCCAAAAACAATGGACTATGACATGGCGCTGCTTAAACTTGAGAATCCTTTAAAACTGTCTAAGATCGTGAGACCTGTCTGCCTTGCTAATGAAAGCGTCGACTTTAGGCCTGGGACTAGTTGTTACGTCACTGGGTTTGGTTTGACTGAGCAGGGTGGGGAGGTGGCAACAACTCTTCAAGAAGCCAGTGTGCCAATTGTACCTCAAGAAATCTGCCAATCAGCTTACACAACAAAGAAGATAACATCCCGGATGTTCTGCGCAGGGTTTGCTAAAGGAGGCATCGATGCGTGTCGTGGTGATAGTGGAGGACCGCTGGTTTGTAAGAATGACGACAAATGGTTATTGAAGGGCATTGTAAGCTGGGGAGTCGGCTGTGCAAGACCTGGTGCTTATGGTGTCTATTCAAATGTCAAAGAATTTTTGCCATGGATAGGAAACATCGTTAACAAAGAAACAACGGAGACCAAATTGAGCTGATTTGAGACTAAGCAAAAATAAAAGTGAAAATTAAATTAGAGAAACAATTAAACAAAGTCTTGAGAAAGAAAATGCACTGGAAATAATGCAGAAAGCTTTCTAAGAAAGCTCGATTCAGATTGTATTTGAACAAAGACTTGGTAGTTTATTCAACTTACAAGCGTTGCATGCAACTTAGCCATTCGATGCTTATTCGTACATTTGTTAGTACTGTTCTCGTCTTATTAGGAAAACTTTGTAACACCAGAAGTACTCTTAACTACCTTTGGTAACACGTATAATTTCCTAAATGGCGGAAATCTATTCGTTGACGTAACATTAAATAACGTTAACTTGAACTTTTGAATTTGTATGCATGGAGCTTACTTGACATGTGAAAAATGATTAAATACAAAACGTTATAAAATAATTTGAGGCATTAACGTTTGCAAAGGTTTTCTTTTTAGGTTAATCTTTTGGCGCTTTCACTCTTCATCTTATAGCACAACGTAATGTTTGTTTGTTTGTTTTTATATGACCAACCAACCAACCAACCAACCAACCAACCAACCAACCAACCAACCAACCAACCAACCAACCAACCAACCAACCAACCAACCAACCAACCAACCAACCAACCAACCAACCAACCAACCAACCAACCAACCAACCAACCAACCAGTGCTCTCACTATATATATCCCATAAATTCCAAGTGTCAACCCGAATAAAGTATTTGTATAAAAGAGAAAGTCTCGAGGTTCCCGTCTTCGATCTGTTTAAATTCATCATTGATTGCTTCAAATGACAAAAAGTATCACATATTGTTAAAAAGGCAGACGGTTTGTTTGAGTTACATCCATGGATATTTTCGCCATTACACGAATTCACTGGAAGGAGATGTTTTCATCAAACATTTGGCTCTAACCACGCCCAAAGTATAGAACCACCTGTTCATCAATACAGATAGTGAACAGCTAGTAAACAGTTGATAATTTACTTATCGAAGAAAGAAACGTTTTATCTCTGAAGCTGTTGTTTTGTTTTCTTTCTAAGTGCTGAAAACACATAACGGTGAGTACGAATTTAACTGATTATTTTTCTTACGTTTGGCCAAAAAAAAAAAAAAAACGTCAGCGCATAATTCGTGTTGTGTCTCTCTATTTTTTGGGTACTGTTAACAATTGTACCGTTTACAAATTTCTTATCTGAAAGACAAAGCCGTATTTAACGGGATTAGAGCTATGGTTCCTTTCTTATCTAATTTTAAAATATGTATATGTATCATAACATCTTTAAGGTGTGATGCGAAAAGCGCGAGATAATTCACCGCCGGATGAAGGGAAGATAGTTGACATGGTTGAGGACGCCTGAATAGTCTCTGAAACATACCTTTTCTTTAAATTTTCGAACGATTGGCATAATGTACAATGTGCCACATCTTAAGCAGTCGCTAGAGGTTAAAAATGTATTGAAGTTATTTTGATATTTGAACTCTCTTTTTAGGGCATGGATACTACACGCTCTTGCCTTCTAAGGATGACGTTATTTGTATTCGCCTACTTCAACTCAGGTTATTGTTCTTTATTGAGATATCTATCGTAACTATTCATTATGGCAAAATTATGGCAAAACTCTCCAATATTACCATTAAATCTTCTGGCAATTACTTTATTGTCCAAAGAAATGTAGACATGATTTTCCTGATTTAAACTAAGTGATAATTTTGTCAATACTTTGATTTCGTATGTGATTGTTTTTGTCAGGGCTAGCGTACGATGATTTTGACAAGGACTGTGTCCGAATGCATAACCAGCTGAGAGCGCAACACAATGCTTCAGCTCTCTGTTGGTCCGAGTCTCTTGCCCGAGATGCACAAAAATGGGCTGAGAACCTAGCGAGTAGGGACCGAGCGGAACATGATTACCAGGACCTCATAACTAGAGGACACGGAGAAAACATTGCGTGGATAACCAATACGGTTGAGAAGTGCCAGGGACATCGGAAGCCCGGATGTGTGAGCTGTGGGGATATTGTAAAGAAGTGGTACAGTGAGGAGAAGAACTACGATTTTCAGAAAGGAACTCCAGTCAATGCTGGACAGCCAATTCGTCACTTTAACCAGGTATCCCTGTTTCTTACAGATGCTTTATCTTGCTATTTCTAAATTTATGACCAGTTTATTTATTTATTTTTTTTGTGTGATTCCGGCCTATTAGAGGGGTGTGTCTTCGGAAAAGGGTAAGCTGTTTGTTTGCGTTATTCCATCTCCTCCAATCCTCAAACAAAAGTTTCCTTCAACATTGAACGAGGGTTCTAGAACTTCGAACACACCCCCTGTTTGGTTAAAAAAAAAAACGATATTGAAGTCAATACACATACGTTCTAAATCATTTCCATTTTTCTATGACTATAACTAGGTCGTATGGAAGTCCACGCTGGAACTTGGAGTGGGTAGTGCTCGCAGCGATCAACATGGGCTGATAGTGGTTGCACGATATAGTCCCATGGGGAGCACAGGAGGACCTTCATCTTTTATAGAGAACGTACGTCCAAGAAGTAAGTTTCACAAAAGGAAAAATTAAAATGAAACATATTGGTATTTTATTACGATCATGCGGTGATAGGAAATTATAATTATTTCATGCATACTATCAACCAAAATATTGATTAAAGTTCGTTTGGCTAATGCAGCGTAAAACTAGCATAAGAATAATTTGACATGCGAAACACTTGCTATCTTTATCGTGCCACTTCTTTAATAGCCTCCCATGCAGTCGTTTTTAGGAGAGTCGTATTACACTTCCGGAGGAGGGTAATACGACTCCCCTAAAACGACTGCGTGGGAGGTTACTTCTTTAACTGTGTTAACGTGTTTTTTTTAGGGGGAAACTCATCACTGGATGCAGAAGGTACTGTCTCTTTAAAGGGATTCATTAGAGTGATAATAAGAAGGAGAGGCCCAGACCTTCTTTTGTACAATAAACGCATACGGGAAACGAGGCAAATTTATTAATCAAATGCATTCTATCTTTAAATACACAACTGTTTGTGTTTATATTCGCAATTAGAAGTTTCCTTGATTCCAAAATTAACTCTAGTGGACTGTCTCAGTTGGCATGAACAAGCAAAGAATTTAGTCTTACCTCTTGATTAACCAATCAAATCATGAAACATCACATAAATGTGTGTACCTACTGTTTAAAAGTACGCTGCAGTATTAATTTAACTCTCTGGAAACTGTTTTTAGAGTCATCCATTTCTCAATCACTCATCGAACATATTTGCTGTGGAAAAAGCGTAGAATAAAGGCATTCAAGGGTTTCTTTTTTTTACAGCTCAAAGTCCACAAAGTCAGGGACAAACAACGATAATAAAAATCATTAAGGTTGTGCAAAGTAAGTGTGTTTAAAAAATCACGAGTTTGTACTTGCTAAGGTACTACTATAGATTATAAGCAGAGCGAAAACAACACACGGCTGAAGTGTAGTCCTGAGAAGGACTGTTTGTGATGACATTGACTGATGTTTCGACAGCCTGAGCGGAAGTCATCATCAGAGACAAGTGAATTATAAATCGTCTATAGATGTTAAAGGTCCCTTTGTGACCCTCAGTAAGTTAGAGTATTAAAAATATCAGCTAATATTGCTTTAAAAATATGACATTTTTCAGGGCAGTGTGTTTGTACATTGCACTGTCAATTCCTCATCTTATAACGTCCTGTTTTAATGTATTACTTTGGAAGTGGGTTGTGAACGAGTTCCACCAATCTTCCAATAACATGAACGACTCTATATCAGCCCGAAGCAACAAATGAAATGTCTGCCTGATTCTGGCGGAAGAATCAGGCCGCGTGGATGGTATCACAACAGACATACAATCATCCCTTAACGGCCCTGTTTAGCCTTGAGATTGAGTTACATAGTTAAAAACACTTCTTCGTTAAAGTTAAAAACACTTATCTTGTAATGTCAATATCCCACGAGCCTGTTGATTATGGCCTTCATGTATGGCAGATGATAAAATTGTTACTTCTCATTAAAATGACTTTTAAGTCATTCCCTCAGAGGTACAGTAGCTAACTCACACCCACCACCGTGGTACAAAGGGAGTTGCAGTAACCCCTCCTTGGGTCTTTGTTGTGTTAGAATATCTCCGAAAAATGTTTACTTGTACGCCCGTTGTTAAGACTTGCTGCAGACCGCGTGTATGCCAAAGTAGCCTTCTTTAATTCCGGTAGTATTATTTATCTTACAGAAATTCCTCCAGGAAACAGCAGTCGCGCGGTTGAGCCCGGGCAGCCTAGCGCGCCAGTTTCGCCAATTGGAGGTGAGTAAGTGTTATACTGCTGCCATCCCAGCCCCAGCATTGGCATTTCTGCCTTTGTGAAGTTAGGCTTCAAGTGTGGGTTGTAAGCAGACATATGGGTAAGCAAAGATATATGGTCATAAGCCCAGGACAAGGCGGACAATGTTTTTCTTCCCTATGATTAATTTGCTTTCTAAGATACTTATGAATGAATGTTTCACACTTTTTCTTTCCTAAAACTAATCGTGTCGACTTTAAGGCCTTGATTTGAATTTCAGCTTTCACCTACGACGCATATGATTATTTGACTTCCCCCATTGCCGTCCAGTGCGTTGTCAACTATTTTATTTAGGTACTTGAAAATTTACAAACATGTTTGTCCACTTGTTCGGGCAAACTTGTTTGTCTGGCTTTAGAGCCTCACATTTACGCCACAAGACGGAAAGCTGAATATTGGTAGTTAAAAATCTGTCTAATTTTTCGCGGTTGCCGGAACGGTAAGATAAAAAGAAAATAACCTATTAAATCAATGTAATATGAATGATTGCCTTCGTGTTTTCTTTTCTATTACAGTAATTCTTTGCTACTTTTGACATTTATATATGAGAGCGTAGGCGTAGGTTGCTAAAACTTCAATCGGCAACGTTAACTGAAATAGCTTGGTGAGAATTTTGGGTTTACTTACGTAGAATTCGCACATTCGAAAACGCGGGAAAAAAGTTGCCTGGATTAATTTCGTTCTTTCTCTCCCGTTCATTCATTTTTTCTTTATTGTCTCCTTATTTTGAAACTGACTTTAGGTCCTGCTCCATCCCCACCATCTACGGTTCAGCCTCCCCCTGCACCAGTACTGACACCAGCACAGGCACCGACACCGGCACAGGCACCGACACAGGCAGTGGCACCTGTCCCTGGCCCAACAGAGACACCTATGACTTGTGGTATTAGGAAACCGAGCCGTATTGTTGGAGGCGAGATTGCATACCCCGGTGCCTGGCCATGGCAAACTGGTTTCAAACGCAATGCTGACGACGCCATTTTTTGCGGTGGATCCCTGTTAAACAAGGAATGGATTGTCACGGCTTCTCACTGTGTTTACGACATGCTCCGTGCAAACAAGGACACGGTGTTGATAGCTGTGTTGGGTGAGTTTGACAAGGGAAACAAGGAAGAACAAGAAATCTCCGTGAAGACAAAGAAAATCATCATGCACCCTAAATACCACCCTACAACCTTTGATTATGATGTTGCTTTAGTAAAGCTGGAGACGCCACTAAAAGAGTTCAGTGTGTACATCCGCCCAGTGTGCATGCCAGCTAGAGACGAAAAGTTTGACGAGGAATCCAAATGCTACGTCACTGGATTCGGAAGAACACAGCAGGGTGGTGAACTAGCCGGAATGCTTCGCATGGCCAAAGTCCCGCTGGTGGATGCAAACAAATGTAAGAAGGCCTACGGCGACAAGCTGACAGAGCGCATGATCTGCGCAGGCTTCCCTGAAGGAGGAATTGACGCATGCCAGGGAGATAGTGGTGGACCGCTGAGCTGTCTGTACGACGGGCGCTGGTTTCTGACGGGGGTAGTAAGCTGGGGAGTTGGTTGTGCACAGCCGAATGCTTACGGTGTGTACGCCAAAGTACAATCGCTGAACGACTGGGTGGAGGACACTATGAAGGACAATGAATAGCTACAGAACGATACCCAATGAATATGAATAGATCAAAATGATAGTCTTTATTGAACCAAAATTGTAAATTGCATCATTGGGACGAATCAGTGAGATCGGTTAAAATCTTTTGTCGTGATTTACATTCAAAAAGGGTCGCTAAATTGTCTTTCTTTCGTCACTGTCACATCAACATCTAACAAGAATCTGATTTAAACGTGGCGGAACCCATCCAACCAACTTTGGTAAAACTATCCTGTCACTATCCCACTGTCAGTAGGTGCATTTATTACTCATTTGTCTTATTCAGTGGAGAGTGAGTAAGACTTAAACAAGTGAATCACGCAAGGTAAATTAGTTTGGTGTTGAGCTTGTTTAGAGTGAACATCTCCCGCGAATTTCTTAAGTAAGTCAGTTAACATCGTAAATATAATGACAATGACAGAACAACTAATTCATAGACCACTTTTCAGGAGCCCGCACTTATCCATTGCTACTCTAGGCGCTTTACAAGAGTATGATTAAGAACACAAGGGGTTACAGCCCCTGTTTCTCTACCTACCTAAAAATAAACCAGTCAAATACAAATAATATCGAGGATAAATTGTTATGAGATAGACAATAGTATACATGTAGAACGTACCAACAGGGCCATACATATTCCCAATTAGCCCATTTGGAAGAGCAACAGACTGGAATTTTAACGAATGATTACGCAGGCCTGTGACCATTATTCAAAATTCTTTGCTGTTGATCAGGACGAGCTATTGGTCTCACTCTCCCATCTATAAATCCGAAACATTTTTTAGAGGGGTGCCATTTGCATGTATGGCATCAGCATACTCTCGTACCAAAGGAGGACTTAAATTATCGTGTTACCATTGTAAAATTCTGTGGCTGTAAGTGTCCAAAAGACTATCCATGACTTTGATTGTAACCATGCATAACTCTGGAACTGGTATCCCAAATCGGCTGATCATATCTGAATATCGGCATAAATAAGAGACCCTTCTCAGCAGTGTACATAAGCCTTCAATTCTATCACCTATTGTTCTTTGTGGACAATGGATATTCACTGGTAGTTGAAGAACGTTTGCCAGCACAGGGATGTCTCGCTTTAGATTCTGAACTCTGCTAAACATTCGGCTTCGTCGATGTTTTGAAGATCGATCTTGCATAAGAACTGTATGGAAATTCTGGGTTCTTGGAACGGTAGCTCTCCTACAAGACCAAGAATTCTTCATCTGAAATTATTTCACTGTCACTCGCTATCAGCAATATCTCTCTCATTTCAAGAAAAGACATTTTTCACATAGGTCTTCTTTAGGTTTCGAGGCAAATTTCGAAAAATTGTCGTCGCAAAAACTTTTCTTCGCTTAAATTTGTAATTTGGCGGGAACGACGGCGCGCTCTTACCCAGGCTCCCTCGGTTACTGCCTTCGTCGCCCGAAGCGTCTGGTGAAACGTCTGGTGCTTAAGTTCCCTAATGTGCCGTCTGGGGCAAAATTGCCCTGCAGCTGAACAAAAAAAAAAACAACTGTTAAATACTAACTCTGCATTTTCCCTTCCAAGGATATGCTGTCCATATAAAATCCAAAATTCAACCCTTGCCCTTTCAGTAAATTCTTTACGTAATAACTGGCTATTCATTCAAGATGCATTGAATACTGCCGGCTTTGTAAGATGAAATTTTAAAGGAGAATTATGAGGTAGTGAAAAACAGTTTCTAAAAACCTTTTGGTTTTTATGCAAGCAAAATGAAGGGATTTGCTCAATTCATTTCTCTAAACAATCTAAAGAGAACCTATCCAAGGACTCAGGAGAGATTTTAGCACCAAAGCACCAAACGCGAAGCATCAACTATCTTTGTCAGACAGCCTGGCCATTTTTCCTTGGACAAACTAGGTTGTCTTGTCTTTAAACGCCACCTTTCAACCTTAGCAGATCTGTGTTACACCAAACTATATTCTTCTTGCTTTCCGGAGATAATTGCTGAGGCCATTCCTTTATAGGTTTAGCGTTGGTTTGTTTGTTCCATTAGGGATATGGATACAAGTGTGGATTAGAAATAAGGACCCTTTTCTGAAATTTCTCCTCTTCCCCAATGGCCGTACGTAGGGGAATGATTGCTTGACCACTTTCGTATTAATAGGTTAGCGTTTGTCTCTTTCTTAGGGTTAATTAACGTCAGTTTGTTGTCCTAATTTCTCGCTCGTAGCCAAACGTTTACATACAAGGATGATTATGGACATTTATTTGATAGGTTTAGAGTTTGCTTGTATGAAACGAAAATGCAGACACTTGTCTAAATTTTCCCCTCGAAGCTAGCCATTTACATTCGGAGACGATTCTTGTGGCCATTTCCTTGAGAAAGTTAGCGCTTTTCTGTTTGATCTGAATTTTAGACCTGAAGCCAACCATTAACGCTTGGCTTTGAGTTAATTCTATGGCTTGGCTTTGGGTTAATTCGTTAGCCCTTCGTCGCTCTGACAAAGGGCTAACCCTCGAAACGTCAGCTTTCAATCTCTTTACGGTGGCCAACTTACCTTATCAACTCAGTTGATAAATCCAAAATTTTGTGTTTGTCCCCACCGACGCAGCACCATAGTTTCTTTAGAAACTAACCCCTTGCTTGTTTAGTGTTTGTTTGTTTGTTTGTTTCTTAGAGGGAGCAGCGTGAATTTGTAGAAGTGTGAATTTAAAATAAACACTCTCGTCTGAAATTTCTCCTCGAAGCTAACCGTTTAAATCGGGAAATGATTGCCTTGGCCATTTTCGTGTTTGTTCTTTTCTCGTAGCCAACCATTTCCAAATTACGTACGTTTGTTTCTTTTTAAGAGTTTGTGTCAGTTTGTACAAGTGTGGATTTGAGGGAATTTTGCAAGTTGAGGGACTTCTGCAGGAAGTTGAGGACATTTAACTTTATAAACGTAAAGGCCAGCTGCAAATGTAATTACTGTTTATCTTAGGGCTTTATTTATTTTTGCTAATATTATTATTATTATTACTAGTATTTTAATTTTTTTAATCTCCCATTCCTAGAAGTATTGTTTTAATCATAGTACGTTTTGTATTTTATGTTGTTTTCTGTCATGCGAATTATACACGAGCCTCTGGTCCGGACGTACGGGGCAACCTTATCCCACGCATTGACATTAAGAAACGGATTGAATGATTGGTTGATTGAAATAAAAATGGTTGTCTGAAATGTCCACTCATGATTTTATTTTTACTGTGATAATTATGACGTGATGATTATTATTATTAAACTTGATTCAGAACTCTATTTGATAACCGTATTTCCTCCAGTAGTAGCCGTGCCTCGAATAATCACCCTTTCGAATAATCACTTCCTCTGAGTGAAAGGTTAGTTTTCATATACGCCGACAAGGACCTGGCCAAACGGAGTTGCAACTTGTCGCAAGTTAAAAACTTGCGGCAACTTGCGACGTCGTATGGCGATGACTTGCGTGCACTCCGATCGCTTGCAATTACTTGCGTTCACTTTGATCGACCACAGATTTGCACGCAAGTGAACGCACGTTTTTAACCATTTGGTCACCCAACGCAAGTCGACGTAGGTTGGTTTCAGTATCGTTTTCCCTAGTACAGGCGCGCGCAACGTTGCAATTAGTGGAATGACTTTTTCTACAAATTGCGTTGACCTTGCGTCTACTTGCGTGTCTGTTTGGCCACCCATGGCAAGTATACGTTGGAGTTCTGCGTTCAACTGGGACTCCGTTTGGCCAGGGATCAACGGTTGCAAACAGCTTACGATGTTTCCATCGCAAACTCGACGGACTCCATAACTGAGCGTTTTCTATTTGTTAGACGTTGAAGAATGCTAAAAATTCAATTATGTTGTAATGTTCGCACGGCTGGCCGTAGCGCACAGACCTTTGTGTCCAGTGCAGATAATCTATGACCAGCTAAAAATTTCTTCAGCAATGCCGGCAAGTAAACTTTCGCTAATTTTGCGAATTTTTAATACATGTATAAAGAGATGATTATGACTTTGAATTTCAGCTAAATCGGCTTTTTAACGTGCAACTTAAAATTCAGTAGAGGAACGGACGCCTTTGCGCTGCTTACTCACGAAGAACTGAAAATATGTAAACTGATTTCTTTTGAAAGCTGTTCCAGCGAGTATGGCCTGTACCATGACATATTCAGATTTCTGTGGAATGAGTGAAAAGTAAATCAACCAGGATAATTATTGTGTTACTTGGAGTTCGAAGAAACAAACATCCGATTTTATACAATTAAGAGCAAATGTTGCCAAAAATCAAACATTTTCAAAATATTGTGGCAACAGGTCAAAAATCAATTCCGCTCATATTCTTATGTTAGGTAGACCTTAATGTGAAACAAATCACTGTATAGTTCGTTTGGCTGAATATCGATTTGTTTTCAAGAAAATCGATATTAACGGAATTCGCTCAAAAGACCGCTTTTGAAGCTCAAAATTTGAGGCAAATCTCGAAGCTTCGCGTGACAAAATGAAGCATTCCACAGCAATAAAAATTAACCAGACTTGTAGAACGATGTTTAAATATATGTCAAAAGCAATTTCAGCAATTTCTGCTCATTTATTTACGAGCTCTAATTAAATTTATCCGACATACTTTTGACTAGATAAAAAGTATATCAAGTTTAACCCCTAAAAAAAGTATGTGGTACCGAATATTATTCGTCAAGAATCTGGATTTCAAGAGGAGAAGGGATGTTCTTTTGCCTCCTAAAAGGATTTTTTGGGGAAATTTATTGACGCGATGTTATAGAATTTTAAAGTTGGACAAAATGCGTCGATTCAAGCGATCAGAAAAGTCAGCCTAATTAACTCAGTGTACACATACACAAACAACTTCACGTTTACCGCAGGTTTTGATCAGCAAACAACCGATTTTAACACAAAATCCTCTAACCTTCACGTTGCTGTATCACAGATGAGAGCTGTGGTCCTTGTTCATGATAAAATTCAAGCAAACTGCAAGGAAACTTGACAGGATATCGCAACTTGCCGTGCCGTATCACCAAACATCCGCCGTTTTTGATGTGAGGATTCTTTTTTCCTATTTTCGTTAGAAAACAGGCTTAAAGTGTTGTACAAAAGATGCCTTTCCTTTGAAACTAGCTCTGAACTGAACAGCGAAACAAGAAGTCGTTAATACAAAAACATATGTTACGTGCTTTGGGTGATGCCGCTAATTAATTTAGTCAGAACGAGTTTTAGTGAAATCGACAACTGCATGCATGTACCGCGGTAACGAAATTTTGGGTGCATCCGGTGACTTTGGGGAATAAGGTTAAATTGTTTTTTCAAATAAATTATTCTTGCCATCCTAAGTTTATTAATTTAAGGACTGAGCGGAGATTCTCAGTAGATTGGTTTAAGATGAGCACTTAAAAATGCGTGAAACTGAAAAAAACGTACGTTGGTTGCGTGACATTAACCCTAGAGCTTTTTCCTGGTGGGCAGGGCGAAGGGATTTAAAAATATATTCTCTGTTGGTTTTCCAAGAGGTAGCACAGTTAATGAACTATGGCTGGATTAAAATACAAATTTGGACATGAAAATCTCCTCTTCAGCCTGAGAATGTTTTCTTTCTTTTTGTTTAGGGTGGGGAGGGTTTGGGCTAAAGGTGTTTGAAAAGACGTTGAAAGAATACTAAATCGACTGATTGTAAGTGCCCGGGTAAAAGTAATAGTACAAGTAAACGATTCTTGGCATTAAAGGATTTTCAAATAAAGGAGAGCTTTTCCATCTGTTGTTTCAGAACTCACCTAACCCCACCTTTAATGTATCAATTATGCAGAAGTGAAATCAAATCTCTTCTCACTGGACAATTCGCACAATGGCGTGGACATGGCAAAAGCTATTGTGTTGGGGTGCGACGTTTCTTGTTTGAAGCGTGGCAATTTCTTCTTGCTCACCGTGCACGCCTCCCCGACACAGTAGATTTTGTCTTCTACGAATTATTTAGCATATTTGCATATATTTGTGCGCAGAGGTCGGCGGTCGAATACCGACATTTGATTTCTTATACAAGAAGCTCAAAATATTGCCGTTTATGGTGACAAAATGTTAGGAAAGATGGAACTTTTCCGGCGTATAGTTGTTTTTCGACTATGGATTCATTCAGGTTTGAGGAAATTGTGAGTAGAAATGGCGCATTTCAAGAAACATAGCTCATTTAGCGAAAAGAGGTATGCTTTGAAATGGCACATCAGTGTGCAACCTTTGCATAATATTATAATACTAATTGGAGCAAAAATTAGAAAGACGCTTATTCTCGCTCAAAACGCTTCAAATCACCCTAAAAAGCCGTTAAATAGCAATTAATACAACACAGAAACAAGGTGAACCATTTATATTATGAACTATTTCGCATTTATGGTATTTAGAGCGTCTTAGTTGCATTTTCCATACAAACTCTTATATTTTGCCGACTTATAAAATATGCAAAAATTAACAGGTTATTATATGCGCTCCTCTCAGAGTGAGCTTGGGTGACCTGTGGTGAAACCTTTTGCTTTACAACATCACACACTTTAAAGACAGCCACCTGCATGTGATAAAGCTTTGTTCAGTCATTATAAAAGCGGATCGGAAAGGAATTTGTAGGTTCTCGATTTTCCGAAAACTTGATTTCACAGACCCAAAAGGCTCCGAGTAGAAATACTTAGTCCGTGCCTGCACCCTTTCCTCGTGCGTTTTAATATTCTTTAAAGGCATCTTGAGGTGACTTGGACATCAAAGTCACCATCATATCAAGGTCTTCGAACACCTTTAAGAGTGATAGCGGGTCGCTGCAGCTCGCTTGGAGTTATTATCTTGGAATTATCTTTCGCTTTTGCTTAACCGATCAACCGACCGACCGACCCAATTTCGCGAGGATGGGGGCGATGGGGGGGTGGGGGTTTTGGAAACCTACTTAAGGGGAAACCTTTTCATGTTGGGGGATTAACGGTTCAAACTTCCCCCCTTCTCTTAGCCTTCAACCCCGGCTGCGCCCTCATTTTGTTGGCTCACGCTCTTCGCGTTTTTGGCGTTTGCAAACTTTATGACTCGGCCAAACTCCTTCAACATTATTCAACAATCTTGAACACAGCTTTGTTGTGCGATGTTGAACAAGGTGGGCAAACGAAATCAATACTTTTGATCACACCTGAGAACATAGAAAAAGTTGAATCAATATTACAGAACATCATTGCACAGGGTGGCACACCTGGGAACAAAAGAAAAGTCGACAAAATTGTGAAACATCATTAAGCTGGAAGGCCAAACTTGTTTTTAAAATTCAACAGCGTTGATCGGTGTTGAATAGAACGTTGAACCCCTGTTAACCGTTTTGTAGTTTTCTTCACTGTTGGAGGCTTTAAAAAAAGACTGCACGCACTACAGTGTCAGTCGAGCAGAGTCGTTTTTCGTTGGTGCCTGTTGAGCATCGAAAGCGGAAAACCCAAGACTCATAAAAAGTCATCCAAGTTAAGCCCGTAGTGGGTTGCATTTTCTGCCACAGGACAAAGCTCTTAACAATTTTGCAGATCATTAAATTTATTCCCTGAGAACAAGTACGAGTTTTGATTTTTGTTAATGTCTATTCTCCGTAAATAAGTGTTTGAGCATTTAATGTACACTAGCACGTAAATACGAACAAGAACCAGGTAAAAATAAAAAGCAGGTTTAACTTATCATCACTGCCTTATTTGAAAGTCTTTGAATGCCAGGAATCGATACAATCAGTCGATTCAGTGTTCTCTAAAACTTCTTTCCCCGAAACCTATAGCCCAAGCCCCTCCCCACCCTCACCCCAACAAAACGAGAAAAGAATTTTAAGACCGAACAAGAAATTTTTATGCCTGACTTTGTATTTTTAATCTAGCCATAGTATATAATATAGCGTTCATTAACTGTGCGACTTCTTGGAAAACCAACAGAGAATATATTTTTAAAACCCCTTTGCCCTGCCCATCAGGTAAAAGCTCAGTCCAGGGTATGTCACGCAACCAAGGTGCGCTTTTTTCAGTTGCACAGATTTTAAAGTCCTCATCGAACCCAATCTACTGAGAATCTTCGCTCAGTCATTAAAGTAGTAAACGTAGGCAGACAGAATTAGCTTATTTGAAAAAAAATTAAACCTTATTCCCTAAAGTCACCGGATGCACCCAAAATTTCGTTACCGCGGTACATGCATGCAGTTGTCGATTTCACTAAAACTCGTTCTAAATTAATTAGCGGCATCACCCAAAGCACGTAACAGATGTTTTTGTATTAACGACTTCTTGTTTCGCTGTTCAGTTCAGAGCTAGTTTCAAAGGAAAAACAACTTATGTAAAACACCTTAAGCCTGCTTTCCAACGAAAATAGGAAAAGAGAATCCTCACATCAAAAACGGCGTATGTTCGGTGAAACGGCATGGCAAGTTGCGATATACTGTCAAGTTTCCTTGCAGTTTGCTTGAATTTTTATCATGAACAAGGACCACAGCTCACATCTGTGATACAGCAACGTGAAGGTTAGAGGATTTTGTGTTAAAATCGGTTGTTTGCTGATCAAAACCTGCGGTAAACGTGAAGTTGTTTGTGTATGTGTACACTGAGTTAATTAGGCTGACTTTTCTGATCGCTTGAATCGACGCATTTTGTCCAACTTTAAAATTCTATAACATCGCGTCAATGAATTTCCCCAAAAAATCCTTTTAGGAGGCAAAAGAACATCCCTTCTCCTCTTGAAATCCAGATTCTTGACGAATAATATTCGGTACCACATACTTTTTTTAGGGGTTAAACTTGATATACTTTTTATCTAGTCAAAAGTATGTCGGATAAATTTAATTAGAGCTCGTAAATAAATGAGCAGAAACTGCTGAAATTGCTTTTGCCATATATTTAAACATCGTTCTACAAGTTTGGTTAATTTTTATTGCTGTGGAGTGCTTCATTTTGTCACGCGAAGCTTCGAGATTTGCCTTAAATTTGAGCTTCAAAAGCGGCATTTTGAGCGAATTCCGTTAATATCGATTTTCTTGAAAATAAATCGATATTCAGCCAAACGAACTATGCAGTGATTTGTTTCACATTAAGGTCTACCTAACATAAGAATATGAGCGGAATTGATTTTTGACCTGTTGCCACCAAATGTTTGACCGTTGGTAACATTCGCTCTTAAGATCTCTCGTTCCATCATTTGTTATGGACTGACATTCTCAAATGTCGTTATGGTTCACCGATACTATTATCGATTATTTTTTCGACCCTTGTATTCATTAGGAGAGTACATTCAAGCTGACAACTGAACAGAACACAGTGGGGCTACTGACTCTCTACTTGTGCAGCCGATACAACCGTCAAAGAGATTGGTAGAGGTACGGATTTGTAACTTCTAAAAAGTGAGTGTGCATGCGTTTCTTAAAGTGGCTGATAGCCAACTTTTAGCTTTCGAATATTCTTATCAAGGGGATGTTTGTTGACCTTTGTAGTTTCACAAGTATCCTACAACGTAAACGTGCAAACTATCTACCTAGCGAAGAAAGGCGAGCAGAGACGCAATCTTCACAAAATTGTGCTTTTAATTTTGTTCAGTTCTTTTCGATATGGAGACAAAACTATTGAAACGTTGAATAACAAACAGACTTTCAAATGACAAAAATTACTTCAACTAAGTCAAACCAAAGTCAGCAACATGCAGTCGCTAAAGTAGAGTTTCCATAAAGTGCAAAACATATTATAAAGTTCTTCGAGTTTATAATCACTCCTTTACTGAAATTCAAATGAGATTTTAACCTAAATTGCGTCAGTACTTTGAAGGTCAACCAAGCATATTAATATTTGGGGAGAAATCACGGAATGGCTTTTAAAATTAGTAAGAAAATATTTCTGAAAGGGATCAAGAATATCGTCAGGAGCGCAATTTTTAGAGCCTTTCTTGTAAACGAAAAAGGTAGGTAACTGTCTCTTATTCCACTTGAAGAAATCAACCCTGTGAGGTTTGCATAATGGTCGAACCTTAATTCTCACCTTTGTTTTTAACGTTAAGTCTTACTGAGACGCCACGCTACCATTCAGAATATAATAAGTAAATTATTAACTTGATAAAAAGTAGACTTTTCGCGTTGTTTCCTCTGCTAAGTGTAACTCGCTTTGTACAGCTGTTCACTGCGCATCTGAACGCACGAGCAGAAATTGTGCGCAAAGACGAGGAAAATGCGATCAAAGAAAAGAAAAATCCATTTTTAACAGTATTAAATCAAACATAGAATCGATCTTGATAAAAATGATTGTTTCTTTCGCAATTTTGACGTAATTTTAAACTGCTCCCGCTTAAGGGTGTCAGTAAAACGCTGACTCGGGGTCGGGGTCGGGTCGGGGTCGGGGTCGGCTTCGGCGTTTTATTGATACTCATCGCAAAACAATTGAACAGACACCCCGACCCCGACCCCGACCCCGAACCCCGACCCCGAGTCGGTGTTTTACTGACACCCCTCCTGCTGAGTGAAACTTGCTCAACTGCATAGTTGCTCACGCAATGAACACGCCAGCATTAATTAAAAATAAACTGATCTAAAATCGATCAGTGGTATTTAATAGCTGTCCCATCAAATACTTTGGCGTATACAAAGAAAGAATGAAAAAAGAACTTTGACAAAATTACTCCCGTGCTTCTTGGAGTGTGTCAAAAATAACTTGAGTGTGTCACTAACTCTGTTGCTGTTTCTTTTATCCCATTCTATCATTTGTGATGGAAATTCTGGGATTTCGTTATTGTTCACCGATAAGTATTCTTTTATCCCGTTCCATCATTAGTGATGGAAATTCTGATCTGTCGTCATTGCTCACTGATAGGTGACCTTTCCTAACAACGCATGAATCACTAGGAGGAGCGCGCGTTCAAGCTGACAACTTGACACGGCAGCGTGACCTTTTTCTTGAATTTCTCTCTCTTCACCCTACTTGTCCAGCAGATTCAACCATCACACGGATTGAAAGAGGTAGGGATAATAAGCTTGGGCTGGCAAACAAAGATGCAATCTTTACAAAACTGCCCTTCTTAATCTTGTTCAGCTTTTTCGACGAAGATATGGAGACAAAAATCCCGGAACCTTAAGTAACAAACAGATTTTCAACTAAGTCAAGTCACTCAGAATTCACCGTCAGCAAAATGTACTTCTTTAAGTAAAGTTTCCACAAAGTGCAACACATGTTAAGAATCACGGAACGACATTTAAATAAGAATATGTTTTTGAAAGGAATCACGCATGAACTATCATTAGTTCACAATTCCGAGAAAACAGAGAAAATGCGATGAAGGAAAAGAAAAAAATCAATTCTTAACAGTATCAAATAAAAAATTGAACCGATCTTACAAATTTTGGCGTAACTCCAAACTGCTCCCGCTAAACGACAGTAATGGGCGGGAGAACTTTTAGGTTTATTAACAAGTAATCTTAGTGCTTCCCATTGTTTTGCTGTGAATATGGAATGGTCACAATCTTTTGTTTTAAACGAATTGCCCAATAAATGAAATGACGGCATGAATATAGAAACAAGCCTATGCACAGTCTTACGTACTAGGATGCCGGAAGATCGAAGATGGCTCCCCTAATTTGTAGGTTAATTTTTTGCAATTTCTGTGACTAACAGAAGGAACTCTTTCTTAGAATCGTGATCACCAAATTCAAAAGAAGTATGGATGGTTGAGCTACAAAGGATTGTTGTTTAAAATGTAAACTCTCAGAATTCAAATTCTGTAATCAGTAAATTCCTAACTTGATATTAAGCGATCTTTTGCTGTTTGTGCCTCCTGCTGCGTGTAACTTGATTAGTTGCACAGTTGTTCACGCATCTACACGCCCGCAAAAGTTATGTGAGAAAACAGAGAAAATACGGTGGAGAAATAAAATTTATCTTAACAAAATTGATTATCTCTTTCGAAATTTCGACGCAACTTAACTTCAAACTGCACCCGGTAAGAATAATTCTTTGCAATTTCTGTGATTAACAGAGAAATCCTTCTCTTCGTACCGTATTTCGCTTGTTTAACCTAAATGCTTTTTTCAACCAAGCTTGAAATAATTAGCACTGTGGTTTGCCAAATGATCGCAGCCTCTAAATTCTTACCATTGTTTTTAACGTAAAATCTTATTAAGATCCCAGGTTAACCTCTCAGAATTCAAACTAATTAATCAGTAAATTCCTAGCTTGACAAAAAGCGGCCTTTTGCTGTTCTGTGTCTCCTGCAAAGTGCAACTTGCATAGTTTTTTACGCATCTGAACACGCCAGCAAATTTATGTGAGAAAACAGCGAAAATGTAACGTTAAATGTACTGTTAAACGGAACAGTATTAATTAATATTCTTATTGAGCTGTCTGCTGTCTCATCAGAATATAGCATGTACAAAGAATGAAGTATCATTTCAGTAAAAAATGATTAATGAAAAAGACACTCAGCTAAGTCACTCTCGTGCTACTTGGCGTGTGTTAAAAACAACCTAAAATGTTTCGACTATATTGTTGGTTGGTTGACAATCATCCCACTGATTTTGTATGCCCTTGCTTCCTGGATGCATTAACAATTTTCTTCGAGAAAGATTTTATCGAGTGGTTGGTATGTTGATGTTTGATGGGCATTGTACACCTTGCAAACGATATTACAATACAATACTTAAATATTATATAGATCTAGCCAAGCCTAAAACGGAGCTCCACTTTTTTTTTAATTGCTGGAACTTATTCATTTTTTAAAGCAATTACCAAAAAGGGAAAAAAAAATGGAAAAACATTCCTCCCTCTGGGATTCAAACCGCCGAGCCGCTGGAACTAAAAGGACTCGCGTTAACCACTTGACAACTTCTGTTATGTCGTCAAGTGTAGTTTTCTAAAAGCTGTCTATTGATCGCAGCCGATTGACATAAATACGGTTGTTTTTCTTGAGAACAACTGAGTATTCTTTTGAGCTTTTTCTTTTCATTTATAGATATTTGATATTTTTTCTCGAGTTCTAAACTTCACTTCTGTCGAACTGAATCGTTTTGCTAAACAAGCTAAGCTTTTTTAAAAAACCTCTTTTTCACAAGCATTATCGCCCCCGTAGGGTGGTCTCGGGACTTCCCCCCTCCTCCCCCAGGGTCCGAGCGGGCGGGAGCATCCACTGACGTCACAACCAAAAAAATTTCGTATTTTATCATTTTTACTAAACAGGGACCTAAAATGGAGGGTGTTGTCCTACACAGGGTAGATATTTCAGGGCGTATTGGTCCTAAATAGGGTGAGGATTTCAAATCCTCAGCAGCACCCTATACCAAAACGCGGGTCAAGCGCACCTTCAGAATGTACATTTAGCTTCTTCTGCCCGATCAGTGAGGTTGGCTGCCGACATGTGGCTTATTGCAGCGTTTTCTTTAGGTATCCGCTTTGATTTGCATCAGTTTACATGATAGTCACAACCGTCTACTGTTATCATACAATGATTACAATTAACTAACTGGACTTGATCGCAATGCAACTGAATACGTTTGTCTCTGATGTGAATTCGGCAAATCTGTGTAACTCAACTCATTCACACTAGGTTTAAAGTGACTAGACTTAGGATAAGTTAAGTTATAATTAATTTTACACAGACTCTAAAACATGCGTAAACAAGGGATAAGCTGTTCAGTAACTTTGCTCTCGCTTTACACAGGCCTTAGTAACGGTCGCAAAAATTTTCTTTTACAGAACTTCGCGATTAATGATAAGGTGGTGTAAAATTTATTGACCAACTTCACGATGGCTTTACGTAACGATCGTGTAAATCTCCCTTTACAAACCTTTACGGGTATAGTAAAGTTGGCATAAAGTTTGTGAACCAACTTACATAGGTTTAAGCAAGCTTTAATTTTTCGTAAATCTGAATGTTCATGCTGTGTATAGACCTATGCCCAGTGAAAGCGAATATATCAACATTCGTCATTCCATGAAAGAGAAGTTTTTAATAAACCGAAATAAAAACAGTTGTTTTTAAAAGATCGTTTTCTGTCTTGTCGCCACTTGATAAAACGCAGTTTTAACTATGTCCTGCTGTTATTCTTGAATTCAGTTTGTACGAGGCGATGATTTTTTCTACCAATTTTTAGAACGCTTTCCTAACAAGTTGCATTTCAAAATATCTTAATATACACCTCTATCAAGGTGAATTGGGAGCCATAAACGTGGTCATGGATATTGAACTAATGCTTTTAAAAGATCAAGAAGAGGGCTGGGTTACCAAGTGTCTCTTGATAATTGGTTTTCATGAAGTCCAATCATAAGGAGGGTGACAATCACCCTCTTTTTACCGTCTATAACTATGTTACTGTTGTTCCAACTGAGGAAGGAATTTTGGCTCTGACTAGAAATTCTTTGAGCGATTTGTCCCTCTTATAAGCGACAGTCTTAGTGTAAGAGATATATGTCTTTTGCCGGCCGGGAGGTCCGTATTGGGAAAAACTGTGCCCGAGGTTTTGAGTACGGCCCGAGGCCGTAGGCCGAGGGCCGTGCTCAAGACCGAGGGAACAGTTTTTCCCTATACGGACCGACCTAGGCCGGCAAATAACATTTTTATTTTTTCATTTTGCTAAAGTGCTCGTCTTCCCCGCTTTCGTTTTGTTGTTGTATTTCGTTGTGGTCTTCTTCGTCTGGGTAATAAAATTCATTTTCATATCGTGTCCACTTTCGTCTAAATCCATTTTCTATATCTTACGTGTATAATACATAACTTTTTTGTTCACCCGCTAATGGTTTCTGTGCAATTATTGTTTCCAATTTGGCACTTTAATGGCGTCGGTGACCAAAGTAAAAAATTTCACAAAACCGGTCCGGATAGGAAAAAACTGGACCGGCGGAACGCGCGTCAACAGCCAATCAAATTCAAGGATTCGGGATTCCGGACCGGAAAAATGCTTAAGAAAAAAATAAAATGTTTTATTTCTCATTTTCGACGCATTGATCCGATACACGTCTTCTGGCGTGTAGTGGTTAGCGGGTTGGACTTTCGATCGGACTTTCAATCGGAAGCTAGGAGGATCAAAGGTAGCTAACATGACAAATCTACTGTGTCGGAGAGGTGCTCATGGTAAGCAAGCGCACATTGCCACGCTTCAGGCATGAAATGTCGCACTCCGAAACGGTAGATTTTGTCATGTCAGCGATATTGTGTGAATTGTCCAATGAGAGGAGAACAGCGAGATGAGATTAGCATATTTGTGCGCAGAGGTTGGTGGACGGATACCGACATCTGATTTTTATGTGCAAGAAGATTAAAATATTGCCGTTTTACGGTAAGAAACGTTTGAAAATATGGATATCTGTTTGTTCGCTATGGATCTATTCCGGGTCGAGGAAATTGCGAGAGAAAATGGCGCATTTCAAGAATTATTGTTTATTGAACAGAGGTGTGCTTTTGTCCTAATTATAATGGTCGTTGGGAAGATAAATTAGAAAGACGCTTATTTTCGCTCGAAGAGAGCAACATTTTCCCAAATAGCAAGGAAGTAAGATATAAACAAAGAACCACTGTTAATTTCAAAGAATTTTATTGATTTTCAATTATAAATAATGCTTTGGCTACTTTTGGGAGGACCTGTAGTTTAAAGGGGCATAGTCACGAGGATTTCACCGATTTTTGGTCAAAACTGTGCTAAAATTATCAGTAGCTAACTTTATCCATGCTCAACATTGCGTTTGAACATTTAAACGAACATATTAATTTAATTTCATTGAGAGAAAACAAACCATGACCATTTAATGTCGATTTAATGTCAACGCGCTGAAAGAATTTGAAAAGTTTAGCCTAATTTTTTCAAGTTGCAATCCATTTTCATCCGTGCCATCCGTAGCAACAGACGACAGAAAGTAGTTTCAGTGAAGTAATATAGACTTTGGTAACAAAACTAGACCATTATTTATGGGCGTTCATTGATGTGAGGACATTTGTTTGATTTTTATATTGAACTAAAATAGCGTGACTATGACCCTTTAAGGTCATTTTCTGGTGTTTTCTTAGACAAGGAAGTTACTCCATTTTAACTCTCTCGACCCAGTCCTAAAAAATGGGTAGCAGCGAACCGTTGGTGAGTTCTAAAACAATGCAGGGGTTATCCTTCACCCAATCCCGTCCAGGGAAGGGGGGGGGGAAGTATTGCTCCTAGTAGTTTCCTGCCACAGAAACTGAAACTACAGGCTTTGACAAACCATCTGAAGGTGCATTAGGAACGAGGGCCACTAGTTCTTCAGCTGATATACTGTCAGGTGTTACTCTCATTAAATAAAGTTGATTATTACTATTATTATTATTATTATTATTATTATTATTATTATTATGATTAGCTTACTTTTCGTGCTGTAACTGTTTAATTAATAATTTATCCTTGCCACCGTTAAGCATAGATTTAAACTAACTTTAGTAACAAACAACTTATTCCGAGTGTAACAGCCGGCTTGCGTTTAAGGTTTGTCAGGGCTTTTGTACGGATGACACTGGAACGTACACTATACCTTGCCTTACAATTTTTGCTTAGGGGGAGTAAAAGAAGTTCCATACTTTGTTAATTGCAAGTGGACAGTGACAAAATACTGTCAAGGAATTCTTTATTTAAAAAAAGGTGTATAGGAAAATGTACTTAAAATTTGTTGATATTTAAACGAGTTGGTTTGCCAGTTCCCCATTAAACTTTACTTAGCAGGTGAAGTGGTCTCATATCAGATGCTATGCTCAGATTTCTTCTTTGTCTACAAGCCTTGTTTTCATTAGGTATCGTATACAAAAACCTTTTGTGTATTTTACATTAATTTGAAGTGGGTATTTACACCTGTATGAAGTCCACTATATGCAAAAATCAATCTTTTTACCGGCACATCTTCATATTTTCCACT
The DNA here is from genome assembly GCA_964030785.1 of Siderastrea siderea. Lineage (NCBI taxonomy): Eukaryota > Metazoa > Cnidaria > Anthozoa > Scleractinia > Rhizangiidae > Siderastrea > Siderastrea siderea. The sequence goes on from OZ034968.1 coordinate 46,361,922, forward strand.
CTGTATCCACTAAACTAGTGGATGTTTAGTATTATTTTCGACGAACTTGAGAGCTTTATAAACCTTTTTTCAAAATTTGGATGCTCCATCAACTCTGTTATTCTGGAAGTTGTGTGTTTAAATGAAGATAGGCTTCTTTAACCATTTCGGAGAGTGAATATATCTAAAAAGCGGATGAACAAAGAATAACGACGACCATCGGAGTTAAAGGTATCAACTTAAGTAGACGGAAAGAAAAACCTTCAAAAATTCAGGCATGAGCGGGATTCGAATCCATGACCCCGTGATACAGTTGTTGCGCTCTAACCAACTGAGCTATCACGCCAACTGGGAGCTGGTCATTCCGAACCGGGACTACTGATCCTTCAATGAGAACATAGCTCGTGTTTTGCATATACTAAACCTTAACTGACAGTTACGTTGCCTGGCCTAAAATGTTCTCTTCTAATGAATGGCAACAAAAACAGCGGTTGAGATGCAAGATCAAAAGGTGAAGAGTTCAAAATATAAACGCCAAAAGTGTCCAGGTACTGTTCCTTACTCTCACGGAATATTTTACTAGAGTCAAATACTGACTAGACTGTTATTTAATTTTTTTCTCGCAGTCTTGTCATTCGACGATTTTGACAAAGACTGTGTACAGGCAACCAACCAGTTAAGAAGACGACATGGTGTTCCAGACCTCGCTTGGTCCGAAGCCCTCGCGGCTGACGCTCAGGCTTGGGCCAATGTACTAGCCCAGAGCAACAAATTTGAACATGATTACAAAAGCATCAAAGAAAAGAACCAAGGAGAAAACCTGGCCTACTTTAAACCTTACAAGGAGAAATGCCAAGGAATGAAGAGAGACCATTGTGTTCAGTGTCGAGAGATTGTTGACGATTGGTACGATGAGGTCAAGAATTATGACTTTGAAATGGGCAAACCCAAGACAGCTGATGGTGTAGTCTGGCACTTTACACAGGTACCAGTTTACACACCATTTTTCTGTCGGGTTTCTTGGATCGACGCTTTACAAATCGTACATGCAAACTAGGTCAGGTGTCTATACAGCCAGCACAAGGCTGAACTACATGTGAGAAGTTTCGCACGAAGGTATTTTGACTATCCTATTTGACGAGGCATGACTATTGGCGAACCCCAATTTTTCGTGGTGATAGAAATGTTACTAGTTTTTGTTTTGAATTTATCCGGTTATGCACGTGACTTCAGAGGACAAGATCACTTTGACCATTTTTCGTTCTAGAGTGTTATTTGCTAGGCCATGTCTTCAAATGGTCAATAAATGGACAGACAGAGAACAAAATGTCATATGGTTAACTAGGTGTAATCTTTAACATTTTTATCATAACGTTTTAAACTCGCTTCTATCAAATTCGAATTACAGTCGACAACTCAATTCAAAAGGTATATCCTACATGGCGATCGGGTATGTTTTTACTAGTTTGGAAAAGTGCGTTTGTCTTGGGACGTTTAACTTAAAGGTTTAAAGTTCCTATACCCATGCACTGCCTTTATTTCCTATAAATAACGGTCGCGCTGCATTTTTCTTATCAGCAGTTTACTGGCATCCAAATCTAAATCGACTAGACTAAATCGCTTACCTTCGACTTTACCACGAGGACGGTTGCCTAGCTTTTCCCTTTTTCAGTATGCAGTGCAACGCTGTTAATACGACCATCAACACATCAAAAATGTGGTCGTTTTAACGGGAGTGTTTGGATTAACGGAGTTTTAGATACAAAAATAACGGCATAAGCTATCTCTCTGGGCCATATGTAGTGGCAGAAATAAACTGGTTTATTTTCATTTTGATTTAATGGACTGCAAAGGTTACGTCTTATGTTTTCAGTTAGTGTGGAATAACACGCGTCAATTCGGATTCGGGACAGCCAAAAGCAGCAAATACGGCTTCCTATCAGTGGCAAGATACAGTCCCCGAGGAAACATGGGCGGGTATGAGACCTTCAAGGAGAATGTCTTCCCACCAGGTATGATGTCTTGTAAAATGGATTTTTTAATCATTGTCGGAAACAGTGTCAGAAATGAAATGAAAATCTCAGATCGAGTTGTGATTTTGAAACAAAGATTTATATTTCTAAAGTAACAAAATTGAATAACCTGATGGAGGAGAATAAAACAACAAGCGTTAACTCCGATCGCATACGTTCAGTTCAATGCAAGACTCAGGTATTCACGTGACCTGCTAATCCTTGAACTGCTAAACCTGCATGAATACATCGAAAGGTAAAATTGGAAACCCGTACGAGGCTTGTATTTTGAAGTACGAGTAGTTCCACATTTGAGAGGCTCAAAAATTTATCATCTGTACCTAAAAAGTGGTAGTAGGGGAATTCAGGGCTGGAACTTAAACGTATCGATTTGGTAGCCGTGCAATTAAATGAGCCAAATGTGAATTTATAACATCCAGCGCAAGTTTCAAATACCATACGTTGAATCAGTGTTCTGAAATAATTAGTAAATCGTCTTGAACAAAACAATGTAAACACCCACATATAAGAACCTACTTTTTTCAAGGTCATCCTGAATAAGTCTTCATATATTTTTTGTAAGGTTCTTATATAACGGGTGTCTAAAATAACGAATTTCGGCCTGGAGGTTCTTAATCCACTTGTACTTTTATGCGGGTGTTTACTGTATCGGTTCAAACGTCGAACTTTACATGCGCAATTAGGTTCGGCACATGTAAAGTTCGACGTTTGAATCAGCTACGTTCGACAGATTGCCGAACCTAATGCATGAATTACGTTAATGTATTTCTGAATATAACAACGCTAGGTGATTGGCTTAAAACCGATAAGCATGACTAGTCATCAATTAAACCGTGATCAGTTATGCAAAGAACGTTCTTGAATGTGATTACAGGAGAAGGTCACTCCAGAAACAGTGCCAAGATTTTTTGAAATCGCCGATAAAAAGATAACACTAAGTTGAGTTACTGACCATGGTGTTAGCTTCTAAAATGCATCCGATCTCACTGAAATTCCTCTCCAAAGAAGGCCAAAATTCAACATCGCGTGCCGCCATTTTGAATCGTGCTTAGCAGCCTGGCCGCTTGTCTGTGATGATATTCCATCCAGCGTGAAACTGGTGGGAAATGTGAACGCTGCTGGTATAACAGAGCTTACAGCTTGTTGGTATTGTTACATGTACAAATCGGCTGGACATGTTTCGTTTACATTTTGTGAAGAGAAAATGCCAACGTGTCCAGTTCCGGATTTTAATAACAGTTCCGAAAAAGAGGAGTTACTTTTCACAACTAACTTGTGAAGAAAAGACGAGTGGCAAAGCAGTGGCTTGACCAGCTTCTCCGCGACGAGAGGTTCGGCTTCCCGAAGCCTGAAGATGTGCACGTGTGCAGCAAGCATTTCACGAAAGACTGTTTCGAAACGGAATAACGTTTTCAGCTGCTCCGATAATGGAGACCCACTATCGTCGTTGATAAGACTGCCGATTTAAGCAAACGATCGTTAAGTCTTTATGTTCTGTGATGCCAGAAATCTCGGCATATTGCACCGCCAGGCGGTAAAATAAAAGTAGACAAAACAGGTTAAAGCCAAATTCTAAGGTTCGATTTAAGCCTACTGTTTTAATTTAATTTATAAAGCGATTTACATGCGTAAAAATAATTTTCTACTCAAACATTAAATACGTCTAGGATTACGTAGTGCCAGGAAGAGTATATGTACTTCCATCTTGTTTTCCGGTTCAGGATGCTCGACGCGACCAAAACAACAGATACATATTCTGGTATTCTCTTCAAGAACACCAGAATATGCTCTCCAACCGCTCGTTCATTATCGTCACTACTATCATCGTCAGCGACAACGGATAATAAACATAAACAAGGTAACTCCGAGAAGACCCCTCACGTTGGACGGAATGACGTCAAGGACAATCGGCCTGGGGCCCGTTTCTCGAATCTCCCGATAACTTTCCGGTTCCAGAAAGTATGTTTTCGAGCTCATTTATTTGTCAGCTAATGGTAATTATTGGCGCAAACTGAGCGATATGCTTCACGGAATATTACAAAGATTAAAATTTAGCTTTCAAAATCAATAAAAATTATATAGCTGCTCGAGAACATTGTGCACCTAAAATAGTTTTCGGGCCCGGAAAGTTATCGGGAGTTTCCAGAAACGGACCCCAAGCTGGTAAGTACGATTTAAAATAGCGGCACGTGATGTTGAATTTTGACCTCCTTTGGGAGAGGAATTTCAGTGGGAACGGACGCACCGAGCTAAAACCACGGAAGGTAACTCAAATTAGTGTTATCTTTTTATTGGCCATTAAAAAAAAAAACATTTTCCTCCTATGAAAACAGATCTTGGCCTCGCAGAACGGTAAACGCTTTGTCGAAAAGAATCATTACTTTATAACGTACGGATAGCGTGAACGTCGAATTGGTATCACTTGTTTTTTTTTTTGCATACACCAAATCATGGTGTGTGCGAGTGAATAATCTTAAATATATTGCATTACTAATTATCTTCGTCTTCGTTTTCACAGTAGCCTCTGGAGAAAATAACAGCCCCACTCCTCTCCCCTCTGCAGCGTCACCAAACACTGGTGGACCAACCACTAGCTCACCTAGCATTGTATTGGTGACGACTTCCCCACAACAGAATGCTACTACCACTGCTGCCCCACCGGTTACAATAAGTCCAAGCGGTATGTAAACGGTATTCGCCTAACATTTGATCGTTATTACTTTTTACTCGTTTAAAATCGACTCTTTTAACAATAATAATTTGAGAAAAATTTGTCACAAAAAGAGAAGGAAATTCTGAAGGCCATACAATCAGCAGTCTTGATTGTTTACGGTATCCTTTCGTTGTAGTGAAAAAGACAGTTTAACAGTTTTGCTGTTGATGTCACCTGTTTCCCCTACAGCATTACGTTTATCGTGCCCCGAAAACCAAGCCTCAAACATACAAATTCTAGCTATAGCCACCACCGGCTTTTTCTATCACTATTTGTACAAGCATAACGATCGTAAACCTTCTCAGTAAAAGAATAATAACAGGTACTCGAACAGTAAATTTGTAGAACTTAAGGAACTATGTTAGTCTGGGTAGGCTGTAATAAACAGTTACTAAAGTATTTTCTTCGTATTCTTTTTCACAGTGGAATGATGAATCAGATGAAGGTGGTTTCTGAACAGGGTGTAGTTCATCATCAAAATCACTCAGTCGATCTACATTCGTTGACTTCATTTTTCTAGGACAACTAGAATAGTACTTTTAATTAAAATGCCTTTTAAAAGGCCTCAGTGTTTGTGTGGGTTTGATTTTCATTTTTTTGTCACATCAGCATACAGTGTAGATGTTAACAAAAATTAACCCTGCGGAAATTAATGCACTGTTTTGGAATCTCTGTAGCTTTCTTAGTTTTTATAACTGTCTTATTCACTCACTATTTTATTGAAAGCTGAGACATAAGAGCAGCCTCTTTGTAATGTATATTAAGTTTCCGAAGTTGTCCTCAAAGGTTTTTGTTTCAAGATAATTTTTGGATTCATGAATTTTGTTTTAAGGTATAGTAACCAAATAAATATTTACAGTGAAATAAATTTGGATACTAGTGATGTCTGTCAGCGATAGTTACAAGGTTAAAGTAACCGACGTGCATCTTTTCTTTTGGTGTTGTAGTGCACTAGAACAGTGTTAACACAACACGTGGTGGGTGTCATTAAAGCAAAGTTGGCAATGTTATTTTACGCTATTTTAGTGTAAAATGCTGCAAGTTGTTTTACACCATTAGGGTGTCAAAAATATACTTTCTTCGTGTAAAATTACCCGAGTTCCGCGTCCACATCACACTGTGTTTTTTTTACTAAATCCAAATCAGAATTGTTGGTTGTTTATACAATTGAGGTGTAAATGTACACCATGTTGGCGTTACTTCAACATTTAATTGGTGCTCACACAGCTACAAAAGTTTACACTTTTTCGGCGTTACCATAACACTCTCGCTTTTCTGTGGCAGATAAGATTTGCAATCGTGCAAAGTGCGAAGTGAATAACTCCCTAATCACGGAAAGCTCATTACCAAGGGCCGATGTGGATAGCCATTCCTAAAGAATTAATAAATAGGAATGTGATACAAAACTTGAATTTTGTCTCTAGGAGAGTCAGAGATCAGAGTCTTGTTCATCAAAGTCTTTAACTCTCAGTGATGATGGCTTCCTCTCACGTTGTCAAAACGTCGGCCAACAAACAGTCCTTCTTAGGACTACACTCCCCCGGACGATCATACTTCACCAGCTTCTAATGTGACTCCTGGGTATCAATTACACTACATGTTAAGTGCGAAGAAGACGTTCTACGTGCCAAACCTCGTTTGTTTCACAGCAGTTATATCAAATGAAGTACAAATAACTTTTCTTCCTGTAAAAGCGGTGCTTGAGGCGTAGAAAGTTTTTAAGTTTTTAGCTCCCAAGAAATGTTCCTCGGCAAACTTGTCTTAAGCACTTCCCGATAAATAGAACTGAGTTTCCAAACTATTTCATCGCGAATTATGAACGCAGAATTTAAATTTGCCAATTCAGATCACGTAATCCCTATAGAAAAAAGTTTTCCAGTAATAATGCATTCATATACTAAATTTGATAGAAGCAACTTCACCAGGGAAAGGTTTTAAAGGACTGTAATGGGGTCACAAAGAGAGGAGTCTGGATACGCCTATCACCTGTGCGTAACCTGCCTAAGCTGGTGTATTGAAATAATACTGGTAAATTTCGGGAATCTTTTAACAGAGTTACAATTTGTAAACAACAGAACACGATTCAAGAGAGACTGTTTTTGTTCAGTATTCTCGTGACACTGAACAACAAACAGTAAACAACAGATAAAATAAAAGAGTGACAATACAGCCCCTCTGACTACTAAATAATTCTGAACAAGGCGAGCTTAACAAGCGTGTCGAAATTTTCACTTCCCCACCTGTGATAGTGTATTCATTTTGTGGCACAAGACAAAACTTGTATATTCAATAATAAATAACCGCAGATCTATAGCTAACTAAAAGAAAGTAATGTATTGAAGAGAAAGTTGAAACCTGATATAGCAAGAAAACGTATATTGTGGAATGTTGTGTTAGGCGAAACGAGGCGAAGATAATACCAAATTCCTGGTAAGGAAATGTTTTGTCTGTGAGTTTCATTCGTGTTAAACCATTATAATACAGTTGATAAAGAGATTAGAATAATTTGAACGACTCTTGAGTTTTAACGAATCTTGAGTTGGTTTCTTACAAAATCGCGAATTGTTCCATAATGCTTACCGTCGGTTTTTTGCAATACTCATTTCAAACCGATTCTTTACACATTGACACCTTTCGAATAACCTAGTTCATCCATTAGCCTAATTCATCTACTGCTTAGCCTAGTTCATCCACTGCTTACCTTGTTAACATACTGCATTGACACTGCTGTAAAAGGGGCATGTTTTCTCCTTGATTTAACCGCATGTAACAATTTCGTCCTACCATCCATAGAAAAAGTGGCAGCTTGCATAATGAGTTGTTTCACGTAAAGAGATGTCAATTGTTGGGCTTTTCTACGGATGACACTGGGACGAACACTATACCTTGGTGTACATTTTTTTCTGCAAGGTTAATAAAAGAAGTGTCAGACTTTGTTAATCGCCAAGTGGACAGGTAAAAATGTTATCGAGGAATTCGTTATGTAAAAAAAGTTTTATGGAAAAACGTACTTAAGATTGTTGATCTTAAATCGAGTTTATTTCAATTCCCCAGCAGGTGAAGTGCTTCAATACCAGACGCTATGCTCGGATTTCTTCTTTGTTTACAAGTTTTGTTTCCATTGGGTATCGTATACAAAAGGCTTTCATTTACTTATTTTTAATTATTTTATATTACATTTAAGTGGAATCTTGATTGTCTTGAAGGCCACCTTTAAGTCCCCTATATGTAAAAATCCATCTTTTTGCTGACATCCCTCCAGACTTTCCACTCTTAGGTTATAGCTGCATCTACTAAACTCATCGATGTTTAGTTTTATTTAGCCAAACAGTTTAAAAATTTGGATGCTCATACCAATTATGTTATGCTGGAATTTGTGTTGAAATGAAATCACTGACGTTGTTCTTCTTTAATCATTTCGGAGAGTGGTTACAACTCATTGAAGAAACGTTGTCGGGTAAAAGCCATAAACCACAAACTATACGACCCAATGGTTTTCTGGGAAGCGGAAGAACGTGCGAAAAAAAGCGGAAAAAAATAAAACTGATAGGTATACTCCAAAATCTCTCCATGAATAAAAAATTCCTCGAATATGAAGAAACGGAACGGAGTAACAAGCTCGCCTTGCTGTTTTCCCAGAATTCCATAATGTCGCGTCGTTCATGGCTTACACATTTAACCAGACAGCGCTTTTTCAATCAGGTGTGTATGGAATAATGAAATGCAGATGAAATACGAAATGATGATAACCGGCTCACAGTGAAAGATATCAACTTAGACAAATTAAGGCTTGAAAGGGATTCGAACCCATGACCTCTGCGATACCGGTGCAGCAGTGCTCTACCCAACTGAGCTATCAAGCCAACTGGGCGCTGGTCTTTTGTGTATCCGTAGTAATCCCGTAGGTGGTAAATCAATGAAAGTAAATATATGAAACACTGATATATGTGAGCTGTTGATGAAATGCACAATGCTGACGACCATCTCAGTTAAAGTTACTTACTTTTAAAAGCATTTGAAAAAGAACAGCCTTAAAAATTCAGGGTTGAACTCGATTCGAACCTATGTATGATCCAGCGATACCGGTGCAGCGCTTTATTCAACTCAGCTACCAAGCCAGCTGAACCCGGATTATTGATCCTTCAGTGAGAACATAGCTAGCGGATTACATCTATCAAGTATTAACTGACAGTTGCGTTGCTCCGACTAAATATGCCTTTAACCAGCCAAAATGTTTTTATCGAATGACAGCAACAAAGACAGCCGGCGGTTGAGATCAAAGTGTTATCAAAAGGCATTTGACTAGAGGTGAAGAGTTTAAAATATAAACACCAAATAGGTCGAGATCTTTTTCCTCGCATCCCTGTTTAATTTTAATGTAATATTTTACTAGAGCCAAAAACTGACTAGACTGTTATATGAATTGTTCTTGCAGTCTTGTCATTCGACGGTTTTGACAAAAACTGTTTACAGGCAACCAACCAGTTAAGAAGACGACATGGTGTTCCAGACCTCGCTTGGTCCGAAGCCCTCGCGGCTGACGCTCAGGCTTGGGCCAATGCACTAGCAAAGAGCAACACATTCGAACATGATTACAACAGCATGCAAGTAAAGGACCAAGGAGAAAACCTGGCCTACTTCAAACCTTACAAGGAGAAATGTCAAGGAATAAAGAGAGACGATTGTGTTCAGTGTCGAGAGATTGTTGACGATTGGTACGATGAGGTCAAGAACTATGACTTTGGAATGGGCAAACCCAACACGGCTGGTGGCGTGGTTATGCACTTTACACAGGTACCAGCTTATGTCATCTTTCTGTCGGGCCTCTTGTATTGAAGTAGTAACTCATATTATATGTAAATTAAGTAAGGTTCCCATACAGCCAGCGCATGGCTGAATTACATGTGAAAAGTTGTGCACTAAAACACGAGCCTCAATTTTTCGTCGAGAAAGAAATGTTAGTAGTCTTCGGCTATGCATTCGAGAACACAAAACCACTTTAACCCTTTTTCGTTCAGAGTACAAGATATAAACAAAGTTCTAGCTGTCTTTTATTTGGACACTTAAAAAAACTGAGGACAGTTTACGCTGTTAATACTGCCATCAACGGGTCATACGGGATGTTTGGATTAATGGAGTTTTTAGATTCAAAAACAGCGTCATAAGCAATCCGTGTGGGCCATACATTGTGGGGCAAACAAAAAAAGGTGTATTTTGATTTCAATTTATTAGACTGTAAAGGTTATGTTATGCATGTCATTTTCATCATCATTGTTCTCAGGAAGTGTGGAAAAACACCCGTCGATTTGGAATTGGGGCAGCTAAAAGCAGCAAATACGGCTTCATTTTAGTTGCAAGATACAGTCCCCGAGGAAACAGAGGCGGGCCTATTATCTTCAAGGACAATGTCTTCCCACCAGGTATGATGTCTTGTAGATTAACATGGATTTTACCCTTATCACATGGTCGCAAACCTCTTCTGACATGAAACATCTGTGCATTACTTTTAATTCTCAAAATAAGTATAGTTTTAAATGTAGATAATCCTTGAAAGAAATGAAAATGAACAACCTGGTGGACTAGAATAAAAAACATGCGCTATCTCTATTCGCATGCAGTCCAGTTCAAAGCAGGACTCTTGCATTGAACTGGAATGCTAACCCTTAAACTGCCAGTTCGAGGCTTGTATTATTGAACTATGGATTTCATATTTCAGACGCTTCAAAAATTGATAAATTGTATTAATGAAAAAGTAGCTCAAAGGATGGAAATACTGGAAGCAACACTTTGATTTGACGGCCAGGTCATGAACCAAATGGCTGTTCAATTCATAAGTTTTCATTAGTGAACTAGTAATGTTGCAATTACTGAATCGCGTTAAACCATCAAATGAACATAGGTAGCGAAATATTCTTGATCAACCAGGAAGAAAACGTTTTGAAAACTCAGTCCGAGCAATCCGGGCTCATTTGAGTTCCTAAGTTTAATAAAGACTAAGTGATGCTGTAGACTCGTTTATACGTGGCTATAACATAGACTCGTAAAATGGAGGACGCAAGTTGGCAGCCATTATGATAGTTCAAACCGAACCGCCTCTCGTATTTTCAACATCACTCATTTGAAAAGGAACGTGGATGAGTCCCAAAAGAACTCTGATCGAGTTTCTACAACGTGATCAGTTCGCGTGTCTGGTCTGTTTGTTTGTTTTATTGTTGCTGCTATTTTAATATTGTCTTAACGGTGTTAAGGCTATCTGTGTGGTAACTATTCACGTCACGCTGTATTGAATTACTTAATAACACATACTGTATTTGTTGTTAGGAACAATGTCGGACCCAACGCCATCCACCAATCCAAGTTCCGCACTCCCCACAACAGTACCTTTACCTCCCACCACACCCAGTTCCCCCACAACTAGAAACATTTCAATAGATGTTAACGTGAACAACGCGACTGAACCCACATCAGCACCAACGAGCGCTCCTGCCACAGGTATGTGAGTTTATAAATAAACTGAGACAATGGCAATACATGGAGATGTGTAGGAGGTTCCTAGCAAGCGAGTAACATTCATCCTGTGACATGTAAATCTAAAGATTTAAGAGTTTTACGCGACAATAAGGGCGTTATGAGGAGGAAAGAGCGTCGTATCGTCTGCTTTATAAAGTCATTGTTATCGATTGTTATGTTAACTGAGCGGTAATTTTTTTTTTACTTTCTATGCAGATCAATTCAGTTTAACATTTCATCAGTTTCATACTAGCATTAATTTGGTACTCCACAAATTTGACACACGATTATTAACAACTTAATGGAATTTTCCAAAACGTTTTGATTCAAAATGATGTGAGTTTTCTTCAATGTTTGTTGCACTACTCAAGTTAAGATTATTACAATAATTATGAGGGTAAGAGAAACAACATACACCTACACACATTCCCACAAACATAAATGTCGAGTAAGTAATTAAAAGCGTTTCTGCAGAATCAGCAGTGACATTTTTATACTCAGGAGAAAATAACAGCCCCACTCCTCTCCCCTCTGCAACGTCCCCAAACACTGGTGGACCCACCACTGGCTCACCTAACACTGCATTGGTGAGGACTGCCCCACAAAAGAATGCTACCACTACTGCCGCCCCACCTGCTACAACAAGTCCAAGCGGTATGTGACGGTACTCGCCTACATTCGATCGTTATTAATTTTTTTCATTTAAAATTGGCTCTTTTAACAACAACGATTTCAGAAAAGTTTGTCAGAAAAAGAGAAGAAAATTTCTAATCGCAATCCTGAAGGCCATAAAAGCAGCAGTCGCGATAGTTTACGGTATCCTTTCGTTGTAGTGAACAAAACACTTTTTGTTTGAAAAAATTTTTCATTGCTTCGTGACTTATATCTGGTTTCTTTGTTCTTTGTTGCCCTGTATATTACGACGAAAAGTAAAAATCACGGACGAATGTATTGTGCATTACTGTGAATATATTAGCATTTACTTGCCAATTGTGAATATGTAACGCAACCTTTTCCCTCGGTTCATACATCCTCCTTAACGTTAAATTAAAAGTGTTCCAGTCAATCAATGTTAATAAGACTCAAAACTAAAATTGGTCACATCGTCAAGCACGCGTATTCAATGTTTTAAAAAAATCTATCGAGCTGTTCTTAAGATTTTCGCAAAAGCGCTCAAATTCAAAAATTACCACAAAATTATTACACGATTGATCTTATAAAAAACAATTCGTTCTCGAGATCGCGAACACCAGTTTCAACAAAACGTTCTAGGAGAAAAATAGCAAGGAAAAGACACACTTTAATAGTATTTTCTAGCCATTTCATCAAAGCATTGATTATTTTTCTGTGCATTTACTATTACTAGGCAAAAACTAAGGTTGAAAATGTTTTTGCGATTTACTTCAAAACAAACAAACAAACAAACAAACAGAATGTTTTTGTTCTTGTATATTTTGTTTGCCATACACCACAGTTTAAGATGTTGGTATTTGCTTTTCAAAGTGAAATCTGGATGGCGCAAAATTTCAATTTTACTCTTTTTGAGGATTTTTGTTTATCGTTGTCATGGAAATATCGATTGTTACAAAATGTAAACCACGCTAACGTTCAATCCAAAACCAACAAATATTGCAAATTTCACGTTGATCTGACAAGGAGAAGACTGTCTAAGACCCGATTCAAAAAGTTAGGTATGGTCCCCAAAAAACTGTATCGAAACACCTTAAGGTTTTGCTGTTGTTGTTCCCTGTTCCCCCAGGTGTTAGTAATAAAGTTACATACTCACTAACAGCATTACGGTTAATCAAGCACCAAAAACCAAGTCTCAAACATTCAAATTCTAGTTATAGCCACCACTGGCTTTATCTTTCACTATTTCGTACAATCATAACCCCTGTCAACGCCCGTAAACATTCTCGATAAAAGAATAATAACAGGTACTCGAAAAGTAAATTTGTCTACCTTAAGGAACGATGGTAGTCTGGACGGGCTGTAATAAACAGTTATTAAAGTATTTTCTATCCTACAGGTCCTACTAAAAATGAAAGCTCGAAGTGTCAATACTTCGTGGTCAACAGCACGACTTACACCTACGCCATAATACAAAGTAAGAAGAAATTATCCTTGTTAAGTTAAAAAAGTAAAAAGTATTCCAAATGGCCATCTTTCGAGATTTGCTAAACTTGCTCAAAGTTGCAGAAGCACTATTCTGTCCGCTGGTGCGATCCAAATGGTTTGCTTTATTTTGTAGGTCTTACAGGCTGCCTTTTGATCTTTGAAAAATTGGTTGTTGCATAATTTGGACAACATTAATCTCTTGCAGTAGATACTCAAACCGCCCTCTTTTCATAGTTTTAACATGATTTGTTGTTTTTGTTTTCAGAATGTCAGGGAAAACCAAACGTCACTTTTGTTCCTCAAGGTGAGATTTTTTTGTGCTTTAGAGAAAGGGAAAGGCAGCAAAACAGCAATGTAAACAACACAGAGTTATACACGTAAAACTCTGCACACATTACAACTTTTAAGTTATGAAAACAAGATTAATCAGTCAAAAATATCTCTTGGCAAAATGAATCGAACGTCGTTTGAGTATACATATAATTAAGTGGTCACCAATTTTCATCTCTCCCGTAAGAGAATAGAGATAACAATTTATTTTATAGACACCGATGAAATACCAGGATTATTCTAGTGACGAAGATTTCGTATCCAGTGAAGATACGATTTTTTTCTTTCACATGTGAAGATATCACGGTTGTCGTGGCTACTCAGTCTCAGCGGATGAAGTTTGTAGCAGTTATATGCCTCATTGCTATAATATTTAGAATACATATAAACGCAACTTATTTTCCACTCGGAGATAAATGTCGTATCTCCCCGCAACCATGTAATATCCTCTATTTTATTAAATGTTAGTAATGCAAATAAAAACTTCTGAGCGAAAGTAATTCACGTTTGCTTTCGTTCAGCTTTATTTCGCTCTGAGGTTTTCTTAAAAAGCTTGTTCAGCTTTCCCAACTAAATAAAACAAAAGTAACAGATGTAAAACCAAAATGAATCTGAACTTACTCGCTAGTGTTTTTCCGCGCCATTTACATGTATCAGTTGCTCCTTTCTAGTGATTGGGTTTCGATTTCGCTACACTCAAAAAGCGCTCCTGCTTGTTCTCTACACTTACCTTTTTAGTGATAACAACCACTACAGGGGCAACCCCTGCGCAAGGTAACAGCATGCTAATAAATTAGAATGTTGCATGCTGCTACTTGTATCTGGACTCCATAACATAAATCAAAACTTAGAACAAAGCAACAATGGCTGTTTCCTTTTTAAACCGAGGCCTGGTCCACAGCCTTTCTTAGGCTGAAGGTAATGGCCTATTGACTTATTTTAAATTACTTCGTAAGATTTCCAAATCGTACAATTTGTTTTATGTGACCGGGCTATCTCTAGACCCAGGCATAAAAATGGGTAGCAGGGAACCGTTTGTGAATTCTAAAACAATGCAGAGGTTATCCTTCCCCCCAATCCCGTCCAGTGGGGATTAGTTCTCCATTTGCAATTAGTCATTTCACGTTGTTGTTTTGCGGCGGACGGCAAAGAAATATATCAACATGAATAACGCACCTTGCAGATTCAATTTATTTGGCCAATCAGCCAAATCAACCTTTCGTATGGCGTCGTTCTTGTTGTCACTGCCGTTGTGGTTGTTTAAGTCCGTAACTAGTGTGAAGGCCCGGTGGTACAATGGATAGCGCGTTGGACTTTCGATCGGACTTTTAATCGGGAGTTAGGAGGATCTGTAGTTTAAGGCCTGGTCTCTGCATCATGTTCTGGTGTTTCCTTAGAAAAGGAAGTTACTCCACTCTAACTCTCTCCACTCAGGCGTATAAACGGGTAACAGCGAACCGTTAGTGAATTCTAAAACAATGCAGGGGTTATCCTTCACCCAATCCCGTCCCCAATCCCGAGGGTTAGTGTCGCTCCTAGTAGCTTCCTGCTACAGAAACTGGAACTACATGTAAACACAGGCGTTGACAAGCCATCTGAAGGTGCATTAGCCCACTTTTCGTGCTATAACTGGTTACCAGAAAGGATTTTAAACAATAATTTATCCTTACCACCGTTAAGCACAGATTTAAACCAACTTAAGTAACAAACAACTTTCTCCGAGTGCAACGGCTTGCTTAGAGCGTTGTCAGGCTTGGTGCGTGTGTGTGTGCGTGTGTGTGTGTGTGTGCGTGTGTGTGTGTGTGTGTGTGTGTGTGATTACCAATCAAGCCAAGTTAAGCTGTTTCATATCAGATTGGGTCGTTTTTAGTCACTTGTTGATGTTCAATTAGATGCAACCGACTGCAACTTGACATGTATACTTTCCGAGGTCTCCTCGCATTGGGGTGACGTAACTAATACTAACCGAGTCAGACGTACCTTTTAGGAACTTCACTCCCGACTACTGCTCCGGCAAGTCCACCTAAAGCAACAGGTAACGGCATGCCGAATAATCACAAATCCTGCATGCTGCTACTTGTATTACTAAATCATTGTTATCGGATCTCAAGGTCACCGCATGTGCGGGCGCAGAGAAATTACACCCTTTTAGACAAAGCCCAACAGCTTCTGTAACGCATGCGTAAATAAATCCGGGCGCACTGACAAGGCTTTTAAACTATAACCTTGTCCTTTTTTAAAGCAAACTAGTACGATTACTGTCGGTTATCATCACTATCAATACTTATATTTGATGCTATTCTCATACGTACTGCACTGGAAACAAATGCAGAAATCAGTCTCAACTTCAAAGTTTTGCAAAATCATTTTAATTGTTGTTTTCAGACGCCGTATTCTATTCTGATGAGACCTGTAATTCATGGATGGGTTTTGTTTTGTCGGCTAGTCATTTAGTGATGGTTGGTTTGGGAGGAGACAAAAGTGACGCTTCGACCAGATTGTGCCAGAATACTGACAGTTGAAAAGAACGGTTTACATTCGGAGGAAAACGTAACCTTTGATCATATTATTCATCAGTTTTTCAAATTCGTAGTGACGACTTTTGAAACATTTACTGAAACTTCTAACTGAAATAATAGATATATGGAAATATGTAGCTAATGAAGGCTTCCTATCTTTATACTGATAACTCCTAATACAAACCTTCCACATGTAGATTACAGCTCAGTATTGTAATTCTAAAATGCTTAAAAATACTAACAAAAATTGTAATTGATAAAAGACTATTTGAATAATAGGAAATAACAAATAATCAACAGCAAAATATACGAACATTGTGTATGACCTGATTGGATAACGATGCCGGATATTAAGTTCAGGTGAGATAACAGCGATATCATTGCTACTTCGGCTTTGTCGTGTATAATTGTTGTGTTAGACGTTAGACGAAATTTTTGAACTTTTTTTTTTCATTTGTTAAACCTCAGTGACAAGTAAGATAATATAGAACATCTATGATGAGGAAGAAGAGACAGAAGAAAACTCTTCCAAAATAATGTTAACAAGTAATTCTAATCTAACAGAAATGAAAATACAATAATTTAACTTTTCCCATAAACGTTCTATGGGTCTGCCAGCAGGGCGAGTTACGGCTGGTGAGTTATTCCGGTGAGTTAAGCTCAGAGTGAGTTGCAAAATCCTGAATTTCAATATTTTGCCAGCATGATCTTCAATTTTCAATAATTTACCGGCAAAATCTTGAAATTCAAGATTTTGCCTGCGAAATATTGAAAATTCAAGATTATATCAGCATAGTCTTGAATTTTCAATATTTTGCCGGCACTATCTTGAATTTCAAGATTTTGCCGTCAGAATACTGAATTTTCAATTTTTTGCCGGCAAAATATTGAGGTTTTTTTCTCGAGATTTTGAGATGGTGTAAAGGTTTTAGAAAGTCCGTAGATTTTGAGCAAGTTAAAAAATCTTTAGAATTTACTTACATTTCCTCCAAATTCCACATTTTGCCAACAAAATCTTGATGCATAATGTGGAATTTTCCATGATCATAGTTACTTTTGTTTTTTGGCCATCTTAGCATAAGAAGAAATAAAAAGCAAACCGCGATGATAAAGATAAGGAAATATAAACGCATTTCTGGAAAGAAAAATGATAAAGCCTTTTTTCTTTCCAGAAATGCGTTTATATTTCCTGACGTTTATCACCGCGGTTTGCTTTTTGTTTCCATGATCATACCGGGAAAACTGTCAAAATTTAGGGGCCGATTACATGAGCCGGGCTGGCTCGGTAGAAGGGCTGGCTCTGTCTGCCGAGATGACTGTTCAGCCCGGTATTACATGGGGCGGGCCAGCCCGCCTGCGGCTAAATTTAGAAGTTGTCGTGTGAAAAGATGGCTACATCGAAGAGCATGAATGAAGTGTTTTTATTTTCGCTAATCCATTATTTTGGCGTATTATTTTCAGTTTTACGTAGCTTTGTGGTCTGATAAACCTTTATGTGTTATATAGAAAGAGAAATATCTATCTTCTGGTGAGCCATTTTGCTCTGAAGCAAAATTTAGTGACGAGAACGTGTTGGCCCGGCTAGCCAGGCTGGCCCCGCAATCGCGATTACATGGTAAATTTTCATCCCGGTTAGCCGGGATCCCGGCATCGCGATGCCGGAATCCCAGCTAGCCGGGCTGAAATTTTTCCATGTAATCGCGAAGTTGATTTTTAGTGTGTTTCACAGACTTGCCGAGATCCTGGCAAACCGAGCCAGCCCGGCTAAGCGGGCCAGTCCACCTCATGTAATCGACCCCTCAAGATCATGCGGCTTTTCCCCATGGCAGTCGCCCGGTGTCAAACAGAGGTTTTAACAACGGAAGAGCGTGAAACTTTAAAAACTTGAATTATAATTATAATTGTAGCAATAATAAACAACGACAATTCAGAGACAATTTCAGAATTGACAACAAGGACTGCCAACCCAGCCCACCCACCCATAGTACGTGGTTTGTCTATCATGAAGTTTGCCGGGAAATTTCAAAATCTTGCCGGCAAAATCATGAATTTTCACTATTTTGCCGGCAGAATCTTGAAAAGTCAAGATTATGCTGGCAAAATCTTGAAATTCAAGATTTTGCCGGCAAAATGTTGAATTTTCAATATCTTACCGTCATAATCTTGAAAATTCAAGATTCTGCCGGCAAAATCTTCAAATTCAAGATTATGCCCGCAGAATCTTGAATTTTCAATATTTTGCAGCTCACCCGAATTAACTCGCCACCATGAGCTATAGGAAACATGCATTTTGAGTTGTCATCGAACGTTGTTTCAAGCAAACAGCGATGAAATATGTCGACTTTTCAATAAAACTATCACCTTACCGTCAGTTCTGCCGTCCCTTGTCTTTGATTTCTACTTTATCTTCTGCAAATATCCCTGTTTCTCTCCGATTCTTCGGTGAGTTCGATATGCTTACTTTTACCCCCCGCCATTTTGAAAAACCACTCATTCCCAGTTCTACGCAGGCAACTAGAAAACCTCCTAAAGCCGCCCTAAAGCCCAATGGGTAGGCAAGAACATTGCACGACGGACTTTCATATATGGAAGGTCGTCGTGCAACGGATTAAAAGTTACAATTCAAATTAGGTTCTGCTGGGGGACTGGAAAGAGCTTTTTGCTCTTACCAGCTGAAGGCGAATTTGAAAAACAATAGCGATTGTCTTTTTGGCCCTACGATTGGCCAAAGGCACAAATCTCCTAGCAACGGCCCAAGCGCTTCCGACCTAGTGGCTTTTAGGGCGGCTTTAGGAGGTTTTCTAGTTGGCTGCGTAGAACTGGGAATGAGTGGTTTTTCAAAATGGTGGGCGGTAAAAGTAAGCACATCGAACTCACCGAAGAATCAGGGAGAAACAATGATATTTGCAGAAGATAAAGCAGAAATCAAAGACAAGGGACAGCAGAACTGACGTTAAGGTGTTAGTTTTATTGAATCGTCGAAGTATTTCATCGCTGTTTGCTTGAAACAACGTTCGATGAGAACTCAAAATCCATGTTTCCTATAGCTCATGTCGCCACCTTAACTCACCACTGCTAACTCACCCCTTTGTAAAACCCACGCTCTATGATCTTACCATGCAAATGCAATTGTACGCCTCCAGCAGCTCAACACATGACTTTATTTGACAGCACCAGGACATAAACCAAGTGTAAAACCAGAACAATCAACAACAACAACGACTGCTCCCGCTGTTAATCCAGAGATATCATCAACTATTCCAACAACAGCAAAACCTGAAACATTAACAACGCAGACAACGATAGGTCAAGAATCAACAACAACAGAAACAACATTGGCAACGACTCCCAAACCCGAAGTAACTACAGAAACAACTGTAAACCCGCAACTGACAACGCGATTTACCACAACAAACACACAGTTAACTACACAACCTTCTCGCCCAGAAAACATAACCACATCAACGTTGACGACAATAAATGCGGAGGTAACGTCACCAACGACTGCTACAACTTTAAAACCAGGACAGGAAACTCCGACCACACACACGACATTAAATCCAGGATTGACAACTACTTCATCGCCGGGAACATCAGGGGTACAAACCTCAAGTACTACAGCTAGCACAGAGAATCCAGAAGTTACAACTGCAGCACCTCCAACAACGCCAACAACACAAACTACATTGAGTCCAGGACTGACAACTACTTCGTCCCCAGTAACATCAGAGGTAACAACTACTAGTACAGTGAATCCAGAAGTAACAACTGCAGCACCCCCAACAACGCCTACTACACGGCAACCTTCGACACCTCCAGGACAAACGACGCCAACCACTGCAACTACATTAAAACCTCAAGTTACGACAGCTGCGCCTGAACCAACTTCAAGCACAAATCCAGAGTTAACGACCACATCAACAGTGAGCACAGCAAATCCTGATTTAACAACCACTGCCACTACAGCAGCACCTCCAACTACACCTAAACCAGAACAAACGTCATCAGTAACCACAGCTAACGTAAATCAAGGGTCAACAACACCACCATCTACGACCACTTTAACCACAGAAAGACAGACGACTGTGACTACTTTGAGTCAAGGACAAACTACAAAAACAACCCCAGAACCACCCACGACTACACATTTTACACTAAGCCCAGAAGTTTCAACTCCAACGACGTCTACTACTGTAAATCCAGACGAATTGAGTACAACAATTAACCTTGGGCTTACTACCACAACAACGGTATCTCCCATTAATCCAGAACTAACCTCATCGACAACTGCATCTACAACTAAACCGGAATTGACAACAACAATAAATACTACAACACTTGGTCCAGAACAAACACCGACAACAACTCAAAATCCAGCAATTACAACACCTACTGTTGCCTCCACAACCTCGACAAGTACATCTACAGAAAAACCAGGTTTAACAGCTTCAACCACTACAGGTACAACGAGTTTGCAAACAACAACTACAGCGACAACTGTTAAGCCGGAGTTTCTAACACCCACAACAACTCCAAATCCAATTCCTTCTACCACTCAAACAACTGCTACTACCATAAAACCAGAACAACTTACAGTGACGACAGCTACGCCGACAACAAAGCCACCGGAACAGGAAACGACTGAATCCACTACAACGAACATGGCATCAAAACCCGGAGTAATCACAGTTACGACAATACCAACCACCAAAGTCCCTGAGACAACAGGTACATGTACAGGTATACACCACAAAACTGGAGGCGGAAAAGGTGCGTTCAAAACCATTGTACAACCACGATGCAAGCATTCAGTAGGTGGAACCAACGCCTTTTTCGTTTGACGTCACAAAAAGATGATTGACGCGCCTGTGTTATTAAGGGCAATGAACATGCATTCAAATGGCGACTACTAGCTGACAGGACAAATTTTGCAGTGACTATTATCAAAATGTAACCACTGCCGTTTGAAAGCAATCGGTTACGTTGATAAAAAGACCCACTTCATGAGCGTACCACTTTTGGACACTTTTCAAAAGACAATGCGACTCTTGTTCCATTTCGAAAATGTAAATAAGGTCTTTTCGAACCTTCATGCTTAATTCTCCGAAATGCTACTGCAGGGTCAAATGCACGTGCACCGTAGACAAGGCTGTATCGATTTGCATGTTTGAACGCTCCCTTTCCGTTTTCTTCATTATTTCACCTACTGAATAAACTTTAAAAGGGTGAACTGCTGAAAGTATACTTTTTGATTTTGATTAAATGTCCAACAGTAATAATTAAAAGTAGTAATTAAACGCTCCGAGCGGCCGGACATCTTGTAACACAGTAGTACATGAAGTCAACCGTATCAGAGGAATGAAGTCGGTAAACAAATATTCAACTGCTATGAATAGGCATGGCAACGCAGTTTAAACAAAGTTATTTTTAATTTGTATATTTCCCTCTTAAGGGCGCGAGAATTACTGGTAACACTATTCAAAACCAATAGCGTTTATAAGGTACCGTTAAAACGTGCCTCTACAAGCCTGCTCGTAGCCATCGAAAGGATAATTTGAATGCTGAGGTAGTTTACTCATAGTTTGTAACGATGGCCAGCCACAAACAAACCCATCCATGCAAAATCTTTAAAAATGTGCTAAACAATTGGTTGAAGAGTTTTAACTGGTGGCAGTTTAACATTGGAACAATTATTAGCTTATAGAAGATTACGATTATGGCTACATATTGTAATTTTTAATGCTATTTAAAAACATACATAATTTTGTTTATAGTTACTCCCCCGCCACCAAACCCGTGTCAACCGAACCCATGTAAGAATGGAGGAACCTGCGAGCCCGAGGGACAGAACTTTACCTGTAGTTGTCCCGAGGGATATTCCGGTGCAGTGTGTCAAGACAGAGGTATGCTGAATTTTAAGATTCCTTGTGTCATACCTTAAACATATGTTGCACAGTAAACATGTCACGGTAAATTTGGAACAAAATCTACCCCAGCTGCAATAGGACCACTCCCACAATAGCTGCACTTTTTGTTTTGTCACATAAAAGCTGGTGAGGGTTAGTGTATTTTTATTTTTTGCGATTCTAAGTCGTACCGCAAAAAGAATTGATCACAACAAAAGAATTTCTTCAAATAATGTTTCATTATTTTAAGCTGTAACTCTTGTAAGCATTGCTTCTAAAAGTCAGCAGACGCGTTTCAAAGATATGATCTTAGAAAAACAGACAATCTGGACAGCCTTTCCGTCTTCAACTATCTTTAACATGTATAACCAACACTAAACTTCTCGAATCTCAGTGATTGGTTTTTCATTTGCACTTAATTAGCTTTCTAACTATAACTTTGGATGCCAGTAATTACACAGTGCACTTCAGTTTGTGAACGGGTTCCTTTATGTAAGACGAAAAAAGCAACCATCCCTTTTAGCCACCTGAAATTACAGTTTACTTAGCTATTATCCCTGGAATTTTAACTTATGTGCCCTACATTTTAATCCTACTCGTACTTTCAAATCAATACAATAAAGGTTTATACAATAACGGTTTATTCAGGATGCAAATGAATAAACGTAACAGAAGATAACTGAGTCAAGCCAAAGCTAAGCGATAGCAATTTTAATAGCGACAACCCAAAATAAAATAGGCACCCTGAAAGGAAGTTAACAGGTTAGCCCTATGAAAGCTCCCTTAAAATGACATACACGAATGGACGGAAAAAGTGCCAGTAGCAATACAATAATAATAATAATAATAATAATAATAATAATAATAATAGTAATAATGATGATGATGATGACGATGATGATGATCATGATGATGGTGATGATGATAGTCTATATATTAGCAATTGGAAAATTAAAAATACTAAGTAATCTCAATACCTAGCTGAGCTGTGAGTTCCTCCTTGAAAGCAGTTAGACTTCCCGCTTTCACAACCTTAGATGGCAGGTCCTTCCTTGACTTAATGATTCTTCTTTTGTTGAGCACTATGCCGATTTTAAAATTATGTTTCCGACTACTCGAGGTTGTGGATCACTTAATCCACTTTTTACTCATTATTCACGTATACACAGGTCCAAGTGAGCAAGAAAGGAAGGATGCACTGATGCTAACTAACATGTACAGAGCTATGCACCAGGCTCCTGAGCTCACCTGGAGCAAGGAGCTGGCGGAAAAAGCGCAGGACTGGGCCGATAAGTTAGCTAGAGAACAGAGATTGGCTCATGAGAATGAGAGTTCAGCTGATTATGGGGAGAATCTGGCGGAGGTAGGAAGCGATGACAAGGCCTTACTGCGAGCCATTGATGCATGGTATAACGAAGTGAATCTGTACAATTTCCAAGACGCCAAGTTTACTATAGACACTGGTCACTTTTCACAGGTAAGTTATTTTTGCAACGTTTGGATAGGTGCAACAAAAACTTAATGACTTATCCCAAAAGAAAAAGTTTAAAGTCTAACCGAATTTTTTCCTTTTTTATTTATTATTTTGCCTCTCGACTTCATCTTGGAGAATATCGAGTCTCCCGTGAAATAAAAACTTCCTAGTTTCCTGGGAAACTCGTCATAAAGTGTTTCGTTATAAAGCCGGAGCTTTGTTATCCTTTGCATGTACGAACAAAGCTCGTTGTTTCTGCAAAAATCAGTCGGTTGTTTCTTAAGGCGCGATTTATATTGCTTTTTAAAACCTTTTTCGTCCACTTTCTAACTTCCTTAGTCGAGAGGCTGAAATTACGCCTCTTGGCGAGTGGCTCCGCTTCAAACAAAAATCTGGACACATACAAAGCAAGAGTCCAAAAATATCAAGCTACCTTCTGTCACGATGTAGTCACTTCTTTGCCTTTTACACCGTCAAGCATATGAAAGTAAATTAACTTTAGCTCTATTGTTGTGCCCTGTTGCATAGGAGAAGTTTTGAGGTTTACATCGAATCCAGGTAAAGCCATACTTTTTGATTTAGTTGTGGCTTCCGGGTGTTACATTTGAATTGAATCGTCGCAATGTCACCATGAAACAACCAAAGTGAAGCCGCGTTACATTCAGCGAAACTTAACAAAAGAAACTGAGTCAATAGATTTCTATTAAGGTAACGATTGGCTTTAATTGGCTGTTGGCAAAATTGGTGAGAGTCGTATTGTCAAGGGAAGGATGAAGGTGGAAAGGTCACTTCAATATGAATATCTTAACTGTTTTTTAAATTTTAATTTGCAGTTAGTATGGGGTGCAAGTAATGAACTGGGAATGGCGAAGGCGAAAACCAGAGACAGTTCTAACGTGTACGTGGTGGCGAGATACAAACCAGCAGGCAATGTCGTCAATCAGTTTCAATCAAACGTAAAACCGAAACAATAAGAACAACAAGGCAACATGCACTTAATAGTTAAACCTTTATTACGCATCCACCCTGAATGAATTACCAAATATCTGCTAGATGATGGGTGGTCCTATCAGAAATTAGCATTGGGTGTGGTGAAAACTTCGTTATATTCAAGTACAAGTACATGTATTAACAATAGCGCTTAGACACTGGGGAGAAATACCAAACACATTTTCGTTTTCCAGGTTTCAGTATTATGAAATTAAAGCCAAACAATTATTCCTGGCTGTTCAATGACTTAATAGCTGGAGTATAAGACAACAAGAAATTGCTTGTCGCTACGGCAAAAAACGTAGCCACGGCCAGTTTATGGAGGTGGTCCTTTTCGTTCAAGAATAAAGCTTTGTTTACTACCATTTACTGATCATATACTGATTATTTTTTCCTAGACAATGGGGAGTGGGGGCTTAAAAGGAGGTTTGACTGTACCTCTTTTCAAATCACCGGGAAAGAGAGGCAGCAACAGTACAATTTTTAAATATCCGTAAGTGTCTGGACGATCTGCCCGCTGTAATTACTGAGATACTAACCTTTTAAGTTTGATTAATGGAGAGGTGCTAGTGGACATTGTAATTGAAATAAAAGAATGATTTTAAGTATACTAGGGTTTTATTTGTTTTCTTTCTCTTGAAAAACACTTTATTGTGCGTTATTCAATCTAGTCAAGCTGATCCACTGCACAGGTGGAATGAATGATTCGGATAAACTGCTTTAAAAGTATGCATTTGACACGGAATTAAGTGCAGCCATTAGTCCATGCAAAAACTGACTTAAATATGGTTGATAAGGCATTTTTATTAACCTGATGTAATAAAAGAAAGATAGGGAAATAATTTTTAATTTCTCGTGAGAGTTGAGTGCCTATGGACAAAGGGATTTGTCTTCAGCAGGTAGACATCTCTTCATTATACTCTGATCAGTATTCGCAATAAAATTCTTCAGGAAATAGTTAATATGTTTAAACGCAACTCAATTTTCGGACATGTGACTCTAATTAAAAACCTAGAGGTGACAGTAAGTAATTGTATGATCGGACATCATCTGTACAATGTATGATTGGCTTAGGTGACAAATGCAACTCAACCAAACGCACCGCTACCTATTGTGAATGCAACATGGATTCACTTCCAGGACACTAAGGGCCGTTTGCACGACAGAAAAAGGAACGGTTCGGAGCAGTAACGGTACTTTTAATGTGCAAATGTTTACACGAGAAATTTCTTGGAACCTGCTCGACTAAGCACGGGTCCCCAAGGTTAGGAAGGCTGTTTTCACGAAAATGATGTGTTACTTCATCGTACCCAGGAGTATAATGCGCATGCATGCTCACAAAGGGAACAAAATCTTGAACGTGTGTGTTAGCGTTTATACGATGCGTGATAAAAAGAATGACATATTTGGGACGCAGGTTTCTCCGTTCCGTTTTGGGATCACACGCAAGGGATTAAACTAGAGTAGGTATCGTTTACCCGGAATATCAAAAATCAGAACCGTTCCAATTTTTATCGTATCCGTACCACTTTTTTCTGTCGTATAAAATGCTTTTAAACTTATGTTTACCCTGAACCCGTTCAACACGGTTCCAGTCCGATACATTTCTGTTTTCACGGACCTGTTCCATACGGGTCAAACTCTTGTTAACAGAAGGCCGTTCCGATCACATTTTAAGACCGAAGCTGGAACGGGACTATTTAAAACCGGTCCATTGTAAAGATAGCCTTTAATAATTGGGGATGGTCTGTAGGTTATCTTTTTGCAAACCATAATTTTTGAAATTCGTCTAGAAAGCTTCATTTGAAAAACCAGTTTATCTACCATGCCCAAATTAAATTTATGCTGGAATTAGTAATGGTTTAGTCGACTGTTGTTAGATTGCTGACCAATTATTGCGTTACTACCCTAGCCGTCCTTAAAAAGACTTTATGCGAGTTCATTTCAGCATTTTGTTTCTAAAGATCTGCAAAATTAGACCAGGGGGAAAAGGAACTGAGCTTTCTAGGGGACTGGAGCTATTGTTGGACCTAGACCTCTGAACAAGGTGATGGCGGAATTAATCAAAGGTTCCTATGTGCCAACTCATGAAGGCGAAATGCTCTTAATAAATAGTCTATGTAGATATATTTTACTTCTTTGATCAGTTTCGAATTTTACTTTTTTATTTAAGGTGGCCCGATACTATTTATTTGCGTGAGGGGCAACTGTTTTGAAATTAAAAATTTTAGCTGCTCAACAGCATTCGATTGCTAAGATATTTTAGACGCTGAAAAAGAAATGCTTGAAGTTTATCAAAAGCGTGCTTTTAATGAGATCGATACGAATATATGAAAATTTTCAGCAATTTTCTTAAACGTGGTTTTCAAAGAAAATGCGTATTATCGCGAAAATGAAACGACGTTTTTCCTCCATGTTACTCTGAACAGGTGCTGGAACCTCAAAGATTTCACATGTTTCAGGGACCAAGTTTTAGATAAGTGGGCTCCACACAACCTTTATAACAAACGGTGATTAAAATAGTTATTAGAATATTACGTACACGCATTTAGCCATAATTACTACGAAAAGGATTAAAGCAACAAAGAATCGCACTTACTGGAACAAAGGTAAATGTG
This sequence comes from Siderastrea siderea, assembly GCA_964030785.1. Lineage (NCBI taxonomy): Eukaryota > Metazoa > Cnidaria > Anthozoa > Scleractinia > Rhizangiidae > Siderastrea > Siderastrea siderea. The sequence continues at coordinate 46,389,112 of OZ034968.1, forward strand.
TCTTGTAACTTATGTATCAGAGTCAAAGCGATAAGGAACGGTTTTGTCGACATTACACGGTAAAGCGAGAGCACGCCTTTCCGGTAAAAATTATAGCAACCCCGTTGTTTTCCAGGTTTCGCTCAATTTTCTGCTCTTTTTGTCTTATTTCATAAACCCGTCGTCAGCACCCATAAAACAGTCGATAACAAAGCTCCTGACCAGATTTTACCGTATTCTGACGATACGCTTTTCAGAAATAAGGCAGCAATTAAATTTTTCCTTTTATTCAAATTATTCCGCAAGGTTGACTCCCAAGGGGAAGATGTGACAAATCGTCCCGTGCAGAATTCCAAAACAGCATGTGTGATATTGATTTGTTTTTTCAACAAAATGGTTTTCAGAGCAGTTTGGTCGAGCAGCTCGCGAGTGACCCGAATTTGCTGCCTTATTTCTGAAAAGCATATTGTCAGAATACGGCAAAATCTAGTCATATTTACCTTTGTGCCTGCGTGGTCCCAGGACCCGGCCATGATCTGCCACTGGGAAGGAGAGACTGAGACATCTCGGGATACCGAGCATGTGCAGTAGCACATGCATGCAAGGTAACAGTTATCTGACTGCGGTCAGAGCAATAAAGAATCTCATCTCTTTCGCCATCTCTCTCTTTTTTAGTGTTGTTTTAATCTCAAACAACGAAAGTTACAACATACCTTGCATAGACAATGTAATGGCGACGTCCAGTTTTCAAGTCAGAAAGATTCAGTCAAAACACCCATAGCCCTTAACGCTGCTTTGAGGCTGGACAATAGTCCTCTCAGTTAACAATGCTGTCCAAATTTGAATTATACATCAAAAATATATTTACAAATGTTCTGTGTCATTTGAGATTTTTTTTTATTAGCCATCACTTTTTTCAATCGAGCGTCTTCGTGATTATTCGCCATTTGCTGAGTCCATTAACTCGCTTTTCTAACCCCCCCCCCCCCCCACCCTCTGAGCCGACAACCTGGAAAATAAGGGTACAAACTACACCTAATACGAGTCATCAGTTATGACAGGCTTATCTGAAGACCCGTTTTTTGCCTTCGTCGTTTTCTTAATATTTTTCTTCATTCAGGTTAATAGGCAATATTTTGACTCGCTTGCTATGCCTTAGCTTTCTAAACATTTGTTTTCTTAAGAGACACTCAAGAAAAGGTCAATGATCTCGGGTTTCTTAATTCTTTCTCGGAAACGTTATGACGCACTTCGTGGCGTATAAACAAAACAAAGTAAGATAAAAAATTCTGGATTAAAAACAAGACAAGCATCTTTAAAATATTTGTTGTGTTATATGTTGGAGTGGATGGGCAATAATGACAAACTAGTTCAGTTTTCACACACGTTCATTATCTTATGTCGTCCACCTTCTTGACTTTTATTGCAATTCTCCCGGAATTACTTCAATATAGCAAATAAATCGGTATTGCTCAACATTTCGCAATCGTTAAATTTCTGAGAAACAACAAGGTCAAATTAATCCTTCAAATTCGTGGAAATAGGTCTGTGAATTCATGGACAAAACCAGTTTGTGCCATATACCTTGCTCATTTTGTGTGCAAGTCGGTTTTTGTTCTTAACAAAATTGAATCAGTCGACTTAAGTGCGTTCTACGAGATGAATTATTTCAAGTAAATTTTTCGATTTATCAAAGAAAATTGCACTTCCGCCTTTAAGATGAATTTCATAACTATTCGAAGCTTTCTGAGTGAAGATTTAACAAGCAATTCCCAGAATCAAACCCTGTGTTGGACTTCATCCAGGTAAGTACCCTTTGTGTCATCCTTCATGGCAAAAAAGGCAAGTACAATGCATGCAGCCTCCTGTTCATATATAGATATATATTTTTACTGCTGCCAAAATGTAATGGCAACTAAGCTGTTGCATAAAAATTACTTGTTTCCAGCTCAAAACAAGGTTAACTGCTTTCAACATCAAAAATTAATGTTTCTTTTGAATTTTTGTGGTGGGTATTCATTATTATTATCATCATTGCTGTTCAGTTCTTCATGATCACACCGTTTAAGAACCATGCTTTCACATAGACTCAGAATAAATACAAAGACCAGATCAGGTTTTAAGTTAGCTGACCCATTACTTGATCTCTTGGTTTCTTAAAGTAGGAGCATAATTGCCACACCTAAAAGCTAATTTGTTATCACTCGCTATGTGAATTGGACATTTCTGAAACTGTAAGCTACTACGCTAGACTGGAGAAACTATATTTTGTATTTGAAAGATGTTCATCAACGATTTGTTTTAATGTGATTCTTGGAATGTTCTTTAATTTGCAAATCAATGGTCTGTATGTATGTGATGTTCTACTCTTGTACCTTGTTGCTCTTTCAAATGTTGAGAGGAATTCCAAGCGTCCCAAACGCGCTACATAATCTAAAATCAACCGTTAAAACAAACAAAAGAGTTTCTGAGAAAAAGGTTAGGTTCTTCCAAGAAAATAAATTACTGAACAATACCTTTGTTGACACAAAAACTTATGGAAGTCAATGCAACTTTGAACTGTTTTCGTCGACTGGTTTACATCCCCTTATCGCCGAAAAAAAGCAAATCAAATTTTGACAAGTGCTCTCAAACTTTCATTTGGGAGAAAATTTCAAAGTAGCACCACCAAAGTAAGTATCTTCTCAACAGGCTTCCCCGTAAAATAGTGACATTAAAGGATTACATAACTTGGCTCAACATTTGGAATCACAGGACACAACTCAAGACCGGACCCTGGAAGAAAAAAGGGCTAATAAATGTTCACGTTACTGTGTTTGCTCAAACAAAGAGAAAAGAAGCGAAGCTTTTCAACTTATTGTTTTTGACCTAAAAATTAAAAAAAAAATTGTAATTTGTGGTAGTTATGCATATATATCATGTAAGGGTTGCTAAGTGGCATAATATATGGAACACATGGACAAATTTTAAGCAAGAAAGTGTCAGATTCGTCATCATCACAGCAATAGCAGCCTTTACTGTGCTTTTGCATGGAAGGAATGTGTATAGATACATCTAAGTTGTTCGGCTTCACACAGATTGTTATTATTATAAGTTTCATTATTTAAGATGACCAACACTAAATCTCCCTCGCTACTTTTTACACATTTCCTGTAATGTTTTGAGGGAGAATTCAGAGTTTATTTAAGATGTTTCCCAAGCGATACCCAACTCCTCATTGTATTAATTGAGAGTAAATAAAAGAAAGATAGGAAGTAATCACCGCGAGGGGTTAAAAGGTTAAGACCACACAACCAGGCCGCCTCACTTAAAATTACAAGTTGTACGAGGATGGCCACTGCTATTAGCTTTTCATAAAAAGTCTTGCGAAATTTTGCTTATTCCATCTCCTTTTTTATAATATTTATTATTTCTGACTTTTGGTCAAGGCTTTCTCTGATTGTTCTCAAAGTTGTGTGTGACTATAATGAATAAATTACAAGAACTGTCTTTCGTAACAAAACAATATTATCTTCCTATTTTTCGAAGAAATCATGAAAACTCAAGAAATAATAAACGCTGCCCGGAATTCCCCAGGTCATTTCAAACGCAACAACAATTAGCTTAGCAAGTATCCTTCGCGTAACTTTCTTGGAGAATTTCGATTTAGGAGAAAGGAGAACAATCTGCAAGAGCTTGCTGGAGTCACATAGAACTGCAATCTGACATCCAAAGACAACAAGACATGTCTCGTTGTGGCACTGTTGTTGTCTCGTTGTAGAACGCTGCAAAATGGCTCCAGTGCTTGATATGGGACGAGCAATAAGTAAGTAATGAGCAACACTTGTAACATTGCAAAGGATAACTAAAACAAGCTAATTATATAATTAGTCCCAAAACTCTTGTTTACTGACCGATCGTTCCCAAAAATTGCACTCCCTGTATTGTTTCCAATTACCTGCACTACATAGATTGTCTCAAAATCAATAATTTCAGGTACAAAACAGTACAAACTACAGTACAGAGAGAATTAAATTGGATTTGTTTATTCCTTACTTTATTCAAGTTTCATTACAAATAAGTTTTATGTGTGCAAAATATTTGGCAAGGTGGCATGTAAAACTCATGACCTCGTGTACGATTTTGCCTTGCTATACGAAAAGTTAAATTTATTGAAACGCGAAAGCCTTGCATCTTTATATTCTTCAGTTCTACGAATTACAGACTGAGGTGTTAACGAGTCGCGAACAATTTATGCTAGTGTAAAGTCTTCAGGTTTCAATGGATTTCAGTGTGAAAGTCTTTAAGTTATTATTAAATTAACCCGTCATGAATGATGATTATATAGCCTCTGAACCACTTATAATCACTTATTCTCCCCCTTTTAGGATCTTCCTGTGGATTATTAGATTCTAAAGTAAAAAAATATTCGTTGTGTAATTTAAAATTGTAGGAGCTAAATACTTGTATACTGCGTCCATGTTTTGACGATCTGCCTTTTCCTCTCAAAGACATAGCATTACTCTTTTAGAGCGATATCTATCAAATCATTTTAGTGTTTGCTTCAACTATAAATTTTAAAACACTTTTTGATTTGGAAATGAAGTGAAGAAATTAGGCGAAGCGAAGAAATCACTCTTTATGGTTACTTTAATGTCTTGCATCTTAGAAAAGGATTTACGTTCAACGTTAGTACAATTTAACATCAAAACTCCAATGGCAAAGAATTACGAGACTACAAAATCTCGATGACAACAAAGTGATATATACAAAGAAATGAAATAAATATAAATTCAGTATTATCTCAGAATTTCATGACAAATAATTGAAAACATCCTTCGAGACATTTTGACCATGCTTCGCTTAAACGTCGTTTTTAAAAATTCATTTATGTTCACAATTATGCAATACAGAACATCAATTACTTCTCCATTTGACTTATTAATCGACTATGTTATTTCTGTTAGCGTTTGCTTTAATTAAGAGAATTTTAACAAGGCTCTATGTTAGTGTATTCACATTAACAAAGAAAATTTTCGGTTGTGAACTATTTTAGCCACAGGAGTGTTCATTCAGGAGGTCAATTTTTTAGTTGAGGAAATGCACTGCATTAAATCAAAATTTAAACATGTTTATAAAACTCAACAGCGTCGTGTTTTTCATTAAATTTAAATCAAAATTATACTAGCAATGTTGAATAGTGGCTACCCAACCACAGATTTAACTGTACTCGAATATATGCTAGATAATGAACAATTTCTACCAAAGAGCATCTGTTACAGCCACTTTTTTGTTGAAAGGTGCATTTACTTGATGGAAACATGTCACTATTCGTTCTCAATTTTAAGAAAAGGAGAGGTAATAGAGCATAATATGAAAGGTTATGAATTGTTTCAAGGTGGTAATTGGCCTAGTTTGTTAGAGTGAATAGAGAACTAAATTCGAATTTTGTTGTTTATTCTTTTTCCTTACCCCATTCATGACAAACGTGAAAGATAAATAGTAGCAATGAAACAAAATCAAAATCCAGAATCAGAATATTTACATAAGGCATATTACTGCACTTGGATAGGTAAACAATACTGCTTACTTAGCCCAGCCTTTGCTTGAGATATGACTACAGTATTAAAAAATCAATTTGTTTACGATTACCACAAAGACTTTGTGCTACAATTAAGTACTCCTTTCACACTGCACAAGTATTTTTGACTTTCGTTTACAATGATTCGATTACGTAACGAAAAGTGTGGTCAACTTTGATTGTTTGAAGAAAGCTCAGTTTTATTAAGTAAGGTTCATGAAGTACATATATGAAGCAAATCATATAGGAAACAAATTATTGTCTAATAAAAACAGCACTGTAGAACACATGCAGTGCTCATTATCTTATTTACCAGGGTAGTAGGTAACTATAATTGTATGTATACTCTTAAACAAAGTTTATCGTCGTTACTCAAAAGTAGCTAGCTAGTCGTTACTCAAAAGTTGCATGTTTTTGAAATTGCCTTAATGTCAGGTGATCTAACTCAACAAATAATGATATGCTGGAATTAAACTAAGAAATGATAGCATCCTGAAGAGAAAGTAACAAAAAGTGCTTTTGTCCTTCGTTCAGGTTAAACACGCATCTCAAAATTTCCTGATTTCAAGTTCTGATTTGTAACTTGATGTTATGCAACCAGTGATGTCATTATGAATCAGGCTGAAATAGATTCCCCCTCAACTCATTAACGCCAATTGACGTTATTGAAAAAGAAAGACATCACTTTATTAAGGTTTTAATTTAAAACGGTGGTCTATGTAATGGTTTTATCCTACCTTTTTTTTTTTTGCAATGCTTTAAAACGTTTTTCAAATTCATGGGAACTACCAGAGATTTTCAACTCTAATGTTTCGACATGTTCATGATGTTTCGAGTTAAATGTCTAACAGCAACTGTACAAGAATCATGAAAAACTATGGAAATTTTTGTTAACTAGTTGGTAATTGACAACTAAGAGAGATGGAAAATTTCGTCATTATTTTCTTGCTAGTTGAGTTATTGCTGACATAACAGAAATCATCAAGTTTTTTCAAGTACTTACTCGAAAAAAATTGCAAAGCTGTCAAACATAAATTCCGTTGTTTCTACCGTTGCAAAATTTTCCCAAGTAATATTACATATTCTAGCCCAAGAAACAATCTTAACTCTCTCACTACCAGGAGGCGCCTAAGCGCCAAGCATTAGGAATATCCCAAAAACCATCTTGTAGCATAAAACGCGAAAAGGAAAGAAGAGCTTGGTGTCTTTATTTTTGAGTTTTTCCAGTCAGGCTCTAAAATTTGTTAGACTTTAAGACGAAACCAACATTTCTTTTAACTTTCGTCCAATTTTTCAGGCGCTGGAGATATTGGTGCATTTACACGCAAATACATTATGAAAAAAAAAACAGAGGCAAACATGAATGCAAAGAAAGAAAGAAAGTAAGCAGAAAAATGGAACGAAGAAAACCTTAATAAAATGACAACAATGTAACGGTGGTTTACATCCAAAGTGAACAAAACCATGGGAACGACAAGGAATCGGAAAGGTAAAAAAACTACTACCATTTCATTAATACAATTCCTTATTGGTTTTATTGATGATTTATTTACTTAAACTTTGTTTATCAAGCGATTAGTAATCGACTTGATATTTGCGGTATTTATACGAGTGCAAACACTTATGTCAAGTGGAATACGTATACAATTCTTAAAGGGGGAGTAACTTTTCGTCTAAGATTTCGAGACTCAGAAAGGAACTACTCTCCCAGTTATCATTCAAAACAAGTATAAAAAAGTATCCGGAACCTTGAAATTAAACATGGAAAATCCCTGATTTATTTGAAAAGCATTTTTGTATTGTGTGAAAATGTAGGCGTCAAAAAACTAAATTCTTACTGAAATGGCCTCCAAGAAATCAACCTTCCTCAGTATCGTTTTATGTGCATACCATTTGATAAAGACGCTGATTCAATTTTATCAAACGACTAACTCCTAAACATCACTAATATAGACACAAAATTGTTAATGTTAATATCATTCACATCCTATTCTTTGTGGTTTCGTCAAACTTTGTATTTTCAATCGAGCTCACACTGTAGAACAAAAAAGAGCGATATAAATAATTCTGACAGTGTTACCCTTTTTATTTCATGCTGTTTGGTTTATATAACTAGCTGTTTTCTGATTTTTCGTAGCTAGAGGTATGAATCACTGTAGAAGAAAATTTATTAAACAACGTTACTTTATGGCCCAGCTCAGCCTTTCCATGTGAATAAACGAACAAAGGAATGAAGAAAAACAGTTACCGCGCAATCTCAGATCACAGACCTGCCCCAGATCAAAACCTCACGCAAATTACAGAGGAGAGACGCCGTTCCAACATCAAGGCTGTTAATATTCCAAGGTAAGCAGTGAACAAGTGGGCATGAAATTGAGACAGATTCATCTCCTTGGGTAGAAGTTATGACTGATTACAAGAACAAGGGGAAAAAGCTTTACCCACTGGCATTTTGCCTCTCGTAATGAAGTAAACAAACGTCTGGACGTACATAACTGGGTTAGATGAAGAAGGAAGACAAAAATCAATCACACACAATCTTTACGCTCTCCTAAGAAGGATGTGAATTTTTATCTAGTCAGTATTTCTCAGGAGAAAGAAGATGTCAGATTTGTCCCCCATATCGACAACAGTAAGTTGATGTGAACGCTGTTCAGTGCAGTGACGTAGTTGAATTATTGTACTTGGGATTGCTATTACGTTTCTACTTTGGCTTCGGGACAAACGAACAATTTCTTCATCGCAAACAGTTGAAACTTACACAATATGTTTGCCTGCAAGTAAAGCTAACCATTTGGAAAATGAGGTCTTGCCTCAAATGCTGTTGGAGAAAACGTAGAGTTGACTGTTGATATGAGGAAGGGGCAAGTGGCAATGGGATGGGAAAAAAGAGGAGAATTGAAACAGAAGAGAAATTGGGAAACAAAGTGTAAGATCTCATCTCATAAGATCCTTTTGGCTTACCGTGCATTTCCCTTCAAGTTAAAAACCAGCCATTCCTGTAAATGTATAACAATTTAGTTATCTTCTTCCTTTGATTACTCAGAAATGGAGTTGACTTTCATTATCCTGGTTGCCATGTGTTTCGTTACACCAACAACAACGGCGCCTAGTCTTCCAAGTAATTCATCTGGGCTCCTTCTGTCTTTATCAAGGACCTTAGCCAGCGACACTGAGATTTTGCTCAAGCTGCTGGTCGTCCCGAGCGTGAGCAACGCCACGAAACAGGTCTTTTGTTAAGTTGATGCTATCCAGATAAACAAAGCTCCACTTTCTCTGTTGCTGAATGGCCCACCTTAGTATCCGCTTAGGTCAAATGAGAAAGGAAGCAAATTGGACATACTTTGGAAGTGTTTCCGCGTTCACCAGATTGAGCAATTAATTTTCTGAGCAAAGTGATTGCTTCTCTGCTTGCAGTGTCTTTTTTCTTTGTGTTCGCAGTAGTGAGGGGGTAGTTGTAAGGAGTAGGTGGAAAGCTGAGTTAATACAAAGTACATTTTTCTTGCAGATGAAGCAGCTTTACCCCTTTTTAACTTCATCAAACTATTTCCAGGAGCCACCCATTACTCTTGGGCTTGATCTTAACAAGGACTGCAACAACCAGCAGGTAGAGATCATTATCATTTTCATTTGAACTCTCTTCACTTTATAACTTTTACTTATGTCAGTGCAATTGTATATACTACACTCAAGAAGAACTTTCAATTTTGAAACATAAAAGTCTTTTTAAAGGCTTACGAAAACTCTTTTAGGAAGTTGAAAGACTTGATACGCGTTATCGACTGCAAAAAATAGCCGCAAGGATTCGTTTCTGCATTTTTTCCTGTGATTAATCACTAAACAATTATTTATTCAGTCATTACAAGCCACGAAAGATAACTAACAAAACAGCCCTTGCATGATGAACGATATAGTTTTTATCTTTAACTTTGATGATACTCTCAAAAATTTCAACTCTTGGCCGCTAAGCATTCTGGTGACATTCTGACAACGTATCCTAGTGCATTATTAGAACAAGGGGTTATTTCAACCTGTTTCAATGACGCCCAGTAGGAACGTTCTGTCTTTAAAGTCGTCAAAGTGAAAAACCCAATTCTTTTCTAATGTCTTCAAGTTTCAAAAATAATCTATCATTTGCCATTCTTTTTCAGTCGTTTTTAATTGAGCCTTTCGTGACCACATTTGTAACCATGGAAAAATTTTTTTATTAGAACGTTTATTTTGATGGTCAGTGTAGGTAACAGCTGATTGGCAACCAAGTTAAAACGTGCACGTTATCTTATTTATCATTTATCTTCCATTTTAATGTTTTGTGTAAACAAGACTGTACAGTCAGAAAAATGACTTCATCTCCGTGAAATTTCTTCAGTCGGTTCAGTATCATTTACGTACTGTTGTTCGCTTCTCCTCGGTTAATCTGTTATTAAGTGTCATTCGATGACTTGGCATCGGTCGTTGCAATATTTTCCTCTTACATATAAGGACAAAAGAACGGTTCTGTCAGGGCGGCAAGGCTGGTGACTAACTGATGCGACGGTCTATTTTAGACAAAGATGCTTCGCAACTATAGCATCATCAAATAATATCAACTTACAAGGCAAACGACATGTGGTAAAATTATGGGTGTACATAACGGGTTAAAAAAAGGTTGGTTTTCATGAGAAACCAGCCAAAGGCCGCAGCAGAAAGACATAGCTTACTAGCTGTCCAAAGCACAGATAGATAATCGTATCGTCGTTATTTTGAGTTTTCAATGGTAAAGTAATTCGGCCGTATTCTAACATGTTTTTGCCCTTTGGTCTTAAAGGGACCGATCACATTTCTGTCATCACCTCTTCTTCATATGTTGGCTTTATATAGTGGCAGTTCATTACAAAGACAACTCTATGTCCATTTCAAAACCAGAGGTATTATATATAGTACAATATATAGTCTATTTGACCCTCACATTTGTGTAATAATGTGAATTTCGAAGTATTTTTAGGGTGTTTTTTTCGGAAGGTTCCTGTTGCTTCAGTTTGTTTTTCCTTGAACGAAACTTAAGATGGCGTTTTTTTTTAAAGCGTGATTATAATAAATTTCAGTTAAGGTAGTTTTTGCTGTCCAGCCCTTTGTTGTATGCATCTGAAAGCCTAAAACTTGTGACATAATTGTAACAAGAATTTGAAATCTTCCAGACAAAGTTATGCTAAGAATTTGTGGAATGACTCCCGTTTAAGTTACTGACCACAATGATGGTATTCCAATAAGACCTCTGACCTGTTTAAAGAATGCGCTAAGAATAATACTTATTTGGCACAAATATGGTTAAGTTAGGTGTTTAATTTGCATTCAACGTCTTACTTTGCAGGCAAAAGACAAACTTGGGATTTTGCACTCGCAGATGGCAGTGTTCAAAGAGCCATTGTACTTTGCGTTCTTCTACGAGAACATTCAGGGACCCTTGCATAGTCGCCTGGCATCGGCTCTTGAAACGACGAGCTGGTTCGTGAATGACACAGTATCGTTCATCAGACGCAAGGTAAGATTAAGGTCTTCTACACCGAAGATAATCGTGAAGTGCGAATTGGTATTATGTACTCTGAATGGGCTACAATATCATTTTTCTTTTTTGAATGAAACACTTAATTGAGGTACAATGATAGAATGTACTAGAAATACCCAACGAGCTAATGAATTGGCCAAAAAGCATTTCAAAGGAAATTGGAACTTTCATGTAGTCTGAAATTCTAATGAAAGTTGTGGATTATACGAAACTACACAAAAGCTCAATCTCTTATAATAGCAAAATGAACGTTAGATATAATTCTAGCACAACCCCAGATAGTCACAAAAGTTCATAACAGGAACTAGGAGCCCGAATTCCATTATTTTTGCTAGACAAGAGGGTTGTTGATATTGTCCTGCAATGCACGATTGGGTATCCGGACAAAGAACAAAGGCAAGGGCTTTGGCCTGTGTCTTCAGTTGCAGCAGCTTGTTAGCTGAGGCAATTTACTTTAGATTTTCATGACCAGATGAAGCTCACACAGTAATCGAGAAGACATCGTCTGGCAAAACCATACTGTCTAACATCTATCCATTTCGCCGTTACTTCAACCCAAGGTCCGATTCAGGCCAGAAACCTCCGCTTGCTGCTGCATTTCAACCTCTACACTGCAAATTGAATGCGTTCACGGTGCTAAATACTCAAGGGGACATTAATGGTGGGGACATCTGACGACGACGGATGGCCGGCAAGCTCGTCTGCGGCTTCTTAAAGGGCGATTAAGGATGTATCGAAAGTGCTCGACCCATCTGGCTGCCTTTTATAGGTCTACCGTCTTTGTCTTTCACATATGCAGATGGGCTGTTGTGGTTAACTCAGTGGCGCTTTGCGATCTTGTAGTCATTACTCAACTCATCTCTTGCTGCAGCACGCTCAGCCCCTCTGCAAAGGACCTCTTTAGAGATCTTGCCTTTTTAGGCTTCCCGGGTCTGCCCTTGGTACTTTGGTGAATTGGTGCTCGTAACCCCTTTCGTTCCTCGGCCATTTTTTCCTTCCAGGTGTTGGCCATTCCTTGAGTCTCTTCTTCTTGTAGTCTAAGACTTTGCTAACTGAAAACTGCGTCTTTTTGATAGTATCTCACTTGCTCACGGTACCGTGGTAAAACTCCTATGTGACGTCAGCTAATGCACTAAAGTACTGATTTCTGAGCTCCAAATCAAACTTCTCTTTTTTGGTGTCTGGACCTTAAAAAATTGCGTTTCCGTTTTCAACCCTGACTCTGCTGTACCACTCTATGGGCCTTCATCTTGACGCGTGGTGTTCTCTATTAACATTATTTTAGAGCTCTCTCAATCTTGAAGGGACTTGTGCCACTTTCCATTGATGACGATGTGGTCTACCTGATCACATGTTCAAACAACAGATGGTCACTAAGTGAGCTTATGGCTATCTCTATGTGTAAGGATGGTACCTTCGACTGCACAGTTGTTGTTTAAGCATCAGTCCACAAGACGTTCACTATAGTCATACGACACACCACAACCGTGACAGCCTCAGGGCGAACGTTTGCATTCATGATGATCAAAAGCATGTCATGCTGTGAGATTTTGAAGACTGCTTGCTGTAACTGATCGTAAAAGTCTTCCTCGCCTTCCTTTTCAGATACATCCCTTAGTGTCTATCACGGAATGTTAGTGATCTTGCAGTATTTACTGTTAAAACATGCGTTACTCGTCCTAACACTTAAGAGCTCCCTGTCTTCTAGGGCATCTATCCTTTTTTTCTGGTGACTATTAGGCCAAGGCGACAGATGACTGTCTGTGTCTTCACTCCTGAGTATAGGATCACTGAGCCATCACTGGTCACCTGACGTCCAAAATCAGTCCATCAGCATTTACAAACTCCTACATCTCGCTGTTGACCTGCGCTCGCTTTTATTCCTCACTCACGGTGCAGACATTCCAAGTTCCCATGTGGATGTTGGTTTTAGGCCCGCCCAAACCATCCTTCGCACACCTGCTCTCCTGATACACGTTTTGGACAGAATGGTTCGTTCAAGTTCTTTATAGGGCCTCTTGTGGTATTGTAGTGGTGGTGGTTGAGGCCCAGACGCTGGATCTCGTCTGGCCGTTACTCTAAGACATGCCCGGAAACTCCCGCTGGCATAGCTCCTAGGGTCGTTAAGACGTGCAAACCTCTTCACCAACATACTGTCATTCACAAGTTGCCAGATCTTGATGAACATTCCTGACCTAGAAGGCAATGGCCCTTTTCAAGCTTAACATGTGTTTTTCCGTCTGGAACGAAATTGGGTGAACAGCATTAAGTTCGTCGATCTGGTTACACCGAATACGTCTCGAAGTTTGTGTGTGCGAAGACGGGCAAAAGGCGGATTTTGCGACCAGACGATCTTTCTAATATATCTAATGTTTATTATGTTTGGAAAGGTACGCTAAACGGATGAACGCATAATCCGTCTTGTGGCCGTCTTTATATGGGCGAACTACGAAGTGCATAACTAGGCGAAGTATGTTTGCTCAAGATCGTCAAAGATCGTCTCTAATATAGATATGGTCAATCAATGGGGACAGATCGTACTCCAGCAGACATCAATACCAGGGGAGTGGAACACTTACATAACAAATCAATTTCATCGTCAACAATACTTAGAACGTTGAGAAATTACCAGAGAGATGGATTGAAGCATTGATGCATTGAGAGATGGGGGCCGACAGAAAATTTGCAGAATCCAGCGAGATATTCATCAACGTTGTCAACAGGAAGGAAGTCATCACCAGAGTCCGTGCCAACGGGTCCATCCAATTGCGGAAGACAACCTACCAAAAACACATTGTGTCTTCAAACCGAAAGAAGGGTCAAAGGATGTTACTTTTGACCGCGAGTTCACTATATGGAAGGTCTAAGGAACGACAAGTCCTTCTAGTTCGGCGTCCTTTGAGTCATACCTAATATGGGGATGCCTGAATGGACTGGACGTCGGCCAAAGTTCATTGCTAGCGCACGAATGCCACACAACAAAAATACTGATTGCTAACAGTAAAACAAGCATTTGTCATTCTACATGAAAAGCCAGGCTCTCCGATGAAGGCGGCATTTTAGTCTCAGCCTACTTCGAACGAAGAAAGGCATCATAAAATTCAGTTGATAAGCTCCAGTTCGAGGATGATTGCTCCGTTCCACTCACAGCATAAAAGGCGTGCAAGTCACTATCGCGGTCTTGAACGGGACAAACTCATTATAGGGCGTCGCACTGAAAACCAAGACCAACTACATTTTTCATCAACTGGCACTGGACATGCAAGATTGCAACTGACAAGTAAACACGCCAAAATCCGAACCACTTCCAGGTTCCACACCATGCCCATCAAAGCTGACGTCAGTAAAGTACGGGAATTGCGTGACTATCGTTAATGGAAACAAGAATCACCGTATGTTAAAGTAAAGACAACAAAACATACAGTGGAGAATGTTAACACTTAATCAAGAAGATGATACAGCCGTTTGAAATGTGGAAATGACAGGAAATGCACGAGAAGCGACTGGATACTAAACAATTAACGACAACAACTTGATTTCCCGAACCTTTTCGTTAAACGTGGTGCACAATGCTATGTATGAAAGCGGAAATTTGGGTTTTGTTTTAGCTAGCAGAAAGAAATGAAGATCTCGTTTTCCATATTCGCATATCTCCAACATGAAAATTTGACGGTAGCTTACTTTGGCTGGAAATACTAGAAGTTCAGTTAAATGTAACTTTTAACCCAACTTTCACTCCTATACTCTTGAAGGCTTAAAAATTCAGTCCTCTTCTCTGAAGTCTTGCTGCATCACATGTGACAAGCAAGGCCACAAAATGGCAACTGCCGTCCGAACCACCCACATCTTAAGAGTTTACTACCAACCTGCAATTATGTTTGTAAGCCTTTCACATTAAGCATTGGTTCATCCAGCGACGCATCAATGCCTTTTAAATGACTAATGAATGCAAAAGAATCGATTTACTGTCTCTGATAGAGGTAAACCACAGAAATTATTAAGCCAATGATATCTTTCGACGATGCTAACAACACTTCCGGATATGGTTAACATCCTCACGCAACGTTTTGACAGCGAGCCACCGTGTTTTCAGCTGACCTCCTTTCAAGCTTAAAATGTTCATAGGTCTTCTCTACCTGAAGAAACTTTTATGGTATCCAAACGTTTCAGGTTACAGACGTCCACTAGCCTGCACTTCTGAATCTTCTGTAGCCAGAAAAAGCCTTATCTTTCGCTAACGCCAAATCAGAAGCTCAAAGACTAGCCTGACCACGGAGAGTTTGATATGATATTCATGAAACATACATATCATATCAAACTCTCCGTTCTAAGAAATTCGCTATCTAGACCCAGCTGTTCATCAGCAGACACTATCAAGATGCACCTCTTTTCGACTGAGCCAAAGAAAAGAAAAAAGACCCTTGTTACTCGCAAAACTACGGAGCAACTGACCAACCAACTGCATTAAAACCCCTAATAGATCTCAACTGCAATTGCAACAGACCAGCTGCATTAATACTCTAATAATATTTATTCCAGTTGGAAGGCGTTTCAGACCTAACTAAACTCAGTGAGCCAAAAGTGTGTTCTTAGCACTGCATTCTCTAACCCTTGGCAACCCTCAAAGCATAACAAAATGTGAACATCCGACCAAACTCTTGAGCAGAATGAAGACAAGGATTGGCCAACATAACTAGCATGGTAATTCTTGTTTATTTCAACAACGCGATCTGGCATACCAATTCCACACAGATAAAATGACCAGTGCAGGCCATTTCCACGGATGGGGTTTTCGATACAATTCTATTTCAAACGTAGTTTAATCCACACATCTCAGTGGTTCCTGTGTCAAAATGTTCACCTGCTCTTAGCTACTGCCATCGTCAGACTGGAAGAGGGAATCAAGGCGTTTCCGACTGCTTTTTTTGAAATGCTTTTAAATATGAATTTCTGAAATCTTCTTAGGGAGTTACCAACTATTTCTGAGGAAAGCTGCGGTTGCGTAAAGTGAAATTTCCCGAATGTGTATGAAGTCTCCTTCTTAGATATTTTAAATGCTTTTTGCACTACGAGTTCTCCATGCAAACGAAAATCTTGACCTTATTACAGCTATGTGTCAGTGTTACGCTCTTCAACTGAACAAAAACAAGGCAACCATTTCTTTACGGTACATTTCTTACCTGACCCTCCTTGCTGGCCTAGAAAGTTATGAATTAAGCGTTGCAAAATGTACTCTTTCACAATTGTTTTCCTTTGTAGATGGTACAAAAAGGCTTTTCAGTTCCAGGACATCCGACTATACCCGAGGCTAAGCTGGATGAAAGGACCCGCCTCTACCTGAACATCCTCGTGCAAAACAATCTTGTGGTG
This sequence comes from Siderastrea siderea, assembly GCA_964030785.1. Classification (NCBI taxonomy): domain Eukaryota; kingdom Metazoa; phylum Cnidaria; class Anthozoa; order Scleractinia; family Rhizangiidae; genus Siderastrea; species Siderastrea siderea. The sequence goes on from OZ034968.1 coordinate 46,405,566, forward strand.
AGTCAGTCAGATATAAATCATTAATATAGCTGCCACTGCCTGGGTGATATGGCTTTGCGCATGCGTAAGGTACTGGCCATACCATAGTTTATTGTTGGTTAACATCGAGAAAGCTCATACGTGACAACTTAGCTAGACGCCAACATCTAAGGTTATTGTTGTTTGAAAAAGAAAAATGCTCGAAACCCAATTCAATTTTCATCAGTAGCTTTAACAGGTGCTGAATTAAAACACAGAAGAGATGAACATCTAATATCTATTAATAACGTTAACCCACAATGTAGGATACAAGTTTACAACAATTAGGGAACAATTAGGAAATGCCAAGGTTTATTGAGCGATTCCCAACGAGCATTGAGGACTAACTAACCCAGTAACAAGCTTACTGAAGCTAGCTAGCTAACTAACTAACCGCGTGTCGTAAGACTAAAACCAAAGTGATAATTGGTTTCTCTTTCACTGAATTCTGGTTAAGAAAGTAACTAACAGCTTGGAAAAGTAAAACTCACTCAACTGAAAACTGCTCTATCTAACTAAATAAATTACCAACTTCCCGGTAACTACCAAGCTAATCCGTGAATAAACTTTCAATGGCAAACAGCTGTAAGCAGCTCTTAAAATAAGAGTGTAGTTATAGATAAGAAAGTAAACTGTTTAGTAAATTCGAAGTTTAAGCCCATTAAAGTTCCTGTTTGAAATAATACCTTTGCACGGTATGTGTTGATAATTCATTACCATTGTAAAGTTTTATGAAAATAAATTTTTGTTGACACACTTTCGCGAGATTTAGGGCTCTTTTTTCATTTTATCTTCTTGAAATTCCAAAATTAAAGCCTCGTGAAATATTGGCTCGCCAAAATAAGTACGAAAAAGGTACATCCAACACATTTTTAGTATAAATTACTGTATACACAGTACCCCCCCCCTCTCCAAGATATCAAACAGTTACATTAGGCGAGTTCCTGAGAGCGATTTCTTTAAAAACTCTTAGTATCAAGTAGCTTCAAGCTTAAGTGACAACAAAATTGGAATAAAGTTTCTCTTCTTTATATTTCTGTTATAGACGTTGGTGATCACAGATGACGTGGTAAAAACGTACCGAAACTACGTCGTTTTGTACATGCTTCATGACATCATGAATGACCTTGATCCTTGTTTGTAGCCTATTGGCAAACACAGAAGAAAAGCAAATGCTGCCAGATACCGCCCACTGACCACCTCAGCTTGTAGTTCTTCAACTTTGATGTTAGAACTATACCAGTTTAAGAGAGCGTAGATTACCACTAATCTTAAATCAGCAAACGTAGGCAGTGCTATAGCTTTCTTTGTTTTGACTTTGACAAAGGGCTTTTTGCAGTCTGCACACCGAAATGTTTATGTACTGATTAAGTCTATAGCTATTTCTTAAGAAGATTGCGAATCTCTGAAAGAAACAACAAAGGCTATTTCCTTAAACAAAAAAACAGCTTTCCCTTGTAAGCCTGTACAATTATGCCCAAGCCGTAATTTTTTCATGTCCTCTTGCTTTAAAGACACTATATAGTTATTAGAAGGTCTGTAACATAAATCAAGGACGGTGGGTCCTAATTCAGAGGTATTTTTGCAAACGTTATGACTGTGGGGAAAAAGCAGATCTTAGCAAGACCTACTGGAATCTAAAAAGGAAAATGTGGGTAACCGCGCATTTTTCAGAGATAATTAAGCAACCATAATTCTTGCCAAATTTAAGCTCAATTATCTCTGCAAAATGGGCGGTTACCCCACAATTTTCTTTTTGGATTCTGATAGCCCTTGCTAAGATCTGCTTTTTGCACATAGTCAAGAACTGCGCAAAAATACCGTTGTATTGGTAGGCAAATTCCTTAAGAAACCCGATTATCTCGAGATGCGCAGAACGTATGCGCAGTGACAAAAGGGGGCACCGTCCTTAAGAAGAGAAATAAAGTACAATAAAAATCATGGACAATTTATTACGGGTAGCTGTCAAATTGCAGGGGGAAAAAGACTGTAAAAGGAGGTCTTTTACCCATTATTTGTAATGCACGATTGTGCTGCTGATTGTTTTTTAGCTGTGAAATAATGAAATCTTTTGCTGTGTAGCCTCCTTATCACATATATTTAAAACTCCGTTAAATAATCTTGGATCTCCTTGTAGCATTCGAAAGTAAGAAAAACATCGGCAATCGAGCTTTAATTCTTTAAACTTTGAGTGCAGTCTTTTGCGACAAATGTTGTTTTGAAAAGACCTTGTGACAGCTTGAAAGGCACTACGAGGAAACATGCTCAAAGCAAAGTAATCAAAGTAATCAATCTTCTCGCCGTAAGGATCAGTTTACTGTTGTTTACTTCAGTCTTCAAGATTTTTATTGATCCAGATCTACAAAAGGTCCGGCACTCCTCACTGGTTTATCGCTGTGGTTTTGCCTTTAATAGTTCTTTTTATACTCAAAGCAGTCTTTTGATTAACCCCATTTACCATTCTCGTAAACGCAGCTGCTTGTTCCATTTAGCTTACCTGGAAATTTCAGTAAGAATTTTTCAAAAAATCGAATTGCACAGTTTCTCATAAAGAAACAATGAAAAAGTTGTTCCATTGGACAATTTTAATTTTGTTGCCATCGTTGGCTGAGGTCGAAGCGCCGTCGAAGTTCAAATATTTCCATTCTATCAGCTCTGTCTTCGAGAGGCAATGGAGAAAGCTTAGGGCAAAGAAATCGATCATCAATTCGATTTGGAGGGTTTTTTTGGTCAAAATCCAAGTGAACTCTCGAAGCGTTTGGGATCGATTTCTGAACTATTGGCGGTTAAATTTAATTTAGGGATGCTTGGACCAGATGGTACAGTAGAACACGTAGAATTCGGATTGTTCCGGTAGTAAAAGTAACTAAAAAAGGAATACTTTTAGGGTTTTCGCCTCTTTCCGAAACTTTTAATGGCAGGAACCGTGCCATTTAATCGCCCACTGAATTAGCATGATTTTTACTGCACACAAATTATTGCTGAGACTCAACGGCCGTTGTGGGAAGCGTGAACTCTGGGGACAAGAAGAATGACGGAAATGTGCTTGCGCTTTAAACAACAAAGGGAATTCATTTTTCCCATTCCAGTTTTGTAATCCCAGTTAGCGATAATTCATTACACCTTCAGTATAACGGACACTCAGTAACTGTAAGTATTTGGAAATCGGCAAAAAGGCTGGTTTCGGGGGGGGGAAGGGCACTGCATAAAAATAAAAAAATTACAATGGCACTTTAAAGAAACGAAGTCACTTAGGAATCGCAAAAATACAAATCAAAAGATCTGAAATATAAAAAGTTATCCTTGCGTCTGCTACGATATAAGGGAATGTTATGTTGTGCGTTTAAAGTGCCTATGAACTAAAAATTTTTTCTCCTAAATATGATAGTTTATGACTCCTTCAGTCTAAATATGTAAGTTTTGCTGAGTAGAACCCTTTGCATGGGATATTTTTCCAGCCGCAAAGTTGGAATTTGGCACCCGAAAAGTGTCTCCATTGTGCGCTCGGCCAAAACGATCGCATTACAAGGTTGTGACGTCACAAATCGCGTAGAAGACAAGAGTGTTATGGCTGACAAGAGGGTTTCCAGAAGAGAAATTACTTTCGAGTGACTCGTGGGCCCAGGATTGTAAGCTACAAGGGCAGGATTCGCACAATGAGAGCATGTGTGTGTCGTTTCTCAAAAGGAAACGAATTAAGGAGAGAAGCGGACTCATTTGAACCGTGTTCGACTCGGTAAGAATTCGATTCGACCCGCATTACAAAGCTGCTTCTCGGAAAAGCCGCAGCATTTGAATGTCGCTTTAATATATCTAACTTCTGCCACTGTTGGGTTAGTTCTAGTAGTAGCAATTATCGCAATTCAAGATTAAAGATCGAGATAAAGAAGGTTTTCAATATTTGGTCCACAAAACTATTGCTATATACATCTGTCCAGTATTACCTGAAAGCATCCAAGATCTACAACGCAAAACCGTGCTACAAAGTTTTGTTTTGAATTTATGGCATAAGTTTTTAATCATTTTTATTACTGAAGGGCAATGAAAATATGTGAACTTCATTTACCATTATTTAATTTTGTGGCAGGCTTTAGTATTGGAAATTCCTCGCACACTGAATTGCCTCAGTCTCTTCTTGACTCATTTCCTGTACCCAAGAAAGCTACCACACAAGCCACCTAATCAGCTAACAGAAAATGAGGTTTCAAAATGGGCCTTTTCGATCTCGTTCTCCACCTTTAAATTGTTGCCCCAGTAATAATAATAATAATAATAACAATAATAATAATAATAATAATAATAATAATAATAATAATAATAATAATAATAATATGTTTTCCGAAAATTAGCTGCATAGGCTACGTTCCCGCCCTATGCATGCTATTTAGGGACAAAGCATATGAATGTCTTGTACTGCTTTAATAATAACAATGATATATATACAGGATAGCCCCATCAGTGTAAAAACACTTGTAACAAAGGGGGTTCTGTTTCTAAATAGGTGCCCAAGATAGCAAAATACATATCTTCAAACATTAATAGTGGCATGCATGGTTGCACAACGGAAGCCTGATGCAAACACGAGAGTGTTGGGAGAATTCAAAGGTTTATGCGAGCTTGATTGAACACAGACTCTTAGACATTTGTTTCTGAAGAGCATATCTCTTAACAACAAAAACGGCTAATACATGCGTAATGTGTACAGTGGACTGGGAGGGTACTGTAATTTAAAGGGTTCATGGATCCAAGGGAGCTGCCTTAACCTCTCCCCATCCCCCACCCTTAAATAAAAATATAAAAAAAAAAAAACAGAAAAAACAGAAAAGAAACTACACACACAAAGAGGGCAATTTCTACTTGAAATTTCTGCCATACTTCATGGAATCGGAATGGGTGTATGTTTCAATGAAAATGGCACTTCAAAATGTACTTCTGGAGCAAATTACAAAGGGAGCTCAGAGCAGTATAACTGGACAGGTATGGTTTACTTTACATGAGATCAGCATCGTGAAAGTATAAGCGATCACATAAAGCCAGTAAGAACTCAGCACACTAGCTCTCATCTGCCATAGCATGATTCCACAAAATTGGTATAACCCAAAATCCTCAAGCAAATTGCTGAACAGAAGGACAAAAATCTCAGCTGGTCTAATATTGTGTAGGCAATTACTCAAACCAGTTCATGTAGTCAATAGTGATGGATTATTACAAAGACAAAGCTGAAGTCACACTAGTCTGAGTTTGCACGCGTATGATACAATGTCCACCTTTCACAGTCATCATCCTCATAGCACCTCCAGGTGGAGTAAAAGACCACAAATGAGCAACATACTCAAAAATTCTTATTTATTTGCTTATTTATTTTCCCTCATAAATGGCTTGAAATTCACAACAATAAAAGCACTGCACTTCCATTTGAAAATCATTTGCAGCTGCTGATTATGGTAAATGAAACACGCTCTTTAGAAATTACTATTGATGTCTCAGCCTCGTACATTAGGCATGTTGTAATATTTCAAGCAAATTTTGGGTATGCTTATCTTCAATGTATACAATACTTCCTGCTAACTAATAAGTTTATATCAGTGTTCTCTCTGCAAAAGTCCTCATTCGAAAGAGCAGAACAACTGAGTCTATCTTTCTCTTAGCGCGAAAACCTAGGAAAAGATGAACAAATTAAGTTACAAACAAGTACACCGTAAACTTGAGCTTGTCTGGTATCGGTTTGAGTAAAATAATTGAAGTACATACAACGACGCTCTGGAGAAAAGAAGTAAAGTCAAGGCTACGTCAATCTCTCGTTATTAACACATAAAAGTACTGACCATTCAATTCTGGAAGCTTGTCCTTCAAGCCAGTCAAGCCAGTAGAGCTGAAAGTTAGTCAATCCCAACAATTCAATTCGCCATCTTGCTTCGCGCAAGATTGTTGTTGTCGTTCTTCAGGCTTTATCCACGGACGACAAACCCAAACACTACACATCTTCGAAATCGCTTCGTGCTGAATCTTAGCGTATTCCTCAGTCGTCGGTAGCTTGCATTGTATATCAATATTAGCAAGGAAATTGTAAGTTTCATCGCTCAAACACTTGACAAAGAGCAAAGAGACAAACGTACTGCGCGATTTGTGACGTCATACGGCCCGCTTCTTCGGCCAACTCGTTCCCAGTCTTCGGAGACACGATTTTGGTCATTTTGGATACTTTCAACGGCAAAAAAACAGAGTTTTGTTTCTTGCCATCCAATTTCTCTTGCTATTTCGGAATTAACACATAATGAACTACCAAAACGTGCAAAAAATTTTTTTAGTTCATAGGCACTTTAATTAAGGATCTTTTTTTTCTTAGCAAGTTATTGAGGAGTGTAGTTGAAAATACAAAAAAAAAAAAAACGGTAAACACACTTGAGGTTTTATCCGTTTGTCCTTACTTCTCACAGCAGCAATGACGCTTGTCTGAACTAGGACAATAACATGCATCAACTGATGTGGCTTTCCCTTTCCTTGAAGAAGTTTAGCAATTATTTGCAGCAAGTCGTGACCAAACAAATTTGCGTGACGGAATTAATATCAGACGGTAAAGCACTTTGAGACTCACGCACGCAGTGATAGCCTGTGAATTACCAAGCCTTTGTTCCTGACCTTTTTTATTTAAAACAAAACATGTGTTGTTAGGACGGAAATATTTTTAATGTTCATCTAGGTTGTTGTACGTACGCCGAATGGTTTTCAGTCTTTCTCGTGAGCATGGTGTAGACAAGACAGTGGTTGTGTTTTCACGAGGACAAGTTTGACTAGATAAAGCTGGAAAAGTCCAGAAATACAGTGAAAACAGCTCTTCCAATGTTAAGCGAGTTAAAAATGCAAGCTGTTTTCACGAGAAAAAACAAGGGATTATCTCGCCTTTATGACCGGAAATTCACGCCAAGTTATACTACCTCGCGAGATGGTATAAATCGTCCCTATAAAAGCCGCAACCAATCACATTGCACGTAGTGACATATGCCTGCTAAATAGTGCTCGGCAGATACTTTCCAGACGCTCGCCTCGTGGCTCACTAGGCTCTCAAAATGGCAGACGAATTCGGCGAATTTAATCCTAACGATTGACAAGGAGCTGTTCAAACCAAAACTGTGGTCTCGGATAAACCCACATCGTCTTGTGCTTTCGGCGATTTCGATTGTTTTGGTGCTGGATTGACCAGATTACAATATTGCGTCGCATCCTCCCCATTTGTCGAGACATTAATCGCATCCTCCGAAAGAAACTCCTTCTTTTCCGAAGAAATATCGCGAGAATCAATACGAGAAAAGTCATAAAGTATGCTTCGTCTCCCTCCATTTTTTCAAAGATGCGCGCTTTTGTAATTTGAATCTTCTGAGTAAGCGGCTTAAGTTTTGGGTTAAATTTCACAGTGGAAACACGGGCGCAGAGGAGTAATATTTGACTGTAATGCTGTCTAAATTCATCGCGCAAATTCAAAACAATAAACGCGACTGAACAAAGCGTCATGCTATCTAGTTACGCGTCTGTTGAAATTCTACCCGCAAGACGAAAACCTCACACAGCAGTTGCTGTGGGCGTATCACCAGTAACTAACAGCCGACTAACTTCGTGCCTCGTTTCGGAAAGCTTCGCTTTCCGATAACGTCGCCCTTCGGGCGACCATTGTCGGCCTTACGTTGTGGATAGAATTTCACCAGACGCGTAACTAGATAGCATGACGCTTTGTTCAGTCACGTTCATTGTTTCGAATAACTAGACCGATTTGCGCGATGAATTTAGCCAGCATTACGTTCAAATATGACTCCTCTGCGCCCTGTGACTTCTGCTGCTATTTTGCTCATATATACTTCGGTAATAAGTTGTTCGCCTTTTAAAAAGTTGAATTTGAAGCTCTATTCGGTTGTCTGATTAAACTTTGTTGTTTCTCTTTAATTGCCTTGAGACGGTCTGTTTTCATTTTACTCTAGTTCACAGTAAGATGACATCGTCCAGCGTCACTCCAATAGTCGCTCAGATTTAGAACATGACAATCGGAAATCGGAGCGCCCTTCCTACGTCATAAAACCATACGTAAACATGGAACAAATAAAATTATCTGAAACAGTTTACCCCTAAATATAAAAGGAATATTGTGTATTCTTGAGATTTAACTTCCCTTCATGTTAAGGAGGTAAAGGTCAATTATTGCGTCAATAGGAAGAAATATAACCAATAGGTAAACACAGTTGTCCGAAAGTCATTGATAACACATAATACATTTAAACAAGCTTTTACAGTTAATGATGGTTTTATTTTAGATGCTATAATTGTTTGACCTTTCTTAACCTCTGCATGCTTCGGCGTTTAGTAGATAATTGTATCGAGTGCTCTTGTCTTTCAAAATGGTATTCAAGGTCAAACGCTGAGCTGAGTGTGCGTTCAATTAGATTAAAGCATGGCGCCTCTTCTGTGTAAAGTACATAGCCGGTAAACTGTGTTTTCCTGTTTTCCTATTGCGAGATTGCACAGATGTCATTCTCAAGATTACATTGCATTATAAATGTGGTGGACCTTCTGTCACTGACACGTGAAAGAGTAGGATCATGTTAGGTGGTGTCCACAAATCATTTTAAAATACTGTTTTCTTGACCTTGATTTTGTCTGTTTGTAAAAATCGGTAACAAACCTTTTTATACAAGAGAGCAGGGAGATTCAAAATCATACATTCCGTTTTTACTTAGGCGAGGGATTCGATTTATGGATTCCATTCATGGAACTATAAACAACTTTAATACCTTGCTCTAAATGAAAATTAACTTTTAAAAGTAGTTCCTAGTCGATCTCATAATAATTGTAGAATGCAGCTATAAAAGAAATTCAACTATATAGGTTAGGCTCAATAGCTGAATAATATTGCAATACGTCCTCCTTTTAAAACAATCCTTGAAACAAAAACAAAAAACGAAAAAGAAAACAAAAGTAAATAAACCACAAACGAATGAAGCAAATCGAATCAAACCGTGTAACAATCACGTTGAAAGGTCCGTTATCAATATTGGGCTAGGGTTAAAATCTATTTCAGGTTGCGTATAATCTTTAATAAGGTAGCCAATAATTTTATCACCCCATAAAACAAAGTAATTATAATTTGGTTTCGTAACTAATGATTGACTTCGGACCTTACAAGGAGAATCGCCTGGCTATAGATCGTGCTCGAAGGAAGCGTTTTTTCTCCTCGATTTCTTCGCATCTACACAAACTGGTTAACAATATTACTGTGGTTTTCGCAAAAAGGAAACTGGTGTGCTGTGACTCATTGGGTTTGGTTACAGCCCCTTAGGTTCCGTCAAGGAAAATGCTAGTCGCTTCCGATTGCCAGAAAACTTGATTTCCCCTGAAACGTATCTGTAAGGCTTGAGCTAGATTGTGAAATCGAGAGTTTATTTATGAAGAAAGGTTATCTTCAGGGGCTCAAAAAGGATAAGAACCGTTTAATTTATACAATTTATTTTCCCTCACGACACCGATCCAAAGTCCCTTGATCCAGAATGGCAGCAAAGCGAGATAGTAAATATATTAAAAAAAAGTCGAGTAAATTATTGAATGCTTTTAACTCGAACCGTGACGGGTTTGGTTACAGCCCCTTAGGTTCCGTCAAGGAAAATGCCAGTCGCTTCCGATTGCCAGAAAATTTCCCCTAAAACGTATCTCTAAGGCTTGAGTTAGAGTGTGAAATCGAGAGTTTATAATATGAACAGACGTTATCTTCAGGGGCTAAGAAAGGCTAAGAACCGTTTAATTTATACAATTTATTTTCCCTCAGGACACGGATCCATTGTCCTTTGATCCAGAATGGCAGCAAAGCGAGAGAGTAAATTTAAAAAATCGAGTAAATTATTGAATGCTTATCTTATGTTCCTTGTAAAACGTCAATTGGCGCGGCAGGAACACTTGACGAAACTTCCAATAATATAACATGATTTGAGGAGCACTGGGACAGCAAAGGGACAACGATTTACCGGAATAAAACTGACGATGTACCTTAATACAAAACATGATGCGAAACACAACGTACAAGCTTCCTCTCAGATTGATATATAAGGCACACAGTACCATGGACTCAGCAGTTAAACAAAATAATCTTCAAAGCAGAGCAATTCATCAACAGAACACGAAGAGAAAGGTGAGCATCTTTACTCAGTATCCTCTGTATCCTTTAATGAAGAATTGATTTAAAACTACACCAGTTTAGACATAGAAAAGCGGACTTCAAGAATTGGTTGGGAAACCGTTGAAAAATTCAAAGAAAAGAATCATGAGACAGTTCACAGAAGAGTCGTATTTCTAAATCAAAGATAGACAGTCTTTAAATCACAGTGAGTGTAAATCACATGAGTGTAAGGCCTTCACAGTGGACTTTTTTAGTCTTTCTTTTTTCAGCTCAGAAGGGGTCTTTCAATAATATGTTTCACTCAACAACAAAAACAACTCTTTATTTAAGTTTACTATTACATTGCTAAATCTTTCGTAAACGCAAGTAGCAAAGGCTAATCGAGTAGGAGTAACTAATAACTCGGACAAATTAATAAGGCTAATAACAACAATACTGAATAAGTGAGGATAAAAAAATATGAAAAAATAAACTTTCAAATACAATTTGTTATTATTATTAAGGTAAAAAAAATGTTCGCCTTGAAAGTAACGTAATTAAATGATTAATTAATCAATAATTAATTAATCTTTTTTAGGAAAATCAACATAATTATTCTCAGTCTCCAGAACTTTAAAAGCGATTTGTGCAAATTTGCACGTGAATGACGTTTTACTTGGCTCTTGCACTGTGCTCTAGTACTTAACTCTCACCGGACGCTAACATACATAATCCCGCTTTTTGTATTCACTTATATTCCCTGTATATGTGTTAATTTTTTCATTATTCTATGTAGTTAGCACAAGCCTGATCTGGGAAACAAAGAAAACCATATGCTTAAAATGTACTAATTCTGGACAAATCTTTCCCTTCAGATTAAAAATGGAAGTCTCGAAGATCCTAATCATCGCTATCTTTGTTGCAACAATGAGCTCAGTAGCTCTTAGCGCTCCATTAAAACCATCAGCAAGCACAATTGAAGTCCTCGTCAATGATGTCATTTCTCGAAATCTCAAAAACGCCACTCAAGAGGTATTAATTCAGAATAATTTTTCTTTGCTTCCAGGTTAACTAGATGATCTGGAAAACAAAATCTGGAAAGCTTTTTTGGCAAATCTAACTTCGCAATGGCTCTTATACCAGACGTTTTTACCTTTACTGGCAAATCAAAAGGAAAAAAATACTTTCGACGCAACTATTCTTAGAGTGATTGCGTTGCCTAGCAACGTCTGAGCCGAAAACCCTGGGCTCACTTCATTCTAGGAAACAGAAGCCTCAATTGTTTTATTTTCAATTAGGGAAATAAGTAACGAAAGTTAACAGACTTGCGGCTGTTGCATTCTTTATAAGTATCTGGGTAGAAACATAAAAGTGATGCTATTCAAATCAAGTTCACATATATAGCATGAAGAGCTCTTCCCTCCTCTGCATTTTGGTGGTTAAGTATCAATAAATATTAAAAAAAAAAAAGGAAAGTTAACAAAGCGTCTAATCTTTTCATAAAAAGAGTCACTAGATCATTGTCGAAACATTCAGTGTGGTATTTGGTTTTATCTGACTAACTCTATTTCCCCAACATTCTTGCAGATGAAAAACCTTTATCAGTTTATTACCGTGTCAAATTACATCCAGAATTCACCCATCATGCTCCCAAAGATGAACACACAGAGTTGCTCCTCAAATCGGGTATGTATCGCTATGTACATAAGTTAGTTCAATTGCTTTCACTCAATTTCTTTTCAGTTTTACATTGTTCTTTGTACTGTAAGTTTCCGGCAAACTCCCTATTTTAGCTTAAACCACTCTTGTCAAATTAATATGTCTGTAAGCTTTTTATTCAAAATTCAATTTCTTACGTTTTCATCTATCGGCAGTTGAAAGACATCGACAAGCTCGCTATCGCTTACAAGAAGTTGTTTGTCTTCAGAAGTCCGCTGTACATGACCTTCTCTTATGAAGAAAACCAAGGACCTCAACACAGCCTGCTGGCTCAAGTACTCAGGGACACAAGCTATTACGTCAATGGTTCAACTGTTGAGCTAAGCCGTATGGTAAGTAACTAAAGATTATTTCATTGGCAACCTTTGAATAGAGCGTATGCAACCAGTCCCTAGAGATTCAACTGACAATAGCGCAGCGGCCATGTTGGTGTACTATAACAAAAGGAGCTAACAAGAAACCTTTTGTTAACGGTATACCAACATGGCGGCGATGACGTCACGTGCATCCACCCAATAGGGACTTGCCAAACTTTCGTGAAAATACTCTTTTAACCTTTATTTCCGATTTTATTCATTGGAATGACGAAAACTATCCCCAAACGTCTGGTTCACGAAACGTTTTGATTAGTTATGATATAAGGTATCTCTAAGAAAACGAACCCGTTTGCACAAAGACTACTTGAGTCGTTCTTCCTGGATAACTATAGTTTGTGTAAAATGAGCTTCACAGCAATTTAGTTTTCTTTGAATGAGCATTGCTATACCTTGAAGGTGCCATTTTCTGATAACGTGTCGCATTCAATGATTAAGATAAGAACGGTTATTTTCCTCAGATGAGATTAAAAAACTTTCCTGTGCCCAAAGTCCAACCTGGGATGCCCGAGGCGGACTTGAATCAATACTGTCGTGGATACCTACAAGCTCTGAAAACCAATAACTTAGTGGTAAGTTATTTCCTTTGGTAGAAAATAAAGAGATAAAGAAACAATATCAAGAGTGGCGCATGCATGATTGCACGGTTCTGAAGTAAAACCGCACCTGCACAATTTTTTTTGCAAAGAAGACAGTTAAATACAGCCTGGTAGACTGGGGAGAACTCGAGGAAATAGACCTGTCCGTTTAAAAAAAAGGACTCACAATAAGGCTATGAAGACTCGTATTTTGAAAATAATTGATTTTGTTACTAACATAGAGCCCTTGTTTGGAACTATGCTAAATTTATGCGCAACTAAGAGTTATATCTTTACCAGCCATACTGATTACTTTAAATTCATTTTTTTCACTCCACAGAAACTTGCTATTACCGATGATGTGGTTAAGATGTACAGGAACTACGTCATCCTCTACTCGCTAAATGACGCCATCGCGGAGGTCTCCACCTGTGTTACTGGTATCTAACACGGGTAATTAAAAACGACCGCATTGCGCTCTGGTAGAAGCAAGTTGGACATTAGTATTATTTATAAGAGCAAGCTAGACATTTGTATTATTTATTAGAAATAGGCACGGTTATGCTTTAAAGTGAAGAAAGCGTGAAAATTTAAAACGTTTCGTTTTTTTTATAAATCTTAACCAGAAATGTATTTTACTCTGGTCTCAGATACAGACGACTATATACATCTCTTTAAGAAAACAATTTCTCTTTTAATTCCAAGAAAACCTTTCACTAATTATGTCTAGTGGTGTTCTTTGTCAACACCATTCTATTGACACGATATACGACGCTATCGATTTTACTTTTTCACGTTTATCTTTTTTGTTATTGTAAAGAAATGAGTAGTAACTTTTATGAAGTCACTTAATACGTTATACCCTCTATGAGAGGCAGAATAAGTCCATATTGAGATAACCGTTTGTTACTGAGCAGGATCAGTTTATATTGTAATCTGTTTCAGATGTATTAATTCATGAAAACATTGCAAACGTCTTGTTGTTAAATTAACAATAAAGCGTTGAAGCAAAAGCCTACATTTTTACTATTTCCTTGAAGCTTAAACACCAAATATTTTCCACTAGAGTTCATTCATTTTGACTTGCTTTGTGCTGTAGCATAAAATTGAAAAAAAAAACTGCATGATACCTCTGATAGCCAATCAATTATGGTGGGAAAAACGTAAAATATAATGCTAAACCAGTCGACACTTTGGCATGTGAAACCGGTTCGCCATGGGTGAAGAAAAAAAATATCCCTTCACTCCACAACTCCGAAGCTTAACTTGGTTGCTATGACAGACATCAACAAGGTGTATTACCACTTCCTCATGGGTAGGATACTAACCCACAGCAGGGACCCCTCCCCCAGTTTTTGTCATAGGTTTAGCACCCATTTTTACACCTTCGTGCAGTTCCCTAATTCCAGAGACCATTTCGGGTCCGAAAAAATGTCTTATGTGTAAATTTTGTAAGTTTTATGCTAAGACACCGGTCATTAACAATGGGAGGGATGCGGCAGGTGAGAAAAAGGAGACGCCTGAATTGTTTTTATCCTGAAGTAAAGGCCGCCTTAAACCCAAAAATGTGTTACATGGCGTGGCCTTAAATTTTAAAGTAAGAACATGTCTAAACTACAAATACTTGCAATACTGTCGTCTTGTTTAGGTTTGGCTTGGTTTTTTTTCTTACTTGTACATAACAGACTTCAATTCGTCGAAATATATTCTTGTAGTAACTATAAACAGGTTCAACATAAACATTATAACTTATCCTACGCTCCCACAGAGTCGGTGCTTACTATTTTGGGTCTGAGATCTTGCACTGTAAGCCTTACATTACATTTAATAATTAAAAGGACCAATTTTCTCAATTTATCGTCGATGTCAGTGTCGATGTCAAAGAGAGTCTTCTACATACAGTCTTTTTGATACCCTCTCTCGAGTAGATTTGATTGCAATGTTTTTATTGTCTCTTCCAATAACCGTTTGGAGTATTTTATTCTAAAAAGTGCCTTCCCGCCTCAGTTGTACAGCCCCCGAAATGATCCCGACCCCAAAATGATCCTCAACCCCGAAATGATAACCAAAATCTACCCCGGAATGATCCCGACCCGGAATGATCCCTGTTTATTTCCACGCTGACCCTGAAGTGATCCCCAAGTAATTTTTAAATTGGCATTGAAACCAAGAGATTGTGGAGCGATCAAAATAAACGACAATGGAAAAAATTTCACGGATTTATTCACTTGAGATTATTTGCAATCTTCACTAGCATTTTTCAATGAATTGGGAAAAACGATTGGTGTGTATATGTCTTGAATTGTAACTGATAACAATATTAAAAAAAAAACAATGTTAAAATAAAAGAAAAACAATATTAAAATAAAAGAAAAAAGTAAAAAAGCCTCTTCTTATTTTATTTTTAACAAGAAATGAAAAGCAATTTGTTGTTATGGACAAAATGAAAGTAGAATGTCGCTCTGTAGATGTTGCTAGATACTGAACTAAAGATGAAATGAATTACGAGCAATAGGTCACAACTGCTGGTTTCAACGATTTCTTTTCAAGAAACGATGCAAAAGTTTTAAACTAATATATAATATGTAGCAAAATAGCATTTTGAAGGGAACAGGTAAGTAAAAAGTCTTCCTCCCTAATTTTAAGGTCGAAATTAACATTAACTTTACAGTTCTACACTTTCTGAAAGCATCACCAGTCCACCATGTAAAATTTATGAAACATACAGTTTTAGGAAGTAATACCCTTTATCTTTAGTACACTTATTATCAAGGTAATAGTCCTTGCTGTAGTACTGTACTGCGCCATCTTCACTGGCATAAACTCCTACAGAGACACCCGAATTTTTTTTTTGTTGCACTTTAGGCAAAATTACTCTGTCAATTTGCCTTCGCAGCAATTCTTTTTATACGCAATGGACGCACCGGAAAGTACGTCTGAGGGCTGATCTTCAATGTCATTGAACACAACTACCGATCCATTTTTCGGCTCTCGATTTTTACCGAAGATTAAAAATTTGTTAAGAATGATTTACGAAGAAAGCATTCGGAAAATATGAAGAAAAAAGTCAACATTGTTCGAGTTATAATAGAACTATTCTTCAATTTCAAGTACCGTACGCTATTCCGCTCCGATAATTACTTGGGGATCATTTCGGGGTCAGCGTGGAAAAAAATGGGGATCATTAGGGGTCGGGATCATTTCGGGGGCTTTACAGCTGCCACTAATTACTCGAGTAAAACGGCGTGTTTGAGAAAAATTAATTCTCGCCTTCAATAGGTAAACACAATTGTTCGAAAGTCATTGTTAACACATAACACAGTTAAACAAGCTTTTACTGCTAATAATGCTTTCATTTTAGATGGTATAATTGTTTGACCTTTCTTAACCTCTGAATGTTTCGGCGACTAGTAGATTATTGTATCGAGTGTTCTTGTCCTTTAACGAAAAGCATATTATGTTTTAAATGTGGCTCTTTTGCCATTAAAATCTGATTAATCTACCAAAATCAGTCTCAAACGAATGAGATTTGCCATGGTATTCAAGCTGAGAGTGCGCTCAATTAAATCAAAGCATAGCGGCTTTTGTTTAAACTACATAGCCGGTAAACTGTGTTTTCCTGTTTTCCTATTGCAAGATTACACAGATTTCATTCTCAAGATTACATTAAATAAATGTGGTGGAACTTCCGTCACTGACACGTCAAAGAGTTGGATCATCATGATGTCTACAAATCCTTTTCTTGACCTTGATTTCCTCTGTTTGTGACAATCGGTTACAAATCTTTTTATACAAGAGAGCAGAAAGATTCAAAATCTTGTATTCCGTTTTACTCTTGCGAGCGATTCTATTCATGGATTCCATTCATGGAACTATACACAACTTTACAACCTTACTCTAAATGAAAATCAACCTTGAAAGTAGTTCCTATTCGATCTCATGATAATTGTAGAATGCAGCTATATAAGGAATATAACAATGTAGGTTAGGCCCAAAAAGGCAGCCACGGAGATTGCTGAATAATATTGAATACATCCTCCTTAACAATCCTTAGAATAAAAAACAAAAAAGAAAACAAAAGTAAATAAACCACGAATGAAAGAAGCAAATCAAATCAAACCGTGTAAATCACTTTGGACGGTCCATTATCAATATTGGGCCAGGAATTTCAGGTTGCGTATAATCTTAAATAAAGTAACCAATATTTTTATCACCCCATTTAACTAAGTAACTTTAATTTGGTTTCGTAACTATTAATGGTCTTCGGACCTTGCAAGGAGAATCGCCTGGCTATAGATTCTGCTTGAAGGAATCATTTTTTCTCCTCGATTTCTTCGCATCTGCACAAACTGGTTAACAATATTACTGAGGTTTCCGCTGTGCTGTGACACATTAAGGTTTTAACTCGAACCGTGACGGGTTTGGTTACAGCCCCTTAGGTAATCCGTCAAGGAAAATGCCAGTCGCTTCCGATTGCCAGAAAATTTCCCCTAAAACGTATCTCTAAGGCTTGAGCTAAAGTGTGAAATCGAGAGTTTATAATATGAACAGACGTTATCTACAGGGGCTAAGAAAGGCTAAGAACCGTTTAATTTATACAATTTATTTTCCCTCACGACACCGATCCAAAGTCCCTTGATCCAGAATGGCAGCAAAGCGAGATAGTAAATATATTAAAAAAAAAGAGTCGAGTAAATTATTGAATGCTTATCTTATGTTCTTTGTAAAACGTCAATTGGCGCGGCAGGAACACTTGACGAAACTTCCAATGATATAACATGATTTGAGGAGCTTTGCGACAGCAAAGGGACAACGATTTACGGGAATAAGACTGACGATGTACCTTAATACAAAACATGATGCGAAACACAGCATACAAGCTTCCTTTCAGATTGGTATATAAGACACACAGTACCATGGACTCAGCAGTTAAACGCAACAATCCTCAAAGCAGAGCAATTTACCAACAGAACACGAAGAGAAAGGTAAGCATCTTTACTCAGTATCCTCTGGGGCGCTTAACGGCTCGTTTCGGGCAATATCTGTTCGGAAGGTCCAAAATCGCCTGAGATATTCGGATTCAGTTGCAGTGAAAACTAAAGATTCTTGCAGTCCGCTTTTTAATGTCTAAAGTGGTGTAGTTTTAAATCACTTCTTCATTAAGGGAGGGGCACCCAACGACAAATTTTTAGCAAAATACTTGAAATATCATTTTCAGCTTTCTTAGGTTGTTTCAGAGCTTTTTAAAGGCATATTTGTGTAAGCTAATACAGATTGATCTGTTCGGTGTTCTTTGCTGAAAATGTAGGCCGCAGAAAAGTTTAGGAAACAGAATCCTATCAGTCAAATTTCCGAGCTGCTGCTGATGGCTCTCCGAAAATGTTAGCTGACCTTATTTCGGACTCCAAACTACATAATTGTCCCTACTATAGGAACTAATGAGTCCTCTTGTTACGAAAATCCGAGGTGATGTTTCGCCTACCAAAGAAATTAGTTGGGAAACCGTTGGAAAAAAAAAAAAGAATCACGAGACAGTTCACAGAAGAGTCGTATTTCTAAATCAAAGATAGACAGTCTATAAATCAAAGTTCATTACACATCTTAAATGAGTGTAAGGCCTTCATAGCGGTCATTTTTTAGTCTTTCTTTTTTCAGCTAAGAAAAGGTCTTTCAGTAATATGTTTCACTTAACAACAACAACAACAACAACCGAAAAAAAACTTTTATTTAAGTTTACCATTACATTGCTAAATCTTTAGTAGCAAAGGCTAATCGAGCAGTGATAACTAAAAATTCGGACAAATGAATAAAGCTCATAACAACAATAATAAGTGAGGGTAAAAAAAATCTGAAAAAATAAAGTTTCAAATACAATTTGTTATTAGTATTAAGGTAAGTAAATAAGAAAAAAATGATCGC
Organism: Siderastrea siderea; assembly: GCA_964030785.1. Lineage (NCBI taxonomy): Eukaryota > Metazoa > Cnidaria > Anthozoa > Scleractinia > Rhizangiidae > Siderastrea > Siderastrea siderea. The sequence goes on from OZ034968.1 coordinate 46,424,306, forward strand.
CTTCAATAAAAGTACCATTTCGGCCAAATGAGTTATCTGTAACTTTTTCTTTTTCTAGTTTTGTTTTTGATTTTTCTTTTTGTACTACCGGTATGCTGGTAGGCTTTTCGTCTTTAAGTTCTAATTTCTGCTTCTGAAACCTCCATTGCGTTTTCCAGATTTTTCATTTGGTTTTTCTTTGTCCTTTCTTCTCGGTTAAAATGCTGCTTTTAATTTTGTGGATGTCATTAGCTTTTTGAATTCTGCTTTTCGAATTTCGAAATTTGGACTCTCGGTTCGGGTCGGCAGAGGGAGAATGGGAATGACATATCCTTCCAAAAAACAAAAATGGCGGCCTTCGGTGAAGTTGCAGATGAGGTCTTCGTGAGAGATTTAGTCATAAGGGGAGTGTCCCACCGAGAAATAAGTGATTTTTATCGTTCACAATACCCACACGTGCGAGGATTAACTGAGAGAAGTGTAAGGAGGTACTGTAGCGAAAGATCGATTCATCGCATTTCTAACGATGAACTCGATGTTATTGTCGCGGAACATATTCGTCTTTATGGTCACAGTTACGGCAGACGGATGATGCAGGGAAGTGTAAGAGCCCAGTTAGGGATAACGTCAGGTGCCATAAGTCAAAGGAGAATCTCCGAAGCATCTCGTCGTGTTGCACCTCGTGCTTTTCAAGCCAGAACTTTTGATACACTACAACGGACTAATCCCATTCCTTATTTTGCCCCCTATTTTGGATATAAAGGCCATTTCGACCAAAACGAAAAAGTTGCACAGACGTTTGGGATGACCCACGTGTTCTTCATTGATGGTTGCTCGAGATTCATTTTAGGATCAGTAACTATGCCCATCAAAAATCCTATTCTCATCTATGAACATTTGTTTAGACCTGCATTAATGATGTATGGCTTATTTGAGCAAATACGAATGGACCATGGAAGGGAGTTTGTTCTTTGTATCTTTGTTCAAGAACTGTTGAAGAGATATAGATTCAGTCAGAGACGTTTACCCTGGAGGCAAACACCGTCTACAAGTAACTATGTTGCAGAGCGTATGTGGCCCGAGGTTAATAAGCGAATTAACTATCCTATAAAACATCAACTTTGTGAGATACAAAGAGAGGAGAATATCGACTTTGCTCACCCAGTTATAATGTTTTGTGTTTCATGGGTGACAATGTATGTTGCACAGGATGCCACTGAACAATTGATCTGTTCATGGAATCATCACAGGATCCCAGGACCAGAAGGGTGTGTGCCAGTGGAAAATATGATGCAGACATCATGTGCAGTGCATCTACCAACTGAAATGATTCCGACCATTAGTGAGGCAGTAAGAATGTATGAAGAAAGAGGAGGCAATCTTGCCCGTGATGCAAGTTTCGGTACTGATCCTCTAGTAATGAGGCCTGACCTGACTGAATCTCGTGAAAGACTGTTTTCCAGTGCACAACCATCAGGACAGAGCATATTTGCCGATGTTGTGCATGGTGAACATCAAAGCTTAAAAAGAGCAATCTTGTACTTTATTGAGGTAACAACATACCTTGCAGGGTTTCTTACTGAGTAAGGGTCGGTATTGCAGGTTTTTCTCCAGAGCTTAGGGTAACATGGCTGTATGACCTCTTCTGTCAGTCACATTCTATCGACACTCTACACTTCTATAGTTAAGTGGGGAACTGCTAATGGTCACACAATATGCTTGAACAAAAGGCAGCAAGACAAGTTCCCTTTGTCACTTCCTTAGCTTTCACTGACTCTTACAAAAAAATGGGAATACAGTTCAATGACAAAACCTTATAGTGATTGAAGGTATTGAATATTAACACAAAGGGAAATTTATTGATGTCGGGCAATCGTACTTGACAGTTTACAGAAGATCTTATATCATACACACAGTTCCAAAATAACCAGGGAATGTAAGTATTCACTATAACTGGAGAGAAGGTTCCTTTGATAGGACAACTAAGAAAGATTCTTTATCATATAAATTTGCCACTCCATAAAGTATAGGGAGAATGGGTACAAGGTTTCAGTGCAATGATTTCTGGGATCGTGTGGGTGGACAAGTGTTAGTTATGATTGGCTAATGGTTGCCTTGGATTCCATCGACTAATCATAACTATTGCTTGTCCACCCAAACGATCCCAAAAATCGTTGCGCCAAAAGCTTGTACCCATTCTCCTTATAGTTTCTGGAGTGGTGAATTATGTACTTTTTAGCCTGAACCATCAGCATGATGAAAAGTGAATAATTTATTTTGGTTGTTTAGGGGATTTTTTTTTAGTTCAAATTTTTCTGGACTTTGATAGTGGCTTTATATGTTGATATACATATTGCTCGATGTTGTCCAAAGTGCATTTTCGTAATTAAAAACTACCATTATGTGCTTGTTAGAGGTCATATTATTTACGAACGAATGGCCTAATAACTTATTTATAATTCAGTTTTTAAAATAATGATACCCATTCAAATTACATTTCTAATAACCCAACTGGTGCAGAAATGTATTTGAAAGTCAAGCCGTATGTCACTCACATTCATGTTTAGGTAGCAGACCATAAACTATCATTGATGGTTCATAAGTGTTGAATAAGGGTATGTAAACTGAACTTGCATGTTTGTATTGATCCTTTTTTGAATGCCATTGGACGTACAGTAAATACATTGTGTTAGAGGTCAGCTATAAGACCAGTAAATAATTTACTTGGCAGTCATATTTAATGCTAAAGGTTCAATGGAAAAATACCATAGAAGTGATTTGACATTTTTTACCAACTCGTGAATGCTAAGGTTTTCCATCGGGTAGTTTACTAATAGAGTATAAGAAACAAAAGAATATTAAAAAAGCATCTCCCCCTCTTAAAACAAAACATACAGAAAGAGAAAGATACCCCTCTCCAAACAACCTACAAATGCAGTGGGTGAAAACGAAAACAAAAATAGTACTAGTGAGAATAAGAATAAGCTGACAAGAGTCCCATAACTTTTCCTTAATGCCCTGGTGATGATTTTTTTTTTTGGCCTTGATTTCACCCTTATTACCAGTATTATGTAGAAGAACCTGATGGAAACACAGTGAGAGAAACCAAACAGGTATCCCTTAATCATACAGAGAGGTCATTTCCCAACTGTCATGCAGGGCAGTGAAGTGATTACAAGAAATTACCCAGACTAAACACAGTCTCAATGATCAAATACCATTTATTTAGTTTTGAACATTCCTAGAAATGATTGAGTATAATTTAAAAAGTACCCTTAGTCTGTAATAGACAACTTTACTAAGTACATAATTTGTGACTTTGTAAGCTGCATTGTGGAGGCATGAATTCTGGCACAGAAATGAAGATGTTAATATGACAGGTACATGACAATACTTGATGCTTTACTTCCAATATGAACTATCACAGAAACTCTGACAAACTACTGGGGCTTGGCTGGCTTGTTTGATGCCATTCAGTAAGAGACCTTATAACTTTACTAAAAGTTAATTCTTTTTTGGGGGTAGGGGGGGGGACTGATTTCCTTGTTCTTTTTTTTTTTTGGTTTTGTTTTGGTTTTTTTTTCAACAGAAGAGTAACAACTGGTTAGAGTTCCTTACATGAACAGCTTTATAACTCAAATCAGTACAGTAATAGCAAAGACCAAAGAAAACTAATGTTGTTCCAGTTTAGGCTGTGTCACTAGCTGGCACCTAGAGTAAGCAAAACCTCATGTTAATAAGAATTTTATAAACTCAACGTAATGTTAGTCATAACTTGGGCAGAGAAAACAGTTCTATTAAGGACAGTCACTGTGGGTCTAAAACTCTTGCTGCAGCAAGAGGCATCTCCATCAAATCATCATCTTCGGAGTCACTTCCTGTGTTTTGAGTAGTTACTTGAGACAAGGCAGAAGCAATTGAAATCTCAGGAACTCCAAGGATACTTGCCAACCCTGAGATAATAAGAGGTTTCCTTTCCTTTGAAGGGCTAAGATCACTACGACAGAGAGGGCATTTGTCAATTTTGTAAAAGCATATAAAGCACCCCAAAAGTCTCCCACAGCCTTTGGGGTTTGTACAGGATGTCATCAGGTTACTGCATGTTTCCAAGCAAATAGAACATTTAAAAATTTCCTTGAATGAAGACTTTTCCTCTTCTTTATTCAGCATGCTTAGGATTTGATCAACTTTCTTCTCTAAGGAGCTTGAATTGGTGCAAGTGCTTGGTTTGAACTGTCGATTGGTTGAAGAGTTGCAAGAACTGCTTGTGCTTGGCATTGCTAGGTCTTCACTCTCAAACAAGCCATCTTCCATGTCATCAGAACCGGCAAAGCCATAATCCCGTTTAATAGACTGCCAGACAAGTGGTCTCCATTCTTGGAAATTATTTTTGTACATAACACGGAAAATTTTTTGGCTATTCCAGTAGGTATGACCTAAAATATGAGAATGAATAAATAAGTGTCATAATATTTTTGTTGTTATTCTTTTGCAGGTGGTATGAAAGAAAAAACTGACAAACATAATCACAGTGCCAACCTAAAATTTAGCACCCTAAGTAGCTTTTGAAACTGTATCTCTGCCCTTGCAAGTTTGCAGTTCCAAGGTTGAGCCCCTGGGTGTACTCTATAAATCAGTATTGAGTGGGTATGTGCTGCTGGGACACCCTTAATTACACTTGAAAGCCATTCTCTTGCTGTGCATGTTGCAACTCTATTTTAGACTAGACACGAAATAACCCTACTGTATCCTAGACTTGTGACTTTCAGAAAGGCTATTCCTATCATAATAAGGTGTTGATTAAACTGCAACCAAACTGGAAAATAGTTTGCTTTAGTTAATGGTTAGTCTCACGCCAGTTGTTTGGGTTACCTTAGTTTCACTCATGTTTGCTAGCAGCTAGCTTATTTAAATTCTTTTTTTATGTTTCCTTGCAAATTTTATATTTTGTTGGAAAGGAAAGCATTGTGTACATAAATCTTGCCCCTTGAATTTTACTGACAACCATACACCCTCGAGTTTTGACTGAAAATTCACATCCCAACCCGTAAATCAGAAATTCTATCTACCCAAATTACTTGACAGCTCAGAGATTTTTACACTGAAAAGGCACCGTTTACAAATTTCATTTTTTTCTTTTTTCAGTCGAGCACTAAACACTCGTTTGACACGTGATATTTACGAGCTTTGTGGAAGACTATCACTATAAACGCGATATGTATCAAGTTAACGTACCGTTTATCGTATTGACAGCTGAGGGCAGTAAGTGTTAAGTAAGCTTCATTACATGTACTTGAAAAAATAAAAATAAAAATGTCCCACGACAAATATTTGAATCCACTTGCATTAATGTGATTAATGCCTGCTCAAGGAACCTATAAGAAGAAACTAATGTCTCACCTCTCGTTGAAGGCATATCTCTGATCGGATTTCCTTTGATATCTGTCACCACCAGCTTTGCATCTTCTTCACTCAGCTGTCTCTCAATTTCCGCCACAACGTGTAGAACTGTGTACTGCCCGTGCATCTCCTGTAGTTGACTTAGGTCGATTGGGATTTCCCACATGTCCTCAAAAATGCCATCTCCATCAACAAACGTTAGCCTGAAAGACTTACTCTCGACAGACTTGCGCTTTTTGCCTTTACCTCCCCAAACTGCTGGGGCAGGTCTTGATCCCATTCCGCTCTGAGGGAAGAATTTGCTTCGACCTCGTGACATGACGTGAAAACTGGACGCCGAAGTCGAAGGTTCAAACCTTTCGTTAAAAAATGCTGGGGAAAAGAAGGTGGCTGCACTGTTGCCACGCCGATTACCCATGCTACCAGTTCCTCCTGAATAATTGGGCATGCACGTATTTTCTTGTTCGTTTTCTTGTCGATGCATGGCCACGACTATGGCGCTGAAGCAATTTGGCGGTACAGTAAACTTTCCGGCTCTATCTGGCCAAATGTTTTCAAAACCCGCTCCACTCTTGACCTTAAGGTGTGCACCAGGTGAATCTATCTGATAAATTCTTTCTATCTCCGATATAGTTAAATCCTCCCTTGACAGGCCAACTCGCTTTCCTTCGAAACTGACTGTAATCATACCGGCCATCTTGGACAACACAAAGGCCAATGCACTGGATATTTTCCCGCTTTTTCTCCAATATGAACCAGTCACTTTCCACGCTCCGGTCACATGTAATAGTGACGTACATCTTTGCGCGGGAAAAGACGAAACGCAAAAGTGAAAAGCGAAAACCGAAAATGCCCTGCCTCTTTCGTAAGACAAAGGTTTGTCTTACTGATCAAAGCGCGGGTAGATCTCGAAAGGAATTATTTTTTAAAACCTAAGACCCGACTGAGAAATTATCTGTAGAATTTAAGTGTCGAAAACGAAATTATAAAACGAAAACTGAAAAACATCAAACAAACAAATAAACAAAAACAGAACTGAAAACCGAGAATGAAAAGTCAATTTCCTAATTTTGATTTGGCCGTGAAGGTACACTAATCGCCTTCAATTAACGTAATTAAGTGATTAATTTTTCAATAATTAATTAATATTTTTACGAAAATCAATATAATTCTACTCAGTCTCCAGAACTTTAAAAGCGATTTGTGTAAATTTCCGCTTGAATGACGTTTTACTTGGCTCTCGCACTTTGCTCTAGTACTTAACTCTCACCGGAGGTTAACATACATAATCCCGCTTTATATATTCACTTATTTTCCCTTATATTCCCTGTTTTTTCATTATTCTATGTAGTTAGCACAAGCAATCTGGTAAACAGAGAAACCCATAAGGTTAAAATGTACTACTTCTTGACAAATCTTTTTCTTTAGATTAAAAATTGAAGTCTCCAAGATTCTAATCATTGCCATATTCGTTGCAACACTGAACTCAGTGGCTCTTAGCGCTCCAATAAAACCATCAGCAAGCACAATTGAAGTCCTCGTCAATGATGTCATTTCTCGAAAACTCAAAAACGCCACTCAAGAGGCATGAATTCAAAACATTCTTTGCTTCCTAGTTAACTAGATAATCTAAAAAACAAAATCTGAAAAGCTTTCTTGGCAATCTAACTTCGCAATGGCTCTTATACTAGAAGTTTTACCCTAACTGGCAAATCAAAAGAAAGAAAAACATTCGGCGCAATTATTCTTAGAGTGTTCGCGTTGCCCAGCAACCTCTGAGCCGAAAACCGTGAGCTCACTCCATTCAACGAAACGGAAGCCTCAATTGATTGTTGTATTCTTTACAAAGTATCTGGGTAGAAACATAAAAAGTGTTGCTATTCAAATCAAGTTCACAACCCATGAACAGCTCTTAATTCCCGTGCATTTCAGTTAGTTTTTTACCAAATGAAATTGAAAACTGTCAAATGGTACGTTAACTAAAAGGAAAGATAGCAATTTAAATGTGATGTTGGTGCTTAAAAAAGGAGAGTTAACAAAACGTCTGATCTTTCCATAAAAAGAGTCATTCATTCATTGTGAAAGCATTCAGTGTAGCATTTGTTTCTATTTGACTAACTCTATTTCTCCAACATTATTGCAGATGAAAAACCTCTACCAGTTTATTACCGCGTCAAATTACATCCAGAATTCACCCATAATGTTCCCACAAATGAACACACAGAGTTGCTCCTCAAATCAGGTATGTATCGCTATGTTGTAAGTTAGTTTAGTTTGTTTTTACTCAGTTTCTTCTCAGTTTTACATTCTTTAGTCCCTATTTTAGCTTAAACCGCTTTTGTCAAATAAATATATCTGTAAGTTACTTCTTCAAAGTTCAATTTCTTACGTTTTCACTTATCAGCAGTTGAAAGACATCGACAAGCTCGCTATCGCTTACAAGAAGTTGTTTGTCTTCGGGAGTCCGCTGTACATAACCTTCTCTTATGAAGAAAACTAAGGAGCGCAACACAGACTCCTGGCTCAGGTGCTCAAGGACACAAGCTATTACGTCAATGGTTCAACTGTTGAGCTAAGCCGTATGGTAAGTAACTAAAGATTATTTCATTGGCAACCTTTGAATAGAGCGTATGCAACCAATCCCTAGAGATTCAATTGACAACAGTGCAGCGGCCATGTTGGTGTACTATAACAAAAGGAGCTGATAAGAAACCTTTTGTTAACGGTATACCAACATGGCGATGATGACGTCCAAGCATACACCCAATAGGGACTTGCCAAACATTCATGATACTATTCTATTAACCCCCATTTGTCCTGGAAAAAATAAATTATTATTTCCGATTTTATTGATTGGAAAAACGAAAACTATCCCCAAGCGTCTGGTTCACGAAACGTTTTGATTAGTTATGATATAAGGTATGTCTGAGAAAACGAACCCGTTAGCACAAAGACTACTTGAGTCGTTCTTCCTTGATAACTATAGTTTGTGCAAAATGAGCTTCACAGCAACTTAGTTTTCTTTGAATGACCATTGCTATACCTTGAAGCTACCACTTTCTGATAACGTGTCGCATTCAATGATTAAGATAACGCCGTTTTTTTTCCTCAGGTGAGATTAAAAAACTTTCCTGTGCCCAAAGTCCAACCTGGGATGCCCGAGGCGGACTTGAATCAATACTGTCGTGGATACCTACAAGCTCTGAAAACCAATAACTTAGTGGTAAGTTATTTCCTTTGGTAGAAAATAAAGAGATAAAGAAACAATATCAAGAGTGGCGCATGCATGATTGCACGGTTCTGAAGTAAAACTGCACCTGCACAATTTTTTGTTTGCAAAGAAGACAGTTAAATACAGCCTGGTAGACTGGGGAGAACTCGAAGAAATAGACATGTCCGTTCAAAAAAAAGAACTTACACTGACTATAAGGACTCGTATTTTGAAAATAATTGATTTTGTTACTAACATAGATCCCTTGTTTGGAACTATGCTAAATCTATGTGCAAGTAAGAGCTACATCTTTACCAGCGATATTGATTACTTTAAATTCATTTTTCACTCTACAGCTACAGAAACTTGCTATTACTGATGATGTGGTAAAGGTGTACAGGAACTACGCCATTCTCTACTCGCTAAATGACGCCATCTCGGAGGTCTCCACCTGTGTTACTGGTATCTAACACGGGTAAAATGATCGCATTGCACTCTGGTAGAAGCAAGTTGAGCATTATTATTGTTTATAAGAGCAAGCTAGACATTTGTATTATTTATTAGAAATAGGCACGGTTATGCTTTAAAAGGAAGAAAGCGTGAAAATTTAAAACGTTTCGTTTACTTTTATAAATCTAAACCAGAAATGTATTTTACTCTGTACTCGGACACAGAGGAATATATACATCTCTTGAGGAAAACAATTTCTCTTTTAATTCTAAGAAAACCTTTTACTAATCATATCTCAGTAGTGGTGTTCTTTGTCAACGCCATCCTATTGACACGATATACGTCGCTATCGATTTTACATTTTCATGTTTATCTTTTTTGTTATTGTAAAGAAATGAGTAGTAACTTTTATGAAGTCACTTAATACGTTATACCTTCTATGAGAGGCAGAATAAGTCCAAATTGAGATAACCGTTTGTTACTGAGCAGGATCAGTTTATATTGTAATCTGTTTCAGATGCATCAACCCATGAAAACATTGTAAACGTCTTGTTGTTAAATTAACAATAAAGCGTTGAAACAAAAGCATACAGCGTCATTTGTCTTTGTAAGTTATTGCAGCATTTTTAAAATTCAACTCGTTCTTGCTTGCTTTATCATTTTGCATAGTGTTTATGATAACCAATAATTTAGGCGAGCCTGCAAAATATAACTGACAATGCTTAACAAGTCGATAGTTTGACAATGTAACACCAGTTGCTGCGGAGGATCAAAGAAACACACATGCAGCCTTGACCTCTGCCCGGGCGGAGTATACCTTAACCTACTTTTTCTTCCATGAATGGCCTAGGCGTATTGCCACTCCGCCTTGAATGGGAGACGTCGCAGCGTTACCACTGCCCCCCCCCCCCTCTTGATTTCAGAGTAGTGTTTGTGTGTGTGTGTGTGTGTGTGTGTGTGTGTTGAACGGTGTTATTTCCTCTCTGTTTGTGACCATATATTGTCTGAGAAACGTTCTCAAACACATACGGTCTTAACGCGGAGGCGGCATGAGGCATTTTTTTGATCGATTTGTTACAAGATCAGCAGTAACGGTCATCTCCGGAGAAAGAGCGTATCACGTTTTTGAAGAGCTGTTTACAACTTGAGACAACCGAGTTTTTCCTTTATGGATATGGCGAACTTATAGTGACGCTAATAGCTTATCATTTTCTGGAACTGCAACAGAATCAACGAACTATCCAAGAGCAAAAGAGAGTCACGGTTTACTGCTGAAGGTTTCGGTTGTACAAAGACTTCAGTATATTTTTGAAAACCTTATTCATAAGCCTCAAAGTCCAAATAAATTTACAGTGGAGTAGATGGATCGAAGGGGTAGTGCGGGAACGGCTTGAAATGGTGTGATATGCAGTTGGACAGGGCTTGAACAAACTGGCTTGTCCCTATTGGCGTCCAGTTAAAAAATATCAATATTTTAAGAATTTCTCACCCACCTCCCCCTCTTCGTTATTAATAACCGCTCCATAAAATGTTTTTACTCTTATAATGATGGTAATATTGTCACCCTCTTTACCGTATATAACTCCCTTATTGTTGTTGAGTGATTTCTTTGAGTGATTTCTCCTTCTTGTAAGCGACAATAGAGGTGTTAGGAAATGTTGTGGCGAGCTTACGATTGTCTGTAATAAGGTGCCAGTGTTTCATGAGCCGGGTTGTATGAAGTAACAACAGGCAAAAGGTTTTTAGATGTCCTAGAATTAGTTTGTAAAGCCGTTTTCCTTGATGAGAAATTGATGTCAGTCATAATAGTTTCAATTAGTTCTAGAGGATAGCCTCGAGCGAGTAAACGAGATTAAAAATCTCGTAAATTGACTCGAGGTTTTCCAGTTGACTGAGTTAGTTCTCAACAGACGCAATGTTTCTTCTTTGATAAAAACCTTCTTAACGTTGAGAGGGTGACATGAGGGGAAATGCGTATATTGGAAAGTCTAGTGTGGGCTTAAAATGTGGTTGGACATCTAGTGTTTTGCTATTGGCGAAACGGGGTCCTTTAAAGACTTCAGTGTCGAGGAAAAGGATGTAGGAGACGGTTTGCTTAGCCAGTTCTCACCTTGCTACCAAGCAATCGAGAAAAAGTAATTTGAGAAAAATAATTTCTGGCCTGAAATGTCTTCGATTTGGGAGTTTTGAGAAAAGCACCCCCTGAGAAGGGAGTAAAAATACAAAACGACGCCCAGTAACTGAGCATTAGTGACGGCCGTAACACAACGTGATATTGGAACTATTAAGGACGCTGCAACAAGAGAACCTAACCTACAAAACTTGCCAGAAGTAGTTGGGAGGGCCGTAAAAACGATACATGATTTCATGAATTAATGTTCAAAACATTTCCAAATAGCTAACATGGGGGGTTTTGATGTCTCTCTACCCCATCACCTTCAATTCTGAACCTTTGTACAGTTTACCAATTTTTGGTGCAAGCAAACTCATTTCACACTCAACATAGAGATGAAGTGAGAGGAAGGAAGGTAAATAAGAGGGAAATATAACAACTTTCCCAACACATCTGGAGATTGTTTATATACATTACCTTTGGAACAGTTTGCCGCCAAATATAAAAGGAATATTGCGTATTCTTAAGAATTTACTTCCCTCTATTAAAGGAGTCAAAGGTCAATAATTGCGTCAATAGGAAGAAAAATAACCAAGAGGTAAACACAATTGTCCGAAAATCATTGGTAACACATGACACACTTAAACAAGCTTTTGCAGATACCAGTGGTTTATGTATTTTAAATGCTAAGAATGATTGACCTTGCTTACCCCCTGCCATGATTCCGCGATCAGTAGATAATTGTATTGGGTGTTCTTGTCTTTTAAAATGATCGTTAAGCTCAAACGATCATTTGAGTGTATATGTGGCAATAAAGTATAAGCAAGCTCTTTGGTCGTGTACGGGAATCTGTTTTCCTATTTTTCTATTGCGAGACTGCTCAGGTCTCACTCTCCAGATTACACTGAATACATATGGTGGAAATCATATAATACCAATCATTTCACTGACAAGCGCAAAGAGTTGAACGGTGTCACGGAATGTCTACAATCCTTAGTAAATATTGTTTTCACGCATTATGTTCGTCGGCTCGTAAAAAGTGGTGATAAATATCCTATACAAGAAACCAGAGAGCTATGAAAATCATTGTGCTTCGCTGAGGCGAAAAATTCCAATCATGAGCTATAACATGCTATAAACAACAACTTTTACGTCAAATGAAAATTAGTTTAAAAAAAAAGAAAAACAGTTCCTCGATTTCTTGATAATCCCAGCCGTAAAAGAAATTCCATGATATGAGTAGGTGTCAAAAACTAGTCTCAAACTAGACTTAATAATGCATACGTGTTCCCCATTCCTCAACAATCCTTATAATAAAATTAACTGAAAAACGTTCGAATCCTTGATGATACAATGTAGAACGTAGAACGTGACACTGTAAGTCAAGGTAAAAAAACATCCTCTGATTAGTGTAACAAATCGATTCAAACGGTCCAAATAACTTTCGACGGTTCACTCTCAATATTGGGCTAGGTTTAATAGCAATTTTAGGTTGCATTACTCGCAACTCAACCGGCCAATTTTTTCAGCACCGCATTAAACAGGTACTTTGCGGCTTTCGCTGCTAACCTTTATCTGGCTTCGGATATTATACAGAGACCTCACTGTAGAACCAGTTTGAAAGAATTATAAATTTACTTCGCCGTGATTCATCGCATGAACAAAATTAATGGGCTAACAATATTACTGAGGTTTCCGTAAAAAGGAAACTGGCGTCCTCTGACACGGTAAGGTTTCAACTTGTACCCGTGACGGGACTGATTACAGCCACCTCGAATATTCGGTTAAGGAAAATATTAGTGCATCCGATTGCCAGAAAATTCCCCTAGGACTTATCCCTAAGCCAACTTTAAACTAGAGTGGAAAAGGTTATCCTGATAGGGCAAAGAAAGTTTACGTGTTTAATTTCAAGAATTCATTTTACCTCAAAACACCGATCAAGACTCGATTTCTTGAAAACTGCAGCATGGCGCAATAGAAAATGAGGGGTAAAGACTGGGATGATGACTACAGTAAATTATTGAATGCCAATCCATGTTTTTAATTTTAGTGTAAACGTCAACTGGCGCGGCAGGAAAACTTGGCAAAACTTCCAATAATATAACATGATTCGAGGAGCAACGACAAAGGGACAGCGAGTTACGGGAATAAACCTGACGATGTACCTTAATAGAAAAAAATATGATGCGAAACGCAACATATACAGCTTCCTCTAAGTTAGGTATATAAGACACACAGCACCATAGACTCAGCAATCAAACAAAACACTCAAAGCAGAGCAATTCAGCTACGAAGAAAAAGGTAAGCAGCAATCATTACTCGACGTCTTTTTAATGAAATGGTAACTTTAAAATACCAGTTTAGAGATAGACAAGTAAACTTCAACTATGGCTCGGAAACCGTTCAAAAACTAAAAAGAGTATCAATAGGCAATTCATAGAGGAGTCATAATTCTAAGTCAAAGCTTCCGTACGCTGTACAAAGCACAATTCCGTAATTCAGTGAATTTTTCAGTGCATTTATTCAGTATTTATTTTTTATACTTATTCATTGTACTAAGCTATGGTCTGTTCTTCCACTAATGTAATGTTTCACCTTCAGCTGACATACAAAATCACTTCATGCAGTCACTCTACATGTGTTTACTTGTGTTATTATTTGTGCACTTACTACAAGCAACTGGTAAACAGAGAAAAACTAAAAGAAATGTCTAGGAAACTGAGCCAATTCTTAACTCTTTTTCTTCAGATTAACAATGGAAGTCTCCAAGATCCTAATCATTACCATATTCGTTGCAACATTGAGCTCAGTAGCTCTTAGCGCTCCATTGAAACCATCAACAAGCACAATTGAAGTCCTCGTCAACGACGTCATTTCTCGAAAACTCAAAAACGCTACTCAAGAGGTATGAATTCAAAATAAATTTTCCTTGCTTAGTATATAACTAAATCATGACTATGGAAAACAAAACCAATTTTGTCAAATGGAAATTGGAAAGGCGTTCACAGGAATTCTTCGAGTATTGGCGTTGCCTAGAAAGGTCTCACCTGAAAACCGTGTACTCAGTCCATTCTGGGAATCGGGAGTGTCAATCATTGTGTTACTTTTCAATCCGGAGAATAAGAAACTTAAGTTGACAGACGTACGCTTTTGCGTTCTCTATTAGCTTCTGGGTGAAACTTCCAAAGTGTTTATTCAAACAAAGTTAACACCGCACGAGAAGCTCTTCCTATTGTGCCTTATTCTTTGTTACTGACAAATGGAAAGTTAACTAGACGGAAAGTTAACAAAATGTCTGACCTTTCTTTAAAAAGTCATTCGATTATTGTCAAAGCATTCAGTGCACTATTTGATTTTTATTCAAGACTAACTCTATTTCCCAACATTTTTGCAGATGAAAACCCTTTATCAGTTTATTAGCGCATCAAATTATATCCAGAAATCACTCATCATGCTCCCAAACATGAACACGCAGAGTTGCTCTTCAAATCAGGTATGTATCGTTTTTTCATAGATAAAGCATTGTCATTTGCTTTTACTCAGTTTCTTTTCAGTTTTACACTCTTGTTAGTACTGCAAGTTGACTGCAATCTCCCTATAAAAGCACTAAGGCCTATGAAACTATATTAAACTACACTATTTAACTCGGTATAAAATATACCCGTAGTTTGTAAATCATTTCACGCTGTAACTGTAAAACATCTGCTGTTGTCAAAATAATATAATTTCTTGCGACTTTTTTTTATTGCCAGTTGAAAGACGTCGACAAGCTCGCTATCGCGTACAAGAAGCTGTTTGTCTTCAGAAGTCCGCTGTACATGGCCTTCTCTTATGAAGAAAACCAAGGACCTCAACACAGCCTACTGGCTCAAGTACTCTGGGACACAAGCTATTACGTCAATGGATCATCTGTCGTGTTACATCGTATGGTAAGAAACCAACAAACTTTTTATTGATTTAAATAAGTTATTTAGCCAACAAACTAACGGAAACTGTCAAGGCAGCTAGATTTTTACTTATTAGAAGGACAGTTATGCACAAGCCTCCATTTATGAACCCACCAATTCAGTAACTTTAGTTTCGCTAACCTGGACTTCAGTTTGACTACAACAACGATTGCGACTCCTCTACATAGCATGCTAGTCCATCGAAAGTTGATAGCAGTCAATTGTACAGTATTTCCAGTACTTTTGCAGCAGTAAATTCACTGCCTATAAAAACGACACACGAACAGCCATCAGGACAGAATACCTCATTTTCTCATTTACTGATTCCAATGCAATAACCACAATTAAGCCATCCCGCCTCTCTCGCTTTTCTCTTTTAAAGTCGATATTATTTAATCAAAATGCTGCTTGCCTGCTCTGGTATTACATCAAACATTTTTTTACTCAAAGAAACAAAAAGCTAAACGTTGATAAATAGCCAAGAAGTTACAACAAGCCATTGAGATTCGGGGGCGAGAACCCTCCCTAAATAGGGACAATGGTTTTGACTTGCCGAACTGATTTACGACACAACCCTAACCGAACATTAATATATGAAAATTCATATATGAACTCCGGATAAAGATAGAATTATATGTAGATCATCGCAGTGAAGGTGTTTTAACCTAAGCGGTTGAAAAGAAGAAACGCTGGAAAAATTCAGGCTTGAACGGGAATCGAACCTATGACCTCTGCGATACTGGTGCAGCGCTCTAACCAACTGAGCTATCAAGCCAACTGGGAGCTGGTCAATTGAGAACCCTCAAAAACAAAATCTTTGTGACTACTTTTACTGTCTAAGCTTAGTAAGCTTTTTTTATGGTTCTTGGTCGGATTAATTGTTATAATGTATATATCGTAACAAAGATTTTCATCTTTTTCCTTTAGTTGCGATTAAAGCACTCTCCTGTGCCCACTGTTCAAACTGGAATGTCTGAGGCGGACCTGAATCAATACTGTCGTGGATACCTTCAAACTCTTAAAAACAATAACTTGGTGGTAAGTTATTTTCTGGTAGAAAATACATTCTTTCCTGAAAAGAAGTAAATAGAAAATACAAAATACTGACAATACTAGCAATTTCAGTTTTTTTACAAAGATAAAATACAATCGGGTACTGCCGATTATTTAGAGCTGATGCAGAACTCGAAAAAGGTGATCTTTTAGAGTACGTGGTTTTACTTAACCCCTGAAAAATATCTAATTATTAGTCCTAGTGTCTAATAGTCGAAAGTAAGCAAAGAAAAAAAAAAACACACACACACAAGTAATGGAATTAGTGTGTGATAATAGTGCGTAATAGTTTAGTATCTATTTCACGGGTTAAGTACAAACCACAACAACAACAACAACAACAACAATAACAACAACAATCTTTATTACATGCAGTGTTACAAATCATGAGTGAGATTTTTGTCCTCCGCGAGTAGCATGTATGCTATTTGAGGTGGGGACCGCAGATAGCAGCTAACGATATTTTAGCGGTGGCAATTAAGTGGGCAAATTAAAAACTAAATAACTTTAAAATGACATCAACAGAAATAGTGATAAATTATACTAGAAAGAGATTTCACAAAATAATTTATGCAGCAGCAATAAAACTAATTTAACATTTAGATAACAACAGTGACAGAAAAGTTACTACAGAATAACAACGGAGATAGCAAAATTACTCTATTGAAAAAAAGGAAATTATTCATAATAATTGATATTACCTTCTCAAAGTCATTAATTCATGAACCGTGATGGTGGTTTGGATACCTAAGAATTGGATACCTAAGAATTGGATACCTAGAATTATTAATAGTTTGAGAAGCTATATCATGATCAAACACTTGAAAGAGTGTTTTATCAGGTATCCAACACTTCTAAGTCGGTTAAAAACACTCGGGTGAACCTCGTTTTTTCAGCCCGCTTTTCGGTGTCTGGATACCCACACACTCTTTCTCGTGTTTGATATATTACAACATAGATCATTCGTTTGGACCTGTGGTAATAAATATTATCTAAGCCTGAGTGATATCTCTGTTAAGCAGTCATACTGATGAATTATGTTTATTTGTTTGTATCTCTGCAGTATCTTAATGCTTCAAAGTAAGTTTCTGTCTTCTGTCTTTACAGTCACACTAATTTATGTTCATTTTTTTTTAAAGAACCTTGTCATTACCGATGACGTAGTGAAAGTTTATCGAAACTACCTTATTCTCTACTCGCTAAATGACGTCATTGGGGAGGTCTCCACCTGTGTTACTGGAATCTAGTACCACAAAAATGATCGACGAAGCAAGCTAAACATTTGCATTATTTATTATAAGTATTTAATCATTAGAAAAACCAATTTTTTAAGAAAGCGTGAAAATTTAAAACGTTTCGTTTAAATCGAAATCAGAAATGCATTTTACTGTGTTCTCAGGCCCAAGAGAAAGTTTTATCTCTTTTCTAGTTCTATGGAAAAGTTTTTGTTTATTTAACGTTTTCAAATTTTACTTTTTCACGTTTATGTCCCTAATTTTTTTTATTATTGTAAACAAATGAATAGCAACTCTTCAGGGATGAAGTCGCTTAGTAAGTTATATCCTCTATAAGAGGAAGAAAAAGTCCATATTGAGATAATCATTTGTTACTGATCAGGATCAGTTAATATTGTAATCTGTTTCAGATGTATTAATGACTGTAAACCTTTGTGAACGTGTTGTTGTTAAATTAACAATAAAACGTTGAAACAAAAATCGTACAATTTTACTTTGTCCTTGTAGATTTTTAAACAAATATTATTTCTTCAATTTACCGTGTGGCGAGTTGCGATTTTTGCGGTTTTTTCCGCGATCCGCAAAAATAAGTTCCCACAAAATAAAATTACCGCAAATTTTTTCTCCGCAAAAATTTACTCCACTGTAGAAATGATGTACAAAAATTCTGATTTGAAGGAGAAAATGCCATAGATAACTCGGTGGTACCCTAGTTATTTTCGATCCATTGTAGTGTAATAGAGTGACATTCCCATGTTGTATTATTTGTATTTCGATTGCTTTTACTGGGCCTTTACTCAAAAAACGAAACTGTTAGTTCCCAGCAAGAAAAACCAGTCTTTTCAAATCGCCAGAATTATTTCCCGCAAAACACAAAAAATCGCCAATCTGCAAAATTAAACTCCCGCAAAAATGTGGTGCCACACGGTATTTTCCTTTTTCTTTCCTGTGGTAGATACAAAGACATGTCATAATACCTATGAAAACTAATAAATTATGGTGAGCAAAACGTAAATAGGAAAGCCTGTCTGATTAATTGCAATCAGACAGACTTTGTTAAAGGACGATATATAGGTGAAAATAATCACATAATGAATGACACCTTAGAACAAACCAAAACCCGGAATATCCCACGTATCCTCCTTGTTCATTTTGAAAAAAAAAAATGTGCTTTTGATACTGTGAAATGAACCTTCATTCAGAAATCTTTGGAATTGTTTAATTTTGGAAGTAGAATTAAACAATGGGTAAAGACGTTTCATACTAACACTGAAAGCGCTGTCTTACACATCGGGCTTACAACGGACCACTTTAAACTATCAAGAGGAGTTAGACAAGGCTTTCCGCTCCCCCCGTGTCTTTTCATACTGAGAGCAGAGATCCTGGCAGCCCGTGTAAGACGAGAAACGGAAATATTAAAGGGATCAAAATCTTCCAAAAGGAGTATAAAATAAGTCAATTTGCCGATGATACATCAATACTTGATGTCTTTTGCAATATATCCGGTCTCAAACTTGGAAAGACCAAAGCAATATGGATCAAGTTGGTCATGGCGGCTTAACAACGACGAGCCGTTGGCTCTGAATTGGGTAAAGGAACCAACACGTGTTCTCGGGATCTTTTTTCATATAACGATAAAGGAAACTACAAAAAAAAAAAACGTATTGATCAAAACTGATAAATACAAAACTCGACATATGAATAAGTCACAAACGATATTCGGTAAGTGCCTTATTGTCAAAACAACCAGGGTTCTCTTCAGTTGGTTCATTCTGCATCTGTGCTAGATATCAATGCAGAGGACACATCCAGAGTTAATAAGTCTCTCTTTAGCTTTATGTGGAATAAGAAACAGGACGCAGAATTCATAATAATAATAATAATAATAATAATAATAATAATAATAATAATAATAATAATAACGACGACGACGACGATGATGATGATGATGATGATGATGATGATGATGATGATGATGATGATGATGATGATAAGAGAGATGTTATGTGCCGAGACTACGTTAATGGCGGCCATCGAGTTCTCAGTTTCTCTTTCAATCACTACGGCTAGCATGGATTTCAAGGCTTCTTACAAGTGGTGAAACTGCAACATTTCTTAGTGTTTTTCAATAAAATAAAGTTTACTGAAAAAAAAAAAATTCAATGACAATGCCAACCCGTTTCAACTTAAGCAGTTGAAAAGAAGAAACCTGAAAAAATTCAGGCTTGAACGGGAATCGAACCCATGACCTCTGCGATACCGGTGCAGTTCAAATATATGATTATTTCATATATTCATATTCAATGCTAACCCGGTTGACACTTACCAGTTGCTACTGATGAATAAGCAACATGCATGCAGCGCACGTCCCGATCGGGAGCATAACTCAGTTTCTGTTGCAGAAAGCTACTGGGCGTATTACCACTCCCCCATCGGACACTATTCCATGGCAGGTTTACCCCTCACCAGCGTTTTTGTTCTGGTTCTCTTCAGATTAGCGGGCACCATTTACATATCTTTTGTCCACTTCTTGACTGTCGCACCTCGCGAAAAACCCGGGAAACATTTCGGTTTTCAGTCGTTATTGACTTTAAAAGGTGTATGCTACAATGGTTATGCTTTCGAAAAATACCAAAATTGCAAGCAGAAATCATAATAAAAATCCTAAAAAATGGCTTGACATTGGCTAAAAAACGTTAAAAACAAGCGTTTAAAATTATTACAGACGCCTACCATAAAAGACTGTTCCTTGAAGCGTGGCACTCCCTCAGGGACTCTAACGTAGGAAATGATCCCATTGACATTCTTAGTATTTACACCTCTCTTTACTGTCTTACTGCGTCTCGCGCTCCCCTTTCCATACTTTTGGATATCTGCATAATTTAGGACCCTATATATTTTACTGGTACAGTGTTAATTCCATCATTTCCATCGAAACGCCTGTAATTTTTGAACGTTTTTAGCCAGTGTCAAACCATTTCTTGGAAATTTTATAATTATGCTTTGATGAAGTTGAAATTTTGCGGTTCAGCTAGTTTACAACAAAAATTGGCCCCAGATAATCGATAGACACTGATTTGGGGAAAAACACTGATTTGGCGGCCGAAAAGTCTCTGTTCAGAGCATTTGAGAAAAGCACGCCTGCGAAAGACAGACAGACCAAAGGTACGGCAACAATTACGTTGAGCGAAAGCATATCTCCTGGGGGGGGGGGGGGTACTCCCATATATAAGCTATCTCAGTCCTTTAAATACGGTAACAATTTTATCCCTTTTTGGTATTGTGATCCCGGTATGATCCTTAGATAGGGTTCACTAATTCTTATTAGCTAAAATTGCGGTACGTCAACGTCTAAACTAGGCTTAGTCTAGTATTCTATGATTAATGCTAAATGTCCCATGTTACAGAACAGAAGTAAAAACGACCTGTTCACACAATTTTTATTTATCATTTTCCCTTGAATAGGGTGTCATTTCTTCGGTCTGGGCCTTAAAAAGGGTACCAATTTTCGATTTTCTATGCTTAAATAGGGTCAGGGTTTAAGAACCTTTGCGGCACACATCTATTCTTAATTAACGGGAGCTTGAATACCTCCCCCCCCCGGGGCATATTTCAGATTAAAAGCTGGGCAAAATAACAACGTTTTTCCATAAAAGGATTTTTAACAAGAACCAACCACAGGCACAGCCTTAGCTTATAGAGTTGTCTAGCCAGAGGACGAGGAGAACGATGAAAACCATCACCAGTAATCCCTGCCAGTAGCAATTAACAAGAAGACGAAGTTTGAATTCTGGGGATGGATTCACCAAGCCCTCCTAAGTTAAGATGTATCCCAAGTATTGTTTCTTAATAATAGCCTGTTGCTGGAATAACAATAGGCTATTGTCAATTAACAACACTTAGGATGCATCTTAACTTATAGCGATCTTATACAGGAAAAACTGGGAAAGGTTAAAATATCATGAATTATTAGCGCACAGGTAAACTCTTTTGGTTTCTCTTATTTAAACTAATTTGTGGCGCTTATCCTCTTCTGACAGATCCCAAGTGAGGTCGCACTGACATTTAGTATCATATTCTTACTCTTACAGCTGAACCTTGTTTCACCTGTTAACTCGTTGATCCGTGCGATTTGTTAGAATAAAGACATGGCAGTGGACTCATATTTGGGGCACTGATCGTTTGTGTAAATAGTTGAGTCATTGGATTGGAAAGTTAAAAAGATGTTTACGTGTGATATGTTAAGACTTAAACTCCAGCGACCACTCTTTCAGTGCCAAAGACATCGGTCTCGTCTTAGAACCAGTTACGTTCTTTGCTGTTCGTCTTATAATTAGCCTTGGTTAAAAGCGGAACATTCCAAGCTTAATTTAGCTTGATTGGATTGGACATTTTCTTATAGATTTCTTCTTTAGCGCCTTAGAACTTATCAATAAACTCGACACTCGGGTTACATATCCGACGATATCTCCAACAGACGCAATGTTGACAAACCAATAGCGATCATCCACTCTGTAGAATAGGCTAATCACGCATCACGGTCTGCAAAAAAAGGAACTCAGTTTCCTGTGACAGCTTAGGATTTTGGCTCCTTCTTGTGACGTATAAGAATGTTGGAACTGCTTCCTATGTTGGAACTGTTTCCTTTGAAACGAGCATTAGTCATCCGATTACAATTATAATTTTCCCTGGTTCTTTTGCCCTATAACCCTATCTACTTTGGAACCTTAGCGCGCAAAAGTGGTTGCATTTTGAATACCATGAATGCTTGACCTTGTTTTAACTTCTGTTTACTTTCGCAATTAGAAGACATGTAAGTAATATTGAAAGTTCCTGTCTTTAAAATGGTAGACAAGGTCAAGCGTTAGCAATTAAGTACATCATTCACTGAAGTGGGGAGAGACTTGAGTTATGATGAAAGGAATCTAACTACACGCAAAATTTTATTCCTTCCTTTTTATACTCCTTCTAAATGAAACAATCCAGAATAAATTTTTTTCATTTTAAGAGGATCGAAACATATATAAATTCATTCTGACTTTTGTTCAAACCGGTAGCATTAAGTGCCACCTACAGAAATGGACTAATAATAACACTATGGAGTGCAAAAGAAGGAAATCACAACATTTTACTTGTATCTGTGACGAATACGGTTATTACTGCTTTAATTTTGTCTTTTGTTAATTAAGAAAAACGTCATTTCCGCTAACTTTTGCATGCATCAGGATCTGTAAGCAGGATTATAAAATCGGGAGATAATATGAGCACAGGTTATCCTCGGATGAGCAGAAAATATTTAGTATTACTATTAAATGATTCATTTCCTCTCTCAGTAATTAAGCAAACTCTTTGTTTTCAGAATCCTAGTATGCAGAATAGCAAATACAAAGTACTGAAAAGAGTTGGATCGTTAATAGACAACATTATTGAATGCCAATCCACGTTCCCCGTGAGACGGCAGGAACACTTGACGAAGTTTCCAATAATACAGCATGATTTGCCGAGAAGCAACGACAGGGGGACGACAAGCTACGGGAATAAAACTTACGATGTACGTTAATAGAAAAAAAAATATGATGCGAAGAAGGAGAGGTACAGCTTCCTCTCAGATTGGTATATAAGGCACACCATGGGCCCAGCGATCAAACAAACCAATCCTCAAAGCAGAGCAGTTCACCAACAGAACACTAAGAAAAAGGTAGGCAACAAGTTTTACTCGACTGAGGTATGAAACAGTTACTTAGAGTTACCCCAGTACAACTTCAGAGATAGAAAAAAGGAACTAAGGTAGAATTCTGAAATTGTGCAAAATATTCAAAAGAGAATCAAGAGACGACTTCTTAAAGAGGTCACTTTCTCAGACTAAGATGGGACAGCGACAGCGGAATTTTGTCAGCTTTTCTTACGGCGCTGATGTTTGTCTTAGTTCTTCGTAATCGCTCAGCTAGTACAAGTAGATTGGCAAATACAGAAAAATTGAATCCCTGTTAATTTCAGTAAACGTATTGTTTCTTAACTTTTTTTTTTATAATAGCAATGGAAGTCTCCAAGGTCCTGATCGTTGCCATGTTTGTTGCGACGTTAAGCTCAGTATCTCTTAGCGCTCCACGATTACCAAGTACAATTGATGTCCTCGTCAATTATGTTATTTCTCGAGATGTCGCAAATGCCACTCAAGAGGTAGGAATTTAAAATTCTCTATTCTTTGTCACCTAAATAGCAAGAGAAACAAAAAAGTTTCCGAAAATCTTCAGTCAAAGATGCCTGATTCACTCAGTGTTAAATTCCTTAAGGGCGGTGCCTTCGCCTCCTTTTGTTACTGTGCATACTTTCTGCGCATCTCGGGATATTCGGGTTTCTTAAGAAAATTGCCCTTACCCACATTTTTCGTTTTGAATTCCAATAACCATTGCTAACATCTACTTCCCCCCCTCCCCCCATAGTCATATCCTTTGCAAAAATACATCTGTATTAGGAGGCACCGTTTTCTGTTCTACATTAACTATTCATTTCTCTAACACTTTTGCAGATGAAAAACCTCTATAAGTTTATAACCTCGACAAATTATATCCAGAATTCACCCATCGTGCTTCCCAACATGAACACGCAAAGATGTTCCTCAAACCAGGTATGTTTCACCGTGTTTATACGCAACAGTTTGACTTGCTTTTACTCTCGTCCTTTTTAAGGTTTACATTGTTGTCTATGCAAAAATTCTTTTGGTGTATCTACAAATACCCATGAAAAGTTCATAGCTCGTGACAAAAGAAAAACACTTTAGGGGTTTTGATGTTCACAACTTTAAAGAAAAACACTTAGCTATCAAATTAATACATTTTGCCAACGCTAGGGTACGTGTGAGCTTTGTTGTTAAATTGACGTTCTTGTGTTTTTCTCTTATCAGCCACTGAAAGACAAGCTCGCTATCGCGTACAAGAAGCTGTTTGTCTTTAGAAGTCCGGTGTACATGGCCTTTTCCTATGAAGAAAACCAAGGACCTCAACACAGCCTGCTGGCTCAAGTACTCAGGGAGACAAGCTATTACGTCAATGGAACAACTGTCGTGCTGTATCGCATGGTAAGAAACCAACAAGTCTTACTTTAATTTAAAGTTACTTAGTGAAATTAACGGACACGCTCCGAAGTAGGTAGCTAGAGTAGGAGAAATAACTAAGAAGATAATTATAAAAGATAATCATAAACCCAGCACAATCTCCACATAAAGTTGATTGCAGGCAATTGAAAAGGTTTGTGTCCGTTTTGTGACTCGCTTTCATACTTGTTTAAACTCTACCGACTCCAAAGCAGCTACGATGGCGACAGCAAAGAGAAGGTTATAAAACAAGAGACTTTAACACAATTAACTCTTAACGTGGGCCATCAGTTACCTATCTTTGCCGTTCTCTGCAAAACAGCAAAGCAAAATCGCCGCTTTTCAGGTGTTGTGTAGAAGGTGAACACTTGGTGGCGAATTTTTGCACCCTAAAGTTTAACTTGAGCCCATCCTACGAGTTTATTTGGACAGTTCGGCCACCTTACATACACAGAAAGATTGCGATTAATCGCAAGTAACTTTAACGAGCGTGACGTTTTCATTAGTGGTTGGTTAAAAGACGTTCGATACAGCTTGAGGCAAACTCACTTTCATTGGCCGTTAGCTGATAATCCTTTGATTCTTTTGTTCAAAATTTCAGATGCGGGAAAATCACTTTCCTGTACCCACTGTCCAAAGTGGAATGTCCGAGGGGGACCTGGATCAATACTGTCGTGGATACCTTCAAACTCTTAAAAACAATAACTTAGTGGTAAGTTATTTCCTCAGATACAAAATACTCCATGCCTTAAAAAGTGAAAAAGAAAATTTTAAAGAGCCTAGGTATGAAGTGCAAAACAATTTAAGAGCACTTGAAATCTCATTAAGTCACGAAGAACAATTACTAGTTCTTACACCGTGTCTCTTTTTATTCCCGAGAAAACCAAGTTCTTGTAAGTTTTAATTAGTAACTTAGAATGGAGAAGAAACTCGAAACGAATAACATCTCTGGTAACGATGGGTTAAAGTAGCATATTTGAAGAATTTTTTGTTTGCTTTTAATTGTGATGGAGCTCAGTGTAACAAAGAAGCTTAATTTAACAGCCATACTAATTTAAGCTAATTCTCTTTACAGAACCTTGTCATTACTGATGATGTGGTGAAGGTTTATCGAAACTACCTTACTCTCTACTCGCTAAATGACGCCATCGGGGAGGTCTCCACCTGTGTTACTGGTATCTAATTCAAGAGAAACAATCGTATTGCACTCTGGAAGAAGCAAGCTAAAGATTTCTCTTATTTATAAATTATATTTAAATAACGAAAAAGATTCAAATATCTTAATGATAGACAAGTATAGTAAGTAATATTTATAAACAAACGAATACAGTAGTAGGTTTTTTATAGGAGCCATTTCAAAAAATACTCTCCTTGAGAGAAGAAAGTCCATATTGAGATAATTGTTTGTTACTGATCAGGATCAGTTTATATTGAAATCTGTTTCAGATGTATTAATGCATGAAAAAATTGTAAACGTGCTATTGTTAAATTAACAATAAAACGTAGAACAAAAAAAAATCCATTTAACTTTTTGTTTTCAATGGGGTTACGCCCACCCCTTCGTCCCTCAGTTTTTGGCAACGTTTGCCAATGGTCCCCGGGAGCTATGTTTACAACTTTCTTGCACTGCTGCTTTTACTGGAGAGAGCTTTATGTCTTGTGCCATTGCCACATATTTAAAGCACAATTGCTTGCATAAATTTTAGAAACATTTTGTGGGTTTCACATTCCTCTAACTACTCCTTCATTGTTGTTGTCTGAATAACGCGATCACATTCAAAAGTTTGATTAACAACAGGAAGCAGGAATTACACTAATCAATCAAGGCTCACTTTTTCACTAAAACCAGGAATATTTGAGTGACTATCTCATCAATTTTGCAAAAAGTTATAGGTGATATTTAAGAAGACTCGACTACCATCCAGCAATCCGTTCAGAAATAAACTTGGAGGAGGTACAATTTAATCTACTCGTGTACGGCTGACTTGACTCAGTTTCCCGCGTTCAGAGTTGTTAAATAGGAGACCGTAAGCATACATCTCATCTACTGAGATCGTGTTGCAGAGACAAACATTCGTTAGCAGAATCCGTCGTCTAAAAGACCTTGCTGTGAGATATTAAGTAATGATGACACTTCAATCACACTGCCAAGGTCTGCCAAGCAATTTTATTTCTTCTCCCGAGACCGTCACTTTTGTATATTAAACAATTATTTTCGTTGGAACTGGAAACCACATCTACTTATCAAAGTTTCAACGCTTCCATGCTACAAAATGCCTCCCAAGTGATTTGTATGTTCCGTATCTCGGGCGATCTATCCCTGTCTAACTAGCTCTAACTGGGTGGATTGCAAATGATTGAAACTGATTAGTATTCAAAGCTACCTACCACATACAGTGCGCAAACTAAAGTCAGGTGAGTGAAATCTAAAATCTCATTTTGAGATGCTTTCATAGAGTGAAAAATAAGTTTTATTTTATATTCTTTAGATATTTGCTTCTGCCAATGGCAGATGATTGGCATTGAGTGTTCATGTCTTCTTAACTTAAACTAGCTATCTATTTTGCAAAAAAATAAATAAGGGCAAACATACTTTCAAGATGAGGTTTTATTTAAAATTAACTCCATCTATGAATGAATCTCCGTCCTTTTAACTGCGCCATTGTGTGATGCAATGTACTCTATTTTTCCTCTTCCTTGACTGAGATAGAATTTTATAGGTTGAATCATTTAAAACAATTAACCAACTCACTGAAATCTGGAAGGACCTAAATAACCCAAACTGACTTTCCTGTCAATTTTGTTTAATTGTAATTAATTGGCTTGACAGTTTTTCGATGGCGCTTCAAATCCAAACGAGCGGTAACAGCGACAATTAGTTAACTTCGTTAAAATTCAGATATCAAAATAGTGTTCCAACATTTAAGAGGTCATTATACAATTTAGTAAGCTCTTCTTTATCAATTCCTCCGGCAAATGAAGGCAAATAAACAAGCAGACGACTGAAACCGAGCGCACAAGTTTCGCGCGTCCTATGTCATGAATGGTCTTGTGAGGTTAAATGCTGTTGCGAATAACAAAGGCTGAACTTCTTCGCTATCAAACAAATAAGACTCATTTATAACCAATTAGGGTCTTTTTGGTTGGTTTTCTATGATTGGCCTCGGACATAAAACATTCCAAGCTAATTCAGCTTGATGAGATATTTTCTCTTAGATTCCTTCTTTAGCGTCTTCACAATTATCTAATACTCCAAACTCATCGGTCTGCAGATTAGGCTAATAATAACACCACGATTTACAAGAAAAAGGAAAAGCTGTTTGCTTTGGCAGCTTAGGGATTTTTGCTCACACCTATGAGGTATGAGAAACGACTTCCTACATTCTGTATAGGAAACTGGTGACAGTTAAAATGCATCCGACCAAATTATTATTCGCCCTTAAATGTTTGCCCTGAAAATAAATATACTTTTGCGACCTTTGTTTGCATGGTGAATGTTTTGAATGTTGGCGTTCCTTTAATTAATATGGGTATTGATTCTTCCTGTCTATTAAAATGGCAAAGGTCAAGGGTTTGCAATTATGTAAATTTTTCCATTAGTTAAGGACGGTGGCTCCTAATAGAGAAGGGCGTGGCTCAGACTTTATTTGACCCCTAAAGGAGACCATGCTAAAACAGACAATAAATTAAGTTAAATAGCCTTCCGTCCTGAACACCCTAAGTGAGACTAAAATCTGCAATTCACACCCCTAAGCGAGACGACGAACATCCCCGTCACTTCAGTATGAGAGCCCGCCCCCCCCCCCCAGCCCCCGCGGGATCACGCGATTACCCGATGAAAAGTCAGCCTATTTCTATTTCTATTTCTATTTCTATTTTTAGTGCTTATGCCGTGATCTTCCGATATTGCGACGAGATACTGAATATAGACAATTTCTCAAAATCAGTCCATATACCTTTATATTTACATCGGATGCAATATAACAGCCTTCTGAATTCTCTGCTGGTATTTGAAAAAGGTGGGCCAACGATTTCAAAGTGCTTCTCATCATCTTGCACATGCACCTGGGGTGATTTAATTCCATCACTGACGAAGATCAAAGATTTTCGATCGAAACGTCTGTAAGCATATTCCTAGGGGGTGGGGGGTGGGGTTACTCCCATGCATAAGCTACCTCGGTCCTTTAAATACGGTATCAATTTTACTCCCTTTCGATATTGTGATCCCAGTATGATCCTTAGACAGGGTTCACTAACTCTTATTAGCTACAATTGCGGTACGTCAACGCCTAAACTAGGTTTAGTCTAGTATTCTCTGCTTAATGATGAACTTCCCACGTTAAAGAACAGAAGTAAAAACGACGAGTTCACACAATTTTTATTTGTCGTTTTCCTTTGAATAGGGTATCATTTTTTCGGTTTGGGCCTTAAAAAGGGTACCACTTTCGATTTTCTATGCTTAAATAGAGTCAGGGTTTAAGAACCTTTGCGGCACTCATTTATTCTGAATTAACGGGGGCTTAAATACCCCCGGGGCATATTTCAGATTGAAAAGCCAGCCAAAATAACAACGTTTTTCCACAAAAGGATTTTTAACAAGAACTAACCACAGGCACAGCCTTAGCTTATGGAGTTGTCTAACCAGAGGACGAGGAGAACGATGAAAACCATCACCAGTAATCCCTGCCAGTAGCAGTTTTAAAACAAGAAGACGAAGTTTGGATTCTAGCACTGGATTCACGAAGCCCTCCTAAGTTGAGATGTATCCTAAGCATTGTTTCTTAATAATAGCCTGTTGCTGGAATAACAATACGCTATTGTCAAAAACCAATACTTAGGATGCATCTTAACTTAGGAGGGCTTCGTGAATCTAACCCCTGATCTCATTTTTATAGGGATCTTATACAGGAAAACTGGGAAAAGCTGAAATATCATGAAATATTAGCGCGCAGGTAAACTCTTTTGGTTTCTCTTATTTAAAATAGTCTGCGGCGCTTATCCTCTTCTGACACATTCCAAGTGAGGTCACATTGACTTTTAGTAACATATTCTTACTCTTACAGCTGAATCTTGTTTCACCTGTTAACTCGCTGATCCGTGCGGTTTGTTAGAATAAAGACATGGCAGTGGACTCATATTTGGAGCACTGATCGTTTGTGTAAATAGTTGAGAAAAAAAAATCTTTCTGTGTGATGGTTTAAGGCCTTAACTCCCGCGACCATTTTTTCAGTACCAAGGACATCAGTCTCGTCGTAGAACCAGCTACATTCTTTCCGCTTCGTATTATTATTATTAGCCTTGGTTATAAGCGGAACTAAGCTTGATTGGATTGGATTTTTCTTTTAGACTCCTTCTTTAGCGCCCTTCAACTCATCTATAAACTCGACACTCGTGTTACATATCCGAAGATACCTCCAACAGACGCAATGTTGTCAAACCAATAGGGATCATCGACTCTGTAGAATAGGCTAAAAACGGTCTGCACAAAAAGCAACTCAGTTTCCTGTAACAGCTTAGGATTTTTGCTCCTTCTTGTGACGTATAAGAATAGTTGGAATTGCTTCCTATGTTGGAACTGTTTCCTTTAAAATGAGTATTAGTCATCCGATTACAATTATAATTTTCCCTTGTTCTTTTGCCCTGTAACCCTATCTACTTTTGCAACCTTAGCGCGCAAAAGTGGTTGCATTTTGAATACCGTGAATGCTTGACCTTGTTTTAACTTCTGTTTACTTTCGCAATTAGAAGACATGTAAGTAATATTGAAAGTTCCTGTCTTTAAAATGGTAGATAAGGTCAAGCGTTAGCAATTAAGTACATCAAATGTTTCCCCTATTCACTGAATTGGGGAAAGACTTGAGTTGTGATGAAAGGAATCTAACTACACGCAAAATTTTATTCCTTTCTTTCTATATTCCTTCTATATGAAACATTCGAGAATAAAATTTTTTTCATTTTAAGGATCGAAACGTATATAAATTCATTCTGACTTTTGTTCAAACCGGTAGCATTAAGTGTCACCTACAGAAATGGACTAATAATAACACCATGGAGTGCAAAAGAAGGAAATCACAACATTTTTACCTGTATCTGTGACGAATACGGTTATTACTGCTTTAATTTAGTCTTTTGTTAAGAAAAAACGTCATTTCCGCCAACTTTTGCATGCATCAGGATCTTCAAGCTGGATTATAAAATCGAGAGATAATATGAGCACAGGTTATCCTCGCGTGAGCAGAAAATATTTAGTATTACTATTAAATGATTCATTTTCTTTCTCAGGAATGAAACAAACGCTGTGTTTCCAGAATCCTAGTATGCGGAATAGCAAATGTAAAGTACTGAAAAGAGTTGGATAGTTAATAGAAAACATTATTGAATGCCAATCCTTGTTCTCCGTAAAAAGTAAATTGGCGCGGCAGGAACACTTGACGAAACTTCCAATAATATAACATGATTTGAGGAGCAACGACATGGGAACGACAAGCTGCGGGAATAAACCTGACGATGTACCTTAATAGAAAAAAATATGAGGCGAAGAAGGACGTGTACAGCTTCCTATCAGATTAGTATATAAGGCGCACCATGGGCCCAGCAGTCAAACAAACCAATCCTCAAAGCAGAGCAATTCACCAACAGAACACGAAGAGAAAGGTAAGCAACAAGTTTTACTCGATTGAGGTATGAAACAGTTACTTAGAGTTACCCGAGTACAAATTCGAGATAGAAAAGAGGAACTAAAGTAGAATTCTGAAACCGTCCAAAATATTCCAAAAAAATTTAGGGACGACTTCTTAGAGAGGTCACTTTCTAAGACTTAGATGGGAAAGCGAGAGTAGAATTTCGTCAGCTTTTCTTCAGGCGCTGATGATGGTGTTACTTCTTCGTAATCGCGTAGCTGGTACAAGTAGATTCGCAAATACAGAAAACTTAAAGCCCTCGTAATTTCAGTAAACGTATTGCTTTTTAACTCTTTTTTTTTATAATAGAAATGGAAGTCTCCAAGGTCCTGATCGTTGCCATGTTTGTTGCGACGTTAAGCTCAGTATCTCTTAGCGCTCCACGATTACCAAGTACAATTGACGTCCTCGTCAATTACGTTATTTCTCGAGATGTCGCAAATGCCACTCAAGAGGTAAGAATTTAAACTGCTCTATTCTTTGTCACCTAAATAACAAGAGAAACAAAAAAATGCTTTGGAAAATCTTCAGTCAAAAGATGCTTGATTCACTCAGTGTTAAATTCCTTAAGGACGGTGCCTCCTTTTGTTATTGCGCATACTTTCTGCGCATCTCGGGATATTCGGGTCTTTTAAGAAATTTGCCCCCTAATAGAACAATATTTTTGCGCGGTTTTTGACTGTGTGGAAAAAGCAGATCTTAGCAAGGGCTCTCAGAATCCAAAAAGAAAATTGGGGGTAGCCACGCATTTTTCAAAGATAATTGAGCTTAAATTTGGTAAGAAAATGTCATACGTTCCATGCATTTTAACCCTTTTTTAGTATCATGGTTGCTTGATTATCTCTGAAAAATGCGTGGTTACCCACATTTTTCGTTTTGGATTCCAATAACCCTTGCTAACATCTACTTTCCCCCCATAGTCATAACCTTTGCAAAAATACATTTGTATTAGGAGCCACCGTTTTCTGTTCTACATTAACTATTCATTTCTCTAACATGTTTGCAGATGAAAAACCTCTATAAGTTTATAACCTCGACAAATTACATCCAGAATTCACCCATCGTACTTCCGAACATGAACACGCAAAGCTGTTCCTCAAACCAGGTATGTGTCACCTTGTTTATACGCAACAGTTTGATTTGCTTTTACTCTCGTCCATTGTAAGGTTTACATTGTTGTCTATGCGAAACTTCTGTTATTGTATCGAAAAATATCCATGAAAACTTCATAACTTGTGACAAAAGAAAAACGCTTTAGAGGCTCTTTATGTCCACACTTTTTAAGAAAAACACTTAGCTGTCAAATTAATACATTTTTCCAGCACTAGGGTGTGTGTAAGCTGTGTTGTTAAATTGACGTTCTTGTATTTTTCTCTCATCAGCCACTGAAAGACAAGCTCGCTATCGCGTACAAGAAGCTGTTTGTCTTCAGAAGTCCGTTGTACATGGCCTTTTCCTATGAAGAAAACCAAGGACCTCAACACAGCCTGCTGGCTCAAGTACTCAGGGAGACAAGCTATTACGTCAATGGATCAACTGTCGTGCTGTATCGTATGGTAATTTAAAGTTCCTTAGTGAAATTAACGGACACGCCCCGAAGTAGGTAGAGTAGGAGAAATAACTAAGAAGATAATTACAAAAGATAATCTTAACCCCACATAAAGTTGATTGCAGGCAATTGAAAAGGTTCGTGTCTGTTTTGTGACTCGCCTTCATACTTGTTTCAACTGTAGCCACTAACTGTACCCACTTCAAAGCAGCTACGATGGCGACAGCAAAGAGAAGGTCATAAAACAAGAGGCTTAAAAACAATTAACCCTTAACGTGCGTTATGCCATCAGGTACCTATCTTTGCCGTTCTCTGCAAAACAACAGAGCAAAATCGCTGGTTTTCAGGTGTTGTGTAGAAGGTGAACACTTGGTGGCGAATTTTTGCACTAAATGTTTAACTTAAACCCGTCCTACGAGTTTATTTGGACAGTTCGGCCACCTTACATACACAGAAAGATTGCGATTAATCGCGAGTAACTTTAAGGAACGTGACGTTTTCATTAGTAGTTGCTTAAAAGACGATCGATGCAGCTTGAGGCAAACTCACTTTACATTGGCGGTTAGCTGATCATCCTTTGATTCTTTTGTTCAAAATTTCAGATGCGGGAAAATCACTTTCCTGTGCCCACTGTCCAAACTGGAATGTCCGAAGGGGACCTGGATCAATACTGTCGAGGATACCTTCAAACTCTTAAAAACAACACCTTATTGGTAAGTTATTTCCTCAGATACAAAATACTCCATGCCTTAAAAAGTGAAAAAGAAATTAAAGAGCCTAGGTATGAAGTGCAAAACAATTTAAGAGCACATGAAATCCCATTAAGTCACGAAGAACAATTACTGGTTTTTACACCGTGTCTCTTTTTATTCCGGAGATATTCAAGCTCTTGTAAGTTTTAACTAGCAAATTATAAGACTTGTAAGATCATTAGAAATTCAGAATGGAGAGGAAACAAGAAACGAATAACATCTCGGGAAAAATGGGTTAAAGTAGCATATTTGAAGAATTTTTTTGTTTGCATTTAATTGTGATGGGGCTTAGTGCAACGAAGAAGCTTAATTTAACAGCCATACTAATGTTTGAGCTAATTCTCTTTACAGAACCTCGTCATTACTGATGATGTGGTGAAGGTTTATCGAAACTACCTCATCCTCTACTCTCTAAATGACGCCATCGGACAAGTCTCCACCTGTGTTACTGGTATCTAATACAGGACAAACAATCACATTGCACTCTGGAAGAAGCAAGCTAAAGATTTCTCTTATTTATAAATTCTATTTAAATAACTAAAAAGATTCAAATATCTTACTGATAGACAAGTATAAATACTTAAAAGCTTAATATTATTTACCATATGGACAACGTTTCTTGAACCACTTTGCATGCTTAAACTTAAAAAAACCCGAAAATGTGGATGGAAACCAGAAATTAGATTTACGTCACTTCAATACTATGTCAGCCTTATCTTTTTTTTCACGCATTTTTTTACATATTTATAAACAAAAGATACAGTAGTAGGTTTTTTATAAAAGCCATTTCAAAAAATACTCTCCTTGAGAGAAGAAGTCCATATTGAGATAATCGTTTGTTACTGATCAGGATCAGTTTATATTGTAATCTGTTTCAGATGTATTAATTCATGAAAACATTGTAAACGTGCTATTGTTAAATTAACAATAAAACGTAAAACAAAACCGTGCATTTTACTTTTTGTTTGCACTGGGGTTACGCCCACCCCCCCCCCCCCTCTCAGATTTTTGGCAACGTTTGCCATTGGTTCCCGGGAGCTATGTTTACAACTTTCTTGCACTGCTGCTTTTACTGGAGAGAGCTTTATGTCTTGTACCATTGCCATATATTTGGAGCACAATTGCTTGCATAATTTTAGAAACTTTTTATGGGTTTCACATTAGTCTAACTACTCCTTCATCGTTGTTGTCTGGATAACGCGTAACGCGATCACATTCAAAAGTTTGATTAACAACAGAGAGCAGGAATTACACTAATCAATCAAGGCTCACTTTTTCACTAAAACCAGGAATATTTGAGTGACTATCTCATCAATTTTGCAAGTAGTTATAGGTGATATTTAAGAAGACTCGACTACCATCCAGCAATTCGTTCAGAAATAAACTTGGAGGAGGTACAATTTAATCTACATGTGTACGGCTGACTTGACTCAGTTTCCCGCGTTCAGAGTTGTTAAATAGGAGACCGTAAGTATACATCTCATCTACTGAAATCGTGTTGCAGAGACAAACATTGGTTAGCAGAATCCGTCGTCTAAAAGACCTTGCTGTGAGATATCAAGTAATGATGACACTTCAATCACACTGCCAAGGTCTGCCAAGCAATTTTGTTTCTTCTCCCGAGACCATCACTTTTGTATATTAAACAATTAGTTTCGTTGGAACTGGAAACCAAATCTACTTATCAAAGTTTCAACGTTTCCATTGCCACAAAATGCCTCCCAAGTGATTTGTATGTTCCGTATCTCGGGCGATCTATCGCTGTCTAACTAGCTCTAACTGGGTAGATTGCAAATGATTGAAACTGATTGGTATTCAAAGCTACCCCGCTTTTATATCATCTGGACATTTCCCCGACCAATAAGTGCAAAAATGAAAAATTGTCAATTAGACAATTTCATAAGTGACTCGAACTTCACGAAAAAGTGGTTTAAAAGATTGC
Organism: Siderastrea siderea; assembly: GCA_964030785.1. NCBI lineage: Eukaryota > Metazoa > Cnidaria > Anthozoa > Scleractinia > Rhizangiidae > Siderastrea > Siderastrea siderea. Next base: position 46,459,710 of record OZ034968.1, read on the forward strand.
CAAAATTCTCAAATGAGGCACCTAGACCAGACCTAAAAGTTCTAGGCATAGAATAAGAACTATTTTCAATATTTGTCTAACAAAATTGCGGCACAATGCGATCTGAAAAATTGGCTCAAAGTTTATGCAGCCATTTCCCCCAATCAATTTATGCAGCGCGAGATTTGAATGGTTTCGCCTTGAGCGGAATTTTAAAATACCGCTCTAAAAGTAAATTCTTATGCGCTGAACGCATCACGTTTCTCGCGGACGACAGCTGTAGAAAGCAATACAAAACCCTTTAATGCAAACTGAATAACATTCGTGAAGAACCTTGAAGCAACTAGTTTTCTATTTTATCTTTGTCCAACTGATAAGGACCAATTAGTGACAATCAGTGTTCCTGACCACCTACCCGCTGCGTGAATTTCGCTCCGGGGCAAATGTAACTATTACCCTCTCCCCCCGGGAAAAAGTGTTCATTACTTCACTATCGGCGACGATTCAAACTTCCCGTCTCGGCAGTAATCGAAAATTTCAACGAGTGAAGATGCCATTGTTTAGGCCATTTCAAAAATGACCAAATATGGCCAGTTCATCCAAGTAAAAAATACCCATTGTTTTCGAATTTGATCTCCTTTTCTTGACACAATTTTGCAATGATTAAACACTGAAGCCAAACCGGACAAAAGTGGTCAAAAATTTTTTCTGTCTAGTCCAGAATTCTTTTCTCCAATCGAGAATCATTTTCTCTAGTCCTATTTTTTGGACCGGTCAAGAATTAGTTCCTTGAGTCCAGATTTTTCTTCGAAGCAGTGAAGAATTTTTGCAGCGAGTTGAGAATTATTTAACTCACAAAAACTCCTTGTCCACACAGGTCAATAAGTGCGACTTTTTATACTCTGCGAGGCTCGGGTGTAATCTGCTGGGAGTAGTGATCTAAGTATGAAAAAATACCCCGTTACTGAATTCCCCTTGAATTCCCTTTGAATTCCCCTCCGCTGATTGATTTGTGCTTCACACACTACGTCGTGAAAAGGCTGACGTCACGAGTTGGATTGCTTCCATACCCAATGAGCGTCGTTTGCCAACTCTCTTCTCACACTGATTGGTTCTCAAACTTTTCCCGCCATTAGTTCGGATATCAATGGCTTTCACGCCATTGTCCATTCAATATAAATGCGCGGAAATTCACTTCACTTTTTCACTGATTCGTTCTCGAGCGCTTTATTGTCCTTCTCCATATAAATGCGCAAAAATTGAGTTGGTCAACTTGAGCGACGAATATTAATTTCACTTGAAAGATATGTCTGTTTGTTCTCAATATCCGTTCTTTTCAACGCTACCTCAACATAAAATTAACTTGGCTTGTTCTGGTATGAGTTATCAGGCAGCGAACAGTCGGTTTAATAGTCCAAAAATTGGATAAGAAAACGATCAAGATGATACAAAACCAGCAACCTGGTGAAGATACCAGAAAACCAATTACAGAGCTTGAAAAAGAATTGGAAGATATCAAGAAAAATATTCAGATTTGGAGCGTATTCACAAATACACGAGCGAAAGAGACAGCGAGCGATCGAATCTGGGAGTTGCTGTACCGCCCTATTCCCTCAATCCAACCTTTGCAAGGTTTAGAACGTTCTCTTTATGAGGCGAAACAGCAGGAAGAAATTCGCGCCTTGATGAATCATGTCAAGTTACTGGACGAGGAAAAGATCAAAATGGTATCTGTTACAGACGATGGCCTTCGTCGCCAACAAACATTTACGCTGGATATTTATAACTTTCATCAGTGTCAACACACAGCCTTAATCAATTTCTTGATTGAAGCAAACCATGCTCGCTTAGTAGCAGAAACTACGGCTGACCACTGGCGCCAACGTTTTGAAGAAGAACATCGAAAACTTGACTCAACTCGGCAGGTGAAGCGAAGCGAAAAGGGCTGCACAACTATAACTTAGCATTAAAGACTGGAAGCCCCGGCGAGGTCAATCGACTAGTGCTCCAAAGACAACTTGGAGTTGTGGAAAACAGTTGCGAGAATATCAAAATATCCGCGGTACGTAGTTTAGCAGATATTTGTTTTCTGCACGTTCTGTATTTGGTATTCTCATTGTGTTTCACAATGAGGTGCTGCAAGTTACGTAGTAGGCGTTAATTGCGTTGTATATATAAGCTTTTGTCAGTTAGTGTTCTTCATTCGGGTCTGCGAACGCCACACGCTACACCACTGCTTTTTATTTTTATGTTGCGGATATTATTTTAATGTTTGCTCTTTGTTGCCTTTTTTGTTTTCAGTGCGGGGAGTACGGTCATTTAAGTTCCTCATGCACGAAAGCCGCGGATCCTTCAAAAAGCAACGCTCGCCGTGATTGACTAGATGGCGATTCATTGACCACTGATGTTGCTGAAACTCAAGTTGAGTGTGATTTAAGAGCCACAGTCTGTAACTTTCGAGAATCCGCGGTCAGGAAGCGAAAATTCGAATTTTCTTTTTCTACACCAAAAAGACCCTTTTGGTGAACCTTTTTAAAAAATGATACCCAAAAGTTCCAGCGAGGCCTTATTTTGACAAAAACGGGCAAAGTTCGAAAAGCTGCCCAACCGCCGTCGAAGGCCGAGGTAAATTATGCAAATTAGCGTATTTTCAACTCGCCAGAACATGACAACAAAAGCTCGGACTAAATTCACTTTTTCGCCATTTATTAGTCATCCCTTGGACTTCTTTTTAAACTATATTTCATTGCCATGTTAACAATTTTTGTTTGCTATCCACACGCTTAAAAGATATGACATTCGCTCTTCAGTTGATTCATCAAATTTTACCTTATTTCGAAAAATCGCAGCGCCAGGGGTATGCGTATCTAGAGGCCAAAAAGGGATTCTATCGAACGGGCAATTATTCTTCTTTATCATACTGAAATGGTTAGTTTGGCCCGTAAAAAGCAAGCGCGCTAGAGGCAAAAACGTAGAGCCCATTTTCACACATTTCGCCGTTTTCTCAGTTGTTCTCATTTTACAAGCGGCACTTGGTTTTGAAGCAAAGCACAACAGTATTGGTCAGCGATCCCATTTTTATTTATTTAATTTACATTTTTCAATTGTTGCGATAACCTGACTTTGTTTCTCAGGGAAACCAGATTATTTTCAAATACGGAAAATGTGAAGTACTGAATAAACAATTCAAATTGCTTACACGTGCGTGTGAGGCATAAAAGATCGCCTTGCTCACAATGCTTTATAAGGTATAGTTTGAACGTCGCTGACTCGCTTATTTCCCATTTCAGCGACTTTTTATACATTTTAAGCTGACATCTTAATCAGGCGCTGTCCGTTCAAGGAATTTTGAAATGAAAATCAGTGTTGTTGGCCGTGGCAGGTTTCAGTAAAACCGTCTGTAAATGAGCTTAAATAAACTGTTTTCGAACGCGAAAGCAGCGAAAACGATTGTGCACGTAAATGCGAGATGTATTTGCACTCTTACACGTCGAAGTGTGCAGTGTTAATTTAGCTTGAATCACACAGTCCTGATTATAAGCTTCAAGTCACTTTCCGAGAAAACAATTTGGTCTATAGCTATTTCGTCCTATTCCATGTCTTCTATAGATACATTTGCATACAGTATCGTTCGCCCGTAATTTGTCTTCGTGTAATTCTGTAGCCTTAGTTTGACTAAAAATCGTAAAAAGCTGACTTACCTGTTTTAAGGCTGGATGTTTGTGCTAAATTTGCTGAAGACATTGGTTTCCTCGCAAAGCAAAGATGGAACATGTGCAAGAAATGCTATTAAATCGTGGCAACAAGACGTCACATTGCGTGACAAATGAAACGTGATATACTTGTGCGGGAAAATGGCCAGGAAATCCTATGTCACTATTTGCGTGAACAATGACCTTTTTCTTACCCGAGTAGCTGAACATTTTTCACAAAAATTGTTTAAACGCTAGGAAAGATTTTTTTGGCCAGAACAATAATAAAAATGAAGAGAATAAAAATCAAAAACAAGTGATGCGAACTAGCGATGGCAGCTTGTTGCAGAAACCCTGAAAAAGCGAAAACAAACAAAACAAAACAAACACGTCTTCTTGTCAGTCAAACCCGAAAACGGTCTGCTCGGCTAATGAAAAAAGCATACAAATCGCACCAGTTTCGAAACTTCATTGCTTCATTTCTCAATACTTGTACTATCGAGCATCAACGTCAGTTTGCTAATATGACATCTGGTAGCTTTTCGTCCTTATTCAGCTGCACTACGCCATGTGGATCAAGCTCCAGAAATCCACAAGATTTGCAATGTGTCACCCTGAAAGAATGCACAAAGGACGTTAACCCTCATCTTAAATCACTTAAAGTCGGCGCGGATGAAGCAATTCGCGATGAAATGACGCTGTCATTGGTGAGAGCAGGTAAAGTTTTCCTTTAAGCGAACTCGCACCTCCTCTTTGTGTCTTTGGAGGATTTAGAAGATGCATTTACTAATGGGAGGCACTGCACACTTCTTTACGTCTCCTTCAGGTATATTCTCAGTAGAGATGTCCCACTTATCGCTGAATATTTGCCCACACCACCGTGAAAAGTACGGTCTTCGTTGGAGGAGTGGAAAAGTGAGATGTTGTGCTCAAGATGAAGTGGCAGGAAACAAATCTTCAACAGTGAAAGGTGACCGAGGGATGACCAGTAACGAATCTTTAACCTGTAACGAATCTTTATCCTGATGGATCTCGTAAGTAATCTTTTCAACACTAAATGGCTCATATTTTAAACATGATAGGCAGTGTAAGGTATTTTAGCCGTTTTTGTTAGATAATGTTCAAGCAAATATATCTATCAAAAAATCATGTAAATGAACTATTTCAGCTAATATTTATCCACCTTTTACTTTTTATACCTCATGGGTTTAGCAATATGCAAGCGCTGCAGAGAGCATTTGCAAGAACTGTTGAAAACCGCTGGTCCAAGCAAGTTGTCTTCTGTCGCTGAAACAGCCCTAGATAAAGAAAGCTCTGAAAGCAGCGAAAAAGAAGCAACACAGGTATGGTACAACGGATACAAGTTACACACAAGCAAATTGCTCCAAGTTGCCCAAGTGGCTCGCTCTAACTATGGAGGACGCACGCGCAATCCACGCGCGTGAAGTAAAATGGCGGCTGGTACTACCCAAAATCACAGGGATAAGCAAATTGAATAACTTCCGTTTCGATGATGGAAAGCTCTTAGCCTGGAGGGCTTATGCTGTTGGAAGTGGCAAGCTACTTAACGTAGCAATGGACACAGGTAGGAAAGTTAAGTAACGTATTGAAACAGTTAAACTTATTATATGACACCACCAAAGTACCAAGAAAGCTAATCATATAGAAGATGGCGCCCCTTTACGTCTCATACATTTTTCACTTCCCGGAAAAGTGGAGGCTGATGTAAGGAGTGGTTACTCGTGGAGTTTGACAACAGTGAGTCATATTGTTTGATTAACTATGCGGAGGGATTAAGTCAGGGAATTTAAAATTTTAGGGTGTATATTCTTTATAAGCGCATTTTCAATGAGACTGTGGATACGTTCGTGCATATTGCTGTAGTTCTGGAATTTCCTTGCACTCAGTTAATTATTAGTGAATTTATATGGCTGCCTATGTAAGAGGATTGATAGCTGATTTTGTTGTTTCCTTTGCATAGTAACAGTTACAGTAACGTCAATATTGTTTTTCGACTAGATGGTGGTTACAGATGGTTTGATGGCACGTTCTCTAATGGAGACTTCAAGGTTATCACCGCAAAAAAGACGACTGAGAGGGCTACGACGAGTGAGAAGGCTGAGGAAAAGAAAGATGAAGATCGGCCATCAGAAGACATCGATTATCCTGGGGCTTATCCTTGTCCACAAGAAGGATGCATCAGGGTCTTTCAAAAGCTATCTAACCTAGAACGGCATCTTTCTGTGGAAAAATGTTCCCGTTCACTCGAGAGACTTTCCCTTTTAGACCTAGCAAAGACGGAATACGCCGCAGTCCTACAGGAAGGAGTCTCAACTATGCTAACCCTCGAACCCACGTCAACGCTTTCGTTAGCCTCAACATCTCCTAAGGAGAGATGGGCTCTGAAAGAATCGAGAAAGGCTTACCGTTTTAATGAGAAACAAAGAAGATATTTGGAAACGAAGTTTAATCTTGGGCAGGCGACGGGAAGAAAGGTTGACCCTGACTTCGTGGCGAAAGAGATGAGGCGAGCCTTGGATTCGGATGGCAAACGACTATTCAGACCATCTGAATTTCTCACAGCGCAACAAATCACGTATCTTTTTGCTCGACTTGCGGCCAAACTTCGCCATCAAGTTGTTGCAACGGAAGATGACATTTGCGCTGTGGAGGAGGAGGCAAACTTTCAAACGGCAAGAGAAGACATTCTATCCGAGATTGAAGTAGAGCATCCCATTGTCTTCGACCAGTACAATCTCTGTGCCTTAGTCGTTAACAATTCATTGAAAAACTTGAAAATGGGTTTGCTCGAGATGCTCTGTGAGAAATTGGAATTCGAGGTGTCTACTCAATCCGGTCGCAGAAAAAAGGCCCCATATATTGCGGCGCTTAGTGATCTTGTTGCTGTTTGTTCCTGTGGCGGCCGCTCTTGACTCTCAGGATCCGATTAACACTCTCATTTCATACGATCCCCCTCGAGGGGGGGGGGGGACTCCTAAATGAAAGTGACGGGAATGCTCGTCGTCTCGCTTAGGGGTGTGAATTGCAGATTTTGGTGTCGCTTAGGGCTTACGGTAAGCCAATATTTTTACCCATCGCTTAGGATTGTGCTTAAAGAAACATCTATATGAAAAAACCAAAAACCGTCAATCTTTAGCGCAATTAAAATCACTGTAGCTCTTACTTGGTGGCCTGTTTTAGCATGGTCTCCCTTAGAGCTCAAATTAAGCCGGAGCCAGGCCCAGATTGGTCTCCTTTAGGGGTGTAATTCTACTTTTCCGACGAGCATCCCCGCCACTTTCATACGAGAGTTCCCCCCAGGATACGATCATACAATCTCTATAACCCGAAACTCTTTTAGTTCGAAATCTAAGCTAAATAGAACTACTTATCTCACTTCATCACAGTAAAACTCGATAGCAAGACCTTTCGTTTAAGCGGGTTAGTTCTGGGTATCCATTGACGGTTTAAGTTGAGTTGTGGAAATTCTACTGTACATCGAAAACCGTCATTTCCTTGAATTGTCATATGAGAGGCTGGACCACCAAGCCAGAATAAATCATGATTCCTTCGCATATGGTTTTCAAAATCAAAATTTTGGCGTGTCGGGTTTTCTGTTTACGTACCTGAGGAGGTGGAACCGTTTATATTTGGGGAAGCCTTTTTGTTTTGTTTCGATGTTTTAGTCCGAACGTTTCATTCCGTGGCTACATATAAATACTTGGCACAGATTTTATTTTACTCAGGAGGTTAAGATAGGAAACGACGCGGTTGCTTCGTGTTACTGGACATTCTCACTTGCACTAAAGCTTTGCATTTTTGCAATTTACTCATACCCCACACTCCCACCCTCCCCCTCCCCCTCCCGCCAAAGAAAATTGTCATGTATGAAGGACAATCGTAAATCAGGCCTTCCAAAATCTCTCCATTTTTTATCGGTTGCTGGAATGCATCCTATTTTCATCCCCAAGTTATGGGAATATCCTTTTCTGTATTCTCAAACGTTCATATTATTATTATTTTTTATATAAATTTATTTCTGGCTTTGTTTTTGTTATTGGTTTTGTCGATGAGTCGAGAACATTTTCTTAGGGAAATGTGTTAGTTTTCTGCCACTCTTCTTGTGGTTTTTGTTTTCGTTTTCCTTTTTCTGTTTTCTTTTTCTAATTTTCGCGGACGCGCTGCGGTGCATATCCATGTAATTTTGTATGTCACGCAACGTGACAACCTGTTGTTGCCTCCACAAAATAAAAACCTACACCTACCAGGAAGAAAATTCCAATTTGCTGCCTTCTCTTCGAAGGGGATAAGACATCTTCCGCATTGTTCAGACGTCTGTACCACAAAAAGACGAGTAAGTGAATAACTATACTTATATAGGCAACAAAAAAGATTTCGTAGGTGGCCTTTGACTCAGGTCGGATATTGAATTGAAATCAGAGCGAACAGAGAGAAGCAAATTATACAAATAATGTATTTTCCTTTATACCTATTTATATTAACATAGTCTCAGCAGCAACATGTTGTTGACAGTGTTGTTATTCATGTTTAAAGTGCTACTATGATCAAAAAATCACTTTTATTTTTTCTTCGGATTTCCAAACTATGTTTATTAAACACTCCCCAAGCGAAATTATAAGCCTTAATTTTGAGAAGAAGACCGTTAATTTAAACTGCAATTTTCCGTTTTAATGGTCCGCCATTATTACACCAGAAAGGATACAATGACGTCATACACTCAAGAGATGTAGAATGTAGTGTGTGAAAGTGCCTTATTTAGTATGCAGCACGGGAGTTTTGAGGTTTTCACACTCTCAAACTCGTGTTTTGCATAATTTGTAAGCCGCGTTCACACACTACATTTTACAGCTCTTGAGTGTATGACGTCATTGTATCCTTTCTGGTGTAATAATGGCGGACCATTAAACCGGAAAATTGCAGTTTAAATTAACGGTCTTCTTCTCAAAATTAACGCTTATAATTTCGCTTGGGGAGTGTTTAACAAACATAGTTTCGAAATCCGAAGAAAAAATAAAGTGATTTTTTGATCATAGTACCACTTTAAGCGTTACTTTGTACGGTGCAAAATCAAAATTTTAGTGATATTAGATTGTCTGTAGTGTGGTGTGACGCAGTAGAATTTATCTCTCATGGTACACGTTGTAATATTTGTCGTTCAAAGTTCCTATTAAAGTAAGCAAGACTAACAATCAGTACGTCAACTAAAAGCATATCGATTGGCGAAATATGGAAAGCTGGCTAGTCGGCGGTTTTCTATTACAAACCTAATTCTTTTCGACGTTTGTACAGCTTCTTGTTCGAATTCCCCGTACACACGTAAGAGGATTGTTTATTTAGTGCTTGAACGTTCCCGTATTTGAAAATAATCTAGTTTGATTAAAAAAGTCAAGTTCTTGCTACAGATATAAAGTGTTAAAATTTAAAAACAAACAAAATAGGGAGCATTGACCAAAATGACCAACGTATCATTGATTTTTGTTTCGAAATGATATACAGCTTGTAATATGAGAACAACAGAGAAAACGAAATGTGTGAAAATGGGCTCTACGTTTTTGCCTCTAGCGCGCTTGCTTTTTACGGGCCAAACTAACCATTTCAGTATGGTAAAGAAGAATAATTGCCCGTTCGATAGAATCCCTTTTTCCCCTGTAGATACGTATACCCCCGGCACTGTGATCTTCCGAAATAAGGTAAAATTTGATGAATCAACTGAAGAGCGAATGTTATATTTTTTTAAGCGTGTAAATAGCAAACAAAAATTGTTAACATGGCAATGAAATATAGCTTAAAAGGAAGTCCAAGGGATAAATAACAAATGGTGAAAAAGTGAATTTAATCTGAGCTTTTGTTGTCATGTTCTGGCGAGTTGAAAATACGCTAATTTGCATAATTTACCTCGGCCTTCGACGGCGGTTGGGCAGCTTTTCGAACTTTGTCCGTTTTTGTCAAAATAAGGCCTCGCTGGAACTTTTGGGTATCATTTTTTAAAAAGGATCACCAAAAGGGTCTTTTTGGTGTAGAAAAAGAAAATTCGAATTTTCGCTTCCTGACCGCGGATTCTCGAAAGTTACAGACTGTGGCTCTTAATGCGTTTATCGTCTTGTAGTAGCGATTAATTTTAGTGTTAAGGGTGGTAGCAATGGCGTTAAAGGTCGCCTGAAGTCCTCACTGAACTTCTGGGTTGAAACTTTAGACGTTCCAGATTTTGTGCTTGACACGGTAAGGCGTGGTTACAGGTTACCATTTGCAGAGTACCCCACACAGTAGACTGCGAGTAGTCTCTAATTTTGGCGATTGTGATTGTGGGGCCGGCAAATGGGAAAATTTCTAATTTTCGGCGCTTTCTTCGCGTCGCGTCTCCTCGAACTTTCGCGCGCGCGCGGGGTGTATTTTGCCCGCCCCACAATCACAATCGCCAAAATTAGAGACTACTCGCAGTCTACCCACATAGTCAACAATACAACCGTTACTTAGAAGCTCGCTAATTGCTTCAGCCACAAATTCCGGATGTTGAAGTGCAGATCTGTTGCTTTTTAAAAAATACTGTGTGGGTAGACTGCTGAGGGAAAGAAGTAACTGTTGCGCTTGGTTATTGACCTTAGGCATGTCAACAATTATTTAGTTACACCTAAATTCAAATACGAAGACCTCCGCTCGCTTTCGCAAGTTCTAGATGAAGGGCACTGGTTTTTCACATGGGATCTGAAGTTAGGCTACCATCATGTTAATATTTGTCTTGATCACCAAAAGTATCTCGGTTTTGCTTGGCCTTTTTCTAGCGTTGCCAGGTATTTTTCTTTCACAGTTTTTCCTTTTGGCCTAAGTAGTGCTTGCTTTTGTTTCACAAAGTTAATGAGCCTGTTAGTTAAGCGTTGGCGTTCTATGGGGCACAACAGTTTCATTTATCTAGACGATGGTTTCGGAAGCCGACAAGACAAATGTTCCGCCACAGCAGCTAGTATAATTCAACGCAAAGAGCTTTCTTCTTCTGGCCTTCTTTGTAATGAGGAGAAATCGCATTGGACCCCAATGCAAATTGGCGAATGGCTTGGTTTTGTCATCGATACTATTTTAATGTCATTCCAAATTCCCGAGAAGAAAGTTTCCAAACTTAAGGGCTTGTTAGAGTCCGCGATTCAGGCCGGGTGTTCTACATTCCGCGAGTTGGCGAGAATAGTGGGTTCTATCATTTCAGTTGCGTTAGCAGTCGGTCCAATTTCTCGTCCTTTGACCAGGCAGATGTACTTCGCCATAGAAACCGGGTCTGCATGGGACAGCTCAATTCATTTTTCTCCCAGTCTTCTTTAAGAGCTTAAATTTTGGTACTGTAATATCGATTGCTTCAATGATTATTCCATAAGGTCACCATTAGCAACACATACCGTTGTGTTTTCCAACGCAAGTGACGTAGCTTTTGGGGGGATTGTCAGCTTCTCTAGACGGCGCTGTTGTAAGGGGCATGTGGGAGGCCGAGGATATCGGCCAAAGTTCGACGTTTCGCGAACTGAAAGCCATTTATTATGTTTTGCTTTCTTACGTTGCTCAATTGAGACACAAGAGAGTTAAGATTTTCACTGATAATCAGGGCACCACCAGAATAGTTGCTATTGGAAGCTCCAAAATTCATCTTCAGGCTGTAGCTATAGACTAGCTATGTACATTTTTAATCTTTGTCTTTCCAATAGCATCGTTCTTGAAGCGCAATGGATCCCAAGGTCGCGTAATGAAAAAGCAGATCTTGTCAGCAGATTTGTTGACAAGGACGACTGGTCCATCAATCCTTCTGTTATTGACGCCAGATCGGGCCCAATTGATCCCAGTTTATCGCTTCGCTTCCTATCACAACGCGCAGCGTCCAAGGTTCAACTCTAAATTTGCCTCCCCTGGCTGCAGCGGCGTTGACGCCCTGGCTCAGGATTGGCGAGACGAGAACAACTGGATCCGCCCTCCTGTGAGCGCCATCGTGCCCTCTATCAGAGCTCTCTCGTCCTGCTCTGGTTACTGCACTTTGATTGTTCCACAATGGCCCTCAGCCTATTTCTGGCCTTCTTTGTGCGACCGCCCCTCCCAGTTCAAGTCTTTTGTTAAGGAAGTGCTTGAGCTTCCATGTATAGAAGACCTCTTGTTAGAAGGTCCTGGCCAAAAGCAAATTTACAAGGCGCGTTCCTCGGCCTTCAGCGGTTGCCCGAAATTCAAAATGTTAGCTTTGCGGGTAGATTTTTAGGCGAGCTTTGTCATGCAATTTTGCTTTCTTACAGGTAGCTTTTCTCTGAGCTTAGTTTTGCTATCTTATAGTTTTTGTTCAGTTTTGCATTGGATCGTGTCGCTTTGGTTTGTGTTTTTCCCTGATTTGGCAGCGTCATTTTAGCGCCTAGATTGGTCTACGATTGTTTATGCCATGTTTTATTATTTCTTTGTGTTTCGCCTGATTTGGCAGCGTCATTTTGGCGCGTAGTTTGATCTACAATTGTTTATGCCATGTTAACTATTTATTTGTGTTTTGCCTGCTTTAGCAGCGTCATTTAGGCGCGTATTTTTCGGTCTTCGATTGTTTTATGCCATGTCTGCTGTTTGATTGTGTTTTGCCTGATTTGGCAACATCATTTGAGCACCAGTTTTGGCCTCCGGTTTGATGTTTTTTAGTACAAGTCGTGCCGTGCTACTTTTTGGCACGTTATGCATCTCAATATTTTTCTGTATTTTGTATGTCACGTTGTTCTACCTTTTTATTGCTTACTTTTATTTTATTATTTTTTCTAGGTGTTTTACAATTCGGGATTATGCGTGAAGCGAATTCCTTGGCCGATCCATCTTTGCGCAAGATTGTTCCTGACCTTATCGACGTGCAGTTAGAGTTCCAGGGCTCCTGCCACCGTACAGAAATACAGATGTGGTTGGCTGAAGTGGCGTGACTGGGCAGCTTCAAGGATCGGCGTTCAAGTTATTCCGGTAAAACCTCTGCATATTGCGCTTTTTATTAGTGAGCTTACTAAAATTTCAGTTAGGAATAATACGGGGATATCTCCAATAGAGTCTGTCGTTTACAGTATTCAATGGGGTCATAATCTAGCTGGGATAGAAGAATGCCCTACTAGTCACCCCCACACTTTGTTAAGTCATCCTTGGAGGCTGCAAGAAGGCATCTAGCTCGTCCTGTTCGGCCCAAAGAGCCTTTATCTGTTGACACGGTCCTAAGGATCGCTGATCATTATATTTCCAGCAGTTCACTCGCTGTTATTCGTTTTCTTTTCATTCTCTTAGTGGGCTTCGCTGGCTTTTTTCGTCTGGACGAGATTCGTCATATGTCAGTTAAGGATGTCTCTATTTGCAGCGAATACATGTCAGTTTTCATCCCTAAACGCAAAAATGATCAGTATAGGGAAGGACATACGTCCTTAATAGCCAGGTCTCATAAGTCTACTTGCCCAGTAGCTATTACAGAGATCCAACTCAAAAAGTGTCAATAGATTTGGCTAAGTTTAATTGTTTCTTAAACCCCTCGACAGAGCACTACTAATCTTTCATGCAAATCCAGTTCAAGTACATTGGCATAATTACTTGCGTAGCAGTGCATGAAACAGCAACAAATTTCTTCGTTCACAGAGAGTCTAAGTCTCACTGAAAAATATTCAGTCTTTCTGCACTAACTTAGAGCAGGAACAAAAATACAGCAATTCACTGACAATATTGGATTATGGCCAGAGAGCAACGTCATAACACAACTTTATTAAAGCATTACAAGAAACTTCTATAAAATGAGAAAATACAAACTAGAGTAAGCCGTGCCAGGGTGGCCTGAAAAAACCTACCCTAGAAAACTCTGTGGGAAAAACGGATAGGAAATCTGGGGTTGGGGGGGGGGTGGGGGGGAGCAGGCACACTTAAGTCCCCGCCAAGACTGCTAATTAAATAATATATTGTAAACAAACGGTAAGCGAAAACTAAAGGGCAATAGATTTAACAACTTTTAAGCGATCACTAACAGCGTGCTTATTATAACGGCTTTTATTAGGGGCACACTTCCAGCCGGCATGCCTGTCCAGAAGATCACCAGAAACACTCCTGCAAGCAAGATTTGACGCGGCACCGGACTCTATACTATCTGTGCCATAATTAGCAATGTCATCTACAAATGGTCTAACATATATCCTAAACTCCTCCCTAAGCGTAGTATACGAAACTCCTTTAGTTGCATGAAAATACTCCTTGGACTTAGATTTAACAATTCCTCTAACGAATTCAAAGGGAATTCAAGGGGAATTCAGGGGGAATTCATTAACGGGGTATTTTTTCATACTTATATTACTACTGCGGGGGTAATAAAAATTTATTGAATCCCATTACATGTTCCTTGATAAACGTCACCGAGCTGGCGCGGTAGGAACACTCGACAAAGCTTCAAATTATATACCATGAATTGAGGAGCATCGGCAAAGGGACAACGATTTTTTTAATACGGGAATGAAACTGACGTTTTAAAATACAAAAAAATGATGCGAAAAAGAGCATCACAGCTTCTTCTCATGCTGGTATATAAGGCACGCAATGGACTCCGAGGTCAAACAAACCGATCAACCAAGGCACATTATTTCACACACAGAGAATAAAGAGAAATGAAAACAGAGCTCAGAGGTCAAACAAACCCATCTCCAAAGCAGATCATTTCACACAAAGAGAAAAAAATAGAAATGAAAACAGAGATTATTAGTCCATTCTAGTATGAGAAAAAGAGAAATGAAATGCTCGCCGGTGTACATTTTTCCCATATGAAAAATCCGCCATTTTCAGTTGTTGTGAAGTCTGATTTGTAACCTTTGCACTGAAAAAAAATTTTAATACTTCACGGGATTTTCTATCGCCTTTGTTTGCTTTCCAAACTAGGCGCGATACGTGTACATCGACTTCACAGCTGCACGGATCCAAAACATCATGCGATTACCTCATGAAAAGTCAGCCTGTTTGGTGCCAAAACAACATTGCGACAAAGAAAGATCACGAATAACTTCAAAGCAGATTAGAAACTGTGGTTATCTTTAGTTTGTACTTCTTAAACCTCTTCGTTTATTCTAATGTTAGTGTTTAGTGCTTATGCCGTGATCTTCCGATATTGTGATGAAATACTGAACGTTGCACCCACTTGGATTTATGAGAACTCGCTCCCATACCCTCCTCCCAAGAAAGTCCACCCAAGAAAATTATGCAAATTATATTATGTTCTCTTAGTGGTCGAAAAAAACAAAGGCAAAAGAACATTTTGATGTGCCTTGCAGAACTTTTCTTTCTTGAACACAACTGGCCGACGTGGGTCTTACAAAACTACTGAATTCTGAATTTTGGGTCTATAATTTAAACAACTCATTACTCATTTCAGATTTTTAAAAGAATGGCTGTTGCATACTAAAGAAAATTGAGAGAAAATTACAAGTGAATTCCGGTGAAATTAAAGCATGCCGCTGTATATCGAAATGTTCTTTGACATTTGGTTTCCTAAAAGAAAGACCTTTGCCACATTATATTGAACATTGTTGAACATCACGAGACACAACGCTCAGCGATTGGGGAGCAGTGGATGGCCCAGTGGTGAGAGCACTCGCCTTCCACCAATGTGGCCCGGGTTCGATTCACGGTCCCGGTGTCATATGTGGGTTGAGTTTGTTGTTGGTTCTCATCCTTGCTCCGAGGGTATTTCTCCGGGCACTCCGGTTTTCCTCCCTCCATAAAAACCAACATTTACAAATTCCAATTCGATCTGACGTCAAATGTTTACACACGAGCCCCTGGCTCGGGAGATTAGGCGACTACTCCCTCACTATGACGTTAAATTTGATTTGATTTTGATTTTGATTTGATTTTGACAATGTTAAAGTGACACCGCACGTCACTAGTCAACCACCGCCAAAAACCTTGGAGACATTGCCATAGAACATTGCCATAGAACATTGGTGCTTATTCTCAGCAAGTTTACCGCAATCTTATAAACTCGAGAATGTCTTCAACAAGCGAGGTATGTCATTACTTTGAACTTCTTTAAAGATATCTTCCTGTTTGTTGTCATTACTTAACTTGATTAGCCTGACGCTTATTGATATCAAACCATTTCTTATCTGTTTTTGAGCAGGTTGTGATCCCGGCAGAAAAGGCAGAAAACATACGTTTGAGGAGCATCCAGCAAAATCTGATGACGCAGGTGATAATCATCTTCTTTTTTTAATCGTTCTAATTACTATCTCTTTCACACGCTAAACATCTTCGACGTAACCAACGCCTCACCAATGTTGTTCGCGCCAAAACTGAACACGTGATCACATGTCACGCAACGGGTTTAATCGACCTTTGTAATCGCCTTCGACTCGTGTTACGTTGGTGTTTTGTAATTGAGGAGCAGCTGATTAAATCTAGTTCTAGTTCAAGATATCCGTTTCGTCGTCCGTTTAATCACGTTTGAATTCATCCCGAACATCCGTCTGAACACCTGCTAGCAGAGCGAGGCTTTTGTGGTGCGTAAACATTGAGTGTTTTGCTGAAATGAAGTGTTTTGAGTTTGAAAATGTCGAAAGAAAGTGAGGCCGACCACGTGCAGTTGCAGTATGTAAACGAAGAGGAAATGCGGGTCGCCGTTGGGCCTAGCCGTTATGAAAACTTCAGCTCCCGAAAGGAGAAGGCCAAGAGCAAGTTATCTCGCCGAAAGGCGACGCTTACGAGGCATATTAACGTCGTTGAGAGTCTTTTGAAGTCACATGGAAGTCGAAGAAAATTACGCGAGCTGGCGGGCAAAATTGAGGAAGCGTTGAGAGAACTTGAGCATGTCAGCGAAGAATACGAATCGTTTTTGGAACTTGAAGGATTGCAGGAACACCTGGAGCTAACGGAAAAGGCCACTGAAAGAACAAATGTATGCCTGGAAAACATTGAAATTTCGCTAAACGAAAGGGAAAACGAACCGCCTTCAGAAGCTGGTAGTGAATACGCGCCTTCGCTCCAATTTGAGGCGGCCAGCGGTCAAAGCTCACCCTCGCGCGCAAGTGAAAGCGAGAGGCGTGCACGCGTGATGGATCTGCAAATCTAACAAGCAAAGAAAGAGGCTCAACGCCGACTAGAGGAGGAACGTAAGCGAGCCGAAAACCTCGAAGAGGAAAGACAATTACAAGGACATCACCGTATAAGAGAACTTGAATATGAGGTCGAAAGATTGCGACTAGAAGCTCAGCTTGACATTCCTGACAAGAATAAAAGAGATCCAGAAGATATTGAGAACCGTTTACGGGACTTTGAAGATGCTGAAGTTGAAACTGTTTACCGTGACATTAAACCCAAAATAAAGGAAAGTGTAAACAGTGATAAGGATCACAATGACTCTTTACCTCTGCAAAATGTAAAGTTGCCACCCCCGATTAAATCATCTACGTTAAACAAGCAGTCTCCTAAGTCTGATCAAGCTTATTGCGACACGGAGGAGCGCCTTGATGTTTCTTGGATTAAGGAGATCTCAGCTAAGCAGAGTCCGATAAAGGGGGAAACAAGAGTAGAGGTAACACCAGCGTTCGTAAAATCGATACCACGTCTAGAATTGCCGCGTTTTTCAGGGGATCCGCTTGAGTGGCCTCAGTTCATATCACTGTTTAAATGCTTAGTACATGACCAACCCCTCACCGATACGCAGAGAATGACTTACCTCCAAAGGGCTTTGACCGGAAATGCAAAGAGAGCTATTGGAGGGATGCTCAACCATGGTCATCTCTATAAAGCAGCCCTGACAGAACTTGAAGAACAATTTGGAAATGAGGAACTCGTTGCTGGAGCCTTTATGAAAACTGCACTTGATCACCCG